>JALGBA010004246.1:2052500-2592500 GCA_023970755.1 Azemiops feae
GTACAGCGCTATTTAAAACCTATCAGTATTGTACAAAGTTATGGGGAGCTCCTCTTTTGTCACAGTTCTGAATGAAACTCTGAAGCTATTCTTCTAAAACTTCTAATACTTCTCCTGGAGGTATTTCTATGTACTATTTCTCACTTTTGGTAGTACTTAAGACTCAGCTGAAGTCCATTTCTCCCCAAGGTGTGCCTGCTGCTTCTTTGGTGACTCCTGCTGATGTCATCAAGACGAGACTGCAAGTGGCTGCTCGCGCTGGTCAGACAACATACAGTGGAGTCATTGATTGTTTTGCAAAGATACTTCGGGAAGAAGGGCCTTCTGCTTTTTGGAAGGGAGCTGCAGGCAAGGAAAAGATTTCACATTCTCATCAGTAGAGAACTCGTCTATATTAATGAATGGTATTAAAATTGTGAGAGTAATGGATGCAGCCTTGCAGCTGTTTCCCCCTCTGGCAACTTCAGATCCATCTTCATATCTTTATCAGTACATTGAAATGTATAGCCTGGTTGGTGGGAGTGAGGACAACAAGGTGATGATTTGCAGGATGGATTAGAGATTCTAGTTTTCATAGAACACCATCAACAGATTTTTCTTTAGTTGTGCCTGTGACATGCTGATTGATTAGTACTGATTTTACTATTACTAGATAACGTTGGATGTCATATTAATTAAGGAATTAATACATCTGCCTACCTCAGCAGAGGATTAAAACCCCCCCAAAAAAACCCCACCACAACCCAGAATAGAAACCTCATAAAATTATGGGAATTGTATTAATCCACACAGACCAAACAACAAATCTATCAACAGGATTAATCTCCTGGCTCCAATGCCTACAGGCACATCCCGGTCTTTAATGCCTATGACATGAATAACTCTGAGTAAAGTCTCCCAATCCAGGAATAAGCATAACTGGTACAGACAACCTGCTCAAAGGCCCTACAGCTATCACCTGTTCTTTGAACAGGAACTGGGAGTCCTTCTGGAATCCCAAAATGTGCACCAATTTTGTCTGGAGGAGGGCTATCCCCATCAGACATAAAAATGGAAAGTCACAGGATTTGGGAGGCCTTAAAACCCACAGCAATTCCATATTGCCAAGGTTAAGCTGAAACCTTTCTTCTCCATCCTAACCTCCGCAGTCTCCAGATACTGGAACAGAACCTCAATAGCATCACTTAATTTGCCTGGGGGAAAGATGCATAATTGGGTATCATCAACATTTTATTTATTTATTTAGAAAAATATATGTTCAGTTATCTTATACAAAGCTAGGATAGAAGTGAGCATACTGATGACTTTTTGCTGTTTCAATGGATCACTTTCCCCAGGGACTTTATAGGGAGGAAATAAGGAAAGAGTAGTTCCCGAGAATAGTACCTGCCCTATGTAATAGCCTCTCTCTGGAGATGCAGACAACCCAACTCTACTGGCCTTTCACTAGGCCATGGAAACTTGACTCTAAAGAGAAGTAAGTTGAACATATGTCATACTCCATTGCTTGTTTATAATATAGAGAAATGTTTACAGGGACACAAGAGGTTCGGGACAGGAATGCGGTTGAATTTTTGTAACAGCTTATATTGTGTTGTTGGCTGGGAGCCCAAATGATTTGCACTGTATGTTAGATAGAAGCAAGGCAGAATATAGATCTGTGAATTAATGCATCAAAAACCAAAGTAGTTGGGTTTGACATGGGAGATGATCTGAACAATTGCAAAGCATATATAAGTGGCAACCCCCCCCTCCAAATCTAGAGCGAGTAGAAGAGTTTATTTTTATATAAATTTTTTTTCAAAAAGAGAAATGGGATGGAGAATTTTTCAGATGTACAGATGTATGTAAAAATAGTGGTTGATGTGTGATCTGTTGCAAAGAAAGTGTTTTGCAAGAAAAAGCGAAATGACTTTTTTTATGAACATCTGCCCATTTTGTTGTATAGAAGGGAGGATCAGAGATGTCAGGAGAATGTAAAGCAACTTGAGTGCAGTGGGTAGGGGTAAAAACAAGAAGTGGTAAAAATGAATGGGTGCTTGATGAATGTGGATTAAATAAAAAGGTGAATGACCAGTTTAAAAAGAAGTATGTTGAGGTGACCTGGTTATATAGAGAAAATTAAAAAAAGTTGAGTGTCAAACAAATATGAGAAGGAAGAGTGAATGTCTTGAGAAGAGGGAAATCATAGGTGGATGGAGTTGTGATTTTCAGGAGAAAGAGGGGAGAGAAGTGAGAAATTTAAAGGACAAAAAGTGCATGAAGTGGTTTATGGACATGGTGACAGCAACTGTGGTTTCAAGGACAGAAAACTATGGAGTGGTATTTATGAATGGTGGTCATGTGAATTAAATTTAGATTTTCTCCCCTCTCACCTGTTATATTTATTTTGCTTGTTATTTCTTGTTCTTTCTAATAACAGTGCTTATGAAAGAGGAATAATGTTTTCGGTATATTGTATGTGTGCTACATTGAACTCTTCCTTTTCAACAGCCCGAGTGTTCAGATCCTCACCCCAGTTTGGTGTTACTTTAGTGACTTACGAACTTCTGCAGCGCTGGCTCTATGTTGATTTTGGAGGCATGTAAGTATAAGTGATCATCTAAATTTTAAATGAGGTTGACTTATGTACCAGCCCATTACATTTTTTTTTGCTGATGAAACTCCGTAAATTGTATAGTATTTCTGCCTTTCTTTGTTTTTATAAGTAGAGAAAATATCAGGTAAAAGCAATTTGTATCAGAGGGAGCTTTCCCATTCGTAGAAAGCAGCACCCGTATCAAAGAGTATACAATTAAAGTTTCATGAAATGGTTTTATGAGAATGGGGCCATAGTATGGCAGTCCAGCTGGTTCAAACAGGACTGGATTGGATAGAATTTCAAGTCAAAATTTGTCCAGTGTCTGGTTCTGTAGTGCCACAGAGTGAAGTTCAACTGTAAAATGACAATGGTTGAAGAACTTCCATCCTCAAATTCAATAATTGTGCTATTGGAAGTTAAATAGAATCTTTACAAAAATGGATAAATAGCAGGATAATAAATAGAGTAACTACTACCAGTGTACTTTCTAATCACAGGAAATGGTTAAGGCTATTTACATCCAACACTAAATACACTCACAAAAAACCTTGCAGGACAAGCTACTGTATATAAAAAAGGAAGCAAACCCCACACTCACTCACACTGATGATGTTACCTAGTTGGGTATTGAGACATCTGCTAGCAAACAAGCTCAGAGAGCACCAAGGACTCCATAAAATAAAAACGTTTTTATTCCTATTTCGCGCAAAAGACATAAAATAAAAATTCCAGTCAGCCTGATATTGCAGAAAAGGAAATTGATTGCAGTTTGCTTATTTTATTCCTGCTTTTCTTGCCTGGGTTACTAAGAGGGAGATCAGCATTCTCCTGATGGGACCTACTAAGGTGTTGTACATTGACAGGAGGGTAAAAGTTCCTTCCACTCAAGAAAGAGCTTTTTCCCCCAAGTTCCAGGCAGTTTGGGCTTGGTTTAGAAGAGATGACTGTCTGGGATGACAAGTGAGTAGATTTGAATTGGGAGAAGTGAAAACATCTTGTGTGGAAGTGTCCCAAGGGTGGATGATTTTTTTTTATTAGCAAGTTGGATACTAATCAAATATAGCAGTCACTGCAGAGTCCTAATTTTAATGCACGTGCATGGCTGTGTGTGTGCGCAAACACACAGATAAGTTAAAGCCGCAGGCTTTAGTTAAGGAGAAACAGGATTAAACCCAGAAAATAGTGATCAGAAATATGTTAGATAGAAGCCAAAGTATAAGTTTTATAATACAGATTTAGGTATACCAAAACTCTTTCAGACACCCTCTGCGGCCTTAATGTTAACCATTTGTTCAAAACAGTGCTTCTTGGGGAAAAAACACTATTTAACATTTGGTCGGATCATATATAGATTAGCATGGCTATGAATTTCCTAAGGGAAGAATCACCTGGCCTGGATTTACTTACACCTTAGCCCCAATAATCCCTATGTAAGAGGATGGTGATAAGCGTGTGATCAGATACATACCTGGTGAACAAGCCATAAGCATAAAACTTAGCAGTGACAAAAAATGGATTCAAATTATTGGTTTTGGTGCTATTAAGTCATGCTTATTTAGTTATATACCGTATTTGTGAGCCAAGCCCGTTGTTGTCAGTGAACCAGGATTAAAGCAGAACATGCTGTAACACAGTTAGGCTAACAGTAGCTGAATGTGGCTAATGTTTGCTTGTTTGTCTTACTAGCAAGCCCTCCGGCTCAGAACCACATCCCAAGTCTCGAATCTCAGGCCTTCCTCCCGTTAATCCTGATCACCTTGGTGGGTATCGGCTTGCCACAGCTACTTTTGCGGGAATTGAAAACAAATTTGGGCTTTCTCTTCCAAAATTTCGAGCAGCAAGTGCCGCTCCTGTGCAAACCAAAGCAGCAGCTTGAATCCTGAGCTGACTTTTCCAGCAGGCAAAAGCGGCCGCAAAGGACAAATCCAAGAACAGTCCTTGGCTCTCCAGCCAACTGCATGACATTTTACTGAACAGAGACAGAACACTGAATCATTGCTTCTTTCTATACAAAGATACAATTGTTGTTCGCCCACAGGAGATTGATTTGGGCTTTATGATCAAGTCATTGATCTTTTCTCCTCTTCTGATGGCTTGAATTAGTAACCAGGGCTTGGCTTTGCACAGCTTGCACTCCATGTTACTGTACATATTGTACATCTTTGTACAGAGACATCATTATGGCATTGAAATTGCAGTTGCATTTCTAGAAACAGACATTGCAGTTCTAAATAGTTTGAAATGTACAGACTGTTTTGAAAGTGTTTTACTAAAAATCATGTGACAATAAAATGTATTTAAAACCAGAGCCCTGTAGTGTCTTTTCCTTGACACTGAATCTTTAAGAGACTAAGTTTTAAAGAAGATAAAATTAACCTATCAACGTTGCTCCTCAGTAATGTTCTAATACTCTGGTGTTTTAGGTTTTTATTTTTTTAAAAACTTCCTTATATGCGTATGTGTACAATTTAAAAAAAGCCCAAAGAAGCTGAAGAATTAGTAATGTCTCTGGCCTCCCCATTATAGACTGAGGGGAAAATGCAGCATGTTTTTAAGACCTGGAAATGGGGTCTCATTGTTTTACCAGTAATTAAATGAATGCAAGGAGAGCTACTTAATGATGAAGCCATGGCAATATGCAAGGGCAGCAGAATTTCAGGCAAGGTACCCATGTGACTATTTCCTTCTTAATTGGCGGCTTATCTACAAAGGAACTCTGCTATACACCCATAAGCTCCTATATGCATATATAGCTTTCCAAAAATAGTGAACATTAGAATAGAAAGTGCTAGATAAAAAATGCAAGACTTTCTTGGAATCAGGTTCTCTGTCTTTGGGAGATCAATACCAAGGTAATGAACCATCAACAGTTCAATAGAGCTGGTTAATATCTATACTCACTCAGATGCCTGATCCAGACCTCAGATGCAATAAACCCATCAAAATAGAAACACCATTCCCAACAACCAATTAATAGATATCTCCAAGGAAACTTCCAATCACCACCAACTGCCCTCAAGTCCAGGTCTTACACAAACTGTAAGGCCACTCCCTCCCCACACTTCTGAATTGTTACACTAAGGAAGCCTCATAGGGACATGGGGCAAAAATGTCTGCAAAAACCTCAAACACTTCCCAAAGGCTGGAGAACCTGGTTACCAATATGTGCAACAAAACTGATCTATCACTATTCCAAGAAATCCATATGAATGGAAGACTCTTTACAAAATCATTTTTAAAATATTTGTCCGTTATAGACAATATTTTGTATCTATGCGGATCATTTTAAAGGCGCCATCTGAACAAGACCATCCTGTGCCCTACTCTGAAGTAAGCAACTTTTTAAAACGACACTGATGACTGCAGAGTGCCTCATGATGCCATGATGGGAGAAACAGGATTGAAATATTCAGCCTTCTATTTGTTGTTGTTAGTTGCGAAGTCGTGTCTGACCCATCGCGACCCCATGGACAACGTTCCTCCAGGCCTTCCTGTCCTCCAGCCTTCTATATATAGTGGCAAATAAGGCAAGAATTTTAGGGGTCAAAATCCACCAAAAAATTGGTTTGGGCTTATCTGCGGATGGGCTTATCTGCGAGTATGTATAGTAGGTTGTGCCCTTAACTTCTTTAAAGTACCATATATGTCTTATATACTTGCAGATACTCTAATCTGTGGATAAGCGGATCCTCAAACTTTTAAACCAAATATCATGAAAAATGCACCAACTGCTGATAAGCCAATTGTGAAAATTAAATTATACAAAAACTTTGAGGGTAGGCTTGAATGACACTTTTTTCATAATACCGTACTTGGGTTAAAAATGTCAGTCAGCAAATCTGCCAATGGGCTTATCTATGAGTATATACAGTTTTTCTCCAATATGCATTAACTTATTTTATCCACCCTGCCTCACCCCCAAACATATCCCTGAACTATGCCATTTTACTCCTCAATTAAAGCAGCACAAACCAGGTACATCTGAAAAAAAGGAATGGGAAAAAGGGTTGCATGTGATATTAAAGCCACAGGTTGCCCACCCATTCTAAGCAACTACATGTAAAAGCCTGTAAGCAGTTATTTCAGAAGCAATTAAAATTACAAATGCAAAAAAAAATCTTATTGCACAGAAGGACAGTAACTGGCATTTATAAAAAAAATGAAACTATCATCAATGGCGAAATCAGCTTTATAGCAATGCAAAATCTTGAAGGTTAAGATACCTTACTTTATGGCCAATTTGCTGGTTAGTTTACAAAATGTTACAACTGTACTAAAAAACTTTATTTGAAGTTTTATTTTTAATATTTCCACAAGAAATCTAAAGTGAATTTGAAATCAGAGGATTTGTTCTATTCCTGGTTACATGAGATTGTTATGAGTTTACCATACAAAAATGAAGTGCTGCCTCTTAAATTCTAGAAAAGTGCCCAGAGAAATTACAGATTATCCTGTGGTCACAGGATTTCAAAAAGATTTCATTTTAGGCAGAATTATGCAAGCTATACCCAATTCAACAATTTAAGCTGAAGTCTTAAACCTAAAAACCATTTGTACCCTTTTTATTATAAATAGAAAGTACATTTTTAGTTTCCTTTTCCCTACAAATCTCCTTGCATGACTTATTAACATGTAACACAATTCTATTAAAAAAATCAAGTCTTTAAATGGGTATGTGTGATAAAAACATCATGTATTTTATTTATAAAGAATCCTTACTAACTACACAGAATTAACAAAAAATCCAAGGTGTTTTAGAAATTTTCCATTAATTAAATTTTTTTTAATAAGATTATTTTTATTCCTTTACATGATCTACCACCATGGAGCCTACTGTATAACAATTAGAATAAAGGTTACTGTGAACAGATACATGTGTAACTCTAAGCAGTTCCATAATCTTTTCCCCTCAGACATAGGTTTACATAACTTACTTAAATGCCATTGAAAGTTGGACAGCCTAAGTAACTTTTAAATATACAACATTAGTGTTTCAACAGCAGATATGACTTGCCAAGTTAGGATAAATATTAATATATGCAGATTAGATTAAGAATATGTGATTTAGCTTTTAAAAAGCAACTTCACAAGATCTTCAGTAATCTTTACACACTTGTCAAATCCAGAGTTTACTGCATGTTTTCACTTTCAAGTTGCAGCTGCAGACTAGAACATGCTACTACATTGAAGCTTTTTTTAGCTCATTCCCAAATTCACTGCTAGAATCCACTGTAAAATTTTACGAAGGAATTCGAGTTGCCGCTTCCTCTTCTGCATCAGCTCTGTTTGCATTAATTTCGGCTAATGTCCGACCAAAACGTGTCCACTCATCACTTCGGGGAACAGCTATTTGCTGTGGAGAATTAGTTATATGGGAGGTATTAGTAAACATATGAATATGCTGATTTTTTTTTAAAAAATAATTCATTGGTTTGTATCCAAAATCTAGAATTGAAACAAACATACATTTCTAGGTTCCCTGAATTTATATGTATATGCAAAATGTCTTTCAACACGAAGAGTAGGCTCCATCTCCATTACAATGAGGAAATCACAGCGAGCAAAGATCTAGGCAGTAGCATCTAGCCAGAGTCTAATTGGACACAAACTGTTCATAGGGTGAGGATAATATATTTCACGTTCTTCTGTTTTCTAGCAGAATTGTACTTCCAACCTGCTGTTCTACTGTTTGGTGAGACCAGATGTAGGAAAAAAACAATTTGAAAGCTATTTACTTGTCCAAACCTAAGCCACACCTATTAGTTTGAATAACTTTGACAGTCCTGGAGAAGTTCCCCAAACTCAAATATAAAGGATTCTGAAGTGAAACAAAAGCAGTCACTCTTTGGCCTTCTGACCTAAACTCAGTTGCAAACTGTATCTTTGTTATGCAGTAGCTCTCCCTTTCATATCCTCTAGTTTTAAGCTAGGTGGATACAAACAACTTTTTACATTATTTTGCAACATGAAAAATTCTGAATAACTTCCTACAATCTTTTCTGGAAAAAAAAGTTTGTAATTTGGTAAGTCCTGCCTACTGTTGCCATCTGATGACTACAAAATGCTTGCCCCCAGAATAAAACAGGAATGGTGGATGAGCAGCTGCATTGTGGGAAACTGGGTTGGGCAGTAGTCTCCCAGAAACGGGAAAGTTTGAAGTAATTTTAGGCTGCTTCACAAAACTATATCCATCATAATTTCTTCAAATTTTCATCTTCGCAAGCACATCCACTCATACTTAAATCTGCCCAAACTTTAAATAGAGAGACACTTTCTAAATTGAAACAAAAACATGACTCCTATGCACTCTTTATTACTGAAGCAAAACAAAATAAGTTAGAAAATTACCTACCTCTCCCACATCATAAATTACGATTTGTCCTTCGGAATCTCCCACAGCAATCTCACGTCCTGAATTTGTCCATCTTACATGATTAAGGGCTGGATTTCCATCCACGGTAATACTTGCTGTTGGCACCTACCCCAGTTCAAACAATAATGCTTCGTCATGATTTATAAACCCTCTTTGGAATTTTTCTAGATTTGTCACAAATATTCAGAGGATAATATGACCATTAAAGTTATCTAGCTGTCCCTTATCCTAACACAACAGAGAAGGAAATATTTTACCTTTAACAATATAAATCTCTCCGATATACCCACACAAGGCCCAATGGAAGATGGATTTAGTAATGATAGGAATTAGAGCACCAAGCCTTCAAAAATGACAGCTCCAAGTTACTGAGTTCTTCCCTGCTTGGATAAAACCTTGCCTGGATATGCTGAGTTTGAATTACACTGGAAAAATTACTTTATTATAGGTAATCCTCTTCCACTCAAGCACATCATAGTGAGCGAAGCTGATTGCTGCACAAAAGTAGTACTAAATATACCCAGAGTCTGATGCTTTAAAGCATTCAGTGAGAACATCCTGCCTAGGTTTTGCTCAGTGCTCAGCAACTGATAGCACTGCATTCTTTAGCTATACAAGGAATACCAGCTTCATGGAGCTTTCCTGTTTCAACTATTTGTTAGCATGATACAATGTGCATCGTGTCTGATGTACAAAGAACCTGTATGCATGTCAGATCACAAAAAAGCCCTGGTTTTACCCTATGCTAGAGTTAGATGAAACAATGTCATGGCATATTCCTACCAGCATAAGCCACATGTCCTGTCATTCATTTTCTGGTCATTTAAAACATATTATTAATTTTATTAATCAAATTTATATAGCTGTCCAACTCACCAAGGGAGACTCTAGGTGCAACAATAGATTAAAAAAAATCAAAATAGAGAATACAAATATATATAAAAAATAGTATTAAATACCTAAGAAACAAAATGCAATCGAAGTGAAGGGAGAATAAAAAATGCCCCCCTCACAATGGAGCCATCTAGCCAAGTCTCTGTTTCTGTAGAAGCCCAGACCAAATCACATAACCAAGCCTTGAGGATCTTACAGAATCTCAAAAGGTATGGGGCCAATCTAATTTGGGAGGGGGGAGAATGTTCCATAAGATGGGCACTACAATAGAGAAGACACATCTATTGGAACCCACCAAGTGTAAATCCCTGGCTAAAGGTACCAGCAGTATACCTCTTCTGCAAGATCTGATGGGAAGGGCTGATGTAAAAGGGGAAAGGCAGTCCCTTAGATCGGGGTCCCCAACCCCTGGTCTGCAGTATGCTAGAAACCAGGCTGCGCAAACGAGCAAAGCCTCATCCGTGCATGCAGGCAGCGCACAAAACCACGCCCCCTCCAGTCTGTGGAAAAACCTCTCTCCACGGAAGGGGTCTCTGGCGCTCAAAAGGTTGGGAGCCGCTGCCTTAGATTGCTCAGGCCCATGGCATAAGGGCTTTATAGGTTAAAACCAGCACTTTGAATTGGAGCTGGACGTAAACTGGCACCCAGTGCAGCTTACAGAGCAGATGTCTAATATGGGCTGTTGTTGTTGTTAGTTGCGAAGTCGTGTCCGACCCACCGCGACCCCATGGACAACGTTCCTCCAGGCCTTCCTGTCCTCTACCATCCTCTGGAGTCCATTTAAGCTCACGCCTACTGCTTCAGTGACTCCATCCAGCCACCTCATTCTCTGTCGTCCCCTCCTTCTATTGCCCTCAATCTTTCCCAGCATTAGGCTCTTCTCCAGTGAGTCCTTCCTTCTCATTAGGTGGCCAAAGTACTTGAGTTTCAACTTCAGGATCTGGCCTTCTAAAGAGCAGTCAGGGTTGATCTCCTCTAGGACTGACCGGTTTGATCGCCTTGCAGTCCAGGGGACTCGCAGGAGTCTTTCTCCAGCACCATAGTTCAAAGGCCTCAATTCTTTTGCGCTCAGCCTTTCTTATGGTCCAACTTTCACAGCCATACATTGCAACTGGGAAAACCATGGCCTTGACTATACGCACTTTTGTTGGCAGGGTGTTGTCTCTGCTTTTTAGTATGCTGTCTAGATTTGCCATAGCTTTCCTCCCCAGGAGCAACATAATTGCCTGCACCCTTGCATGGTAAACTAATTGAAGCTTCCAGATATTCTCCAAGGGCAGCACCATGTAAAGCCCATTGCAGTAGTCCAATCTGGAGGTGACTTAGGACAAGAGTGATTGTAAGCAGGGCCTGCTGATCCAGATATGGGCACAGCTGGTGCAGAAGACAAAGCTGTGCAAAGGCCTTTCTAGCCACGAGTGCAATCTGCTTATCATGCAAGAGTTGTGAATCTATAAGGACCCCCAGGTTACACACTGTGTCTGTCTAGGATAGTGCAACCCAATCCAGCACCAAAGATGGCATAGTTCTGGAATCAGAGGGTCCCAAAAACCAAAGCCATTCAGTCTTGCCAAGTTCAATTGGTCCCCATCTAGACTCTTGCAGCCTCAAGGCACTAGGATAAGACGGTCACGGCATCACTTAATTTCCCAGGGGTAGAGATGTACAATTGGTACACATGGCAATGGATGAGCTCACTCAGTGGCATGTAGATGTTACAAAGGAAAGGAGAAAACCCCATCCTGTGCCACCCCAAATAGATGGAGGTCAGAATGGGATCTCTTCTTCCCAATTATCACCAAATCAGATTGACCCCAAAGGAAGGAGGCAAATCAGCACACCATGCCACCCACCCCCAGGCATCTGAGCCAATCCAGAAAGATAACATGCTTGATAGTATCAAGAATCTCTGAGAGCTCAAGAATGGCATGAATGGATGCACTATCCCATCCTGTCCATGCAAGAGGTCATCCAAAAGCAGGACCAGTGCTGTTTTGGTCCCATACCCAGTCTGAACCCTAATAGAAAAGGATCAAGATAATCCAAAGCAACTGATTCAATGAAAAATTAGCCAGTTTACACCATTAAAGGTTTAGCCTACAGGCCTCTTTGTGAGATAAATTAGCCGAAGAGCCAAGGAAGATAAAAATAAATGTTTTTCTGAACCACCATGTAATCTTGGGATACCAAACCAATTTTGCTTTACCTCAGTATCGTTGTTGAGATTCCACAGATCAAGTCTTCCCATTCCATCTACACAGGCAAAGAGGGCAGGGTGTGTTGGTGACCACATCACATCATACACATAATCTGAGTTGTCTTCAAATGAATATAGAGGCTTGTTGTTCTAGGGAAAAAAAAACCATTTAGCATTAATATACCTTGCAATTGCCAAAACAAAAATAATTAAGGCACGGTGGTAAGATTTATGATAGTCAGGAATCACTATTATCGGTATTATGTTTTCTGGCTTTAGGACCAAAGATTGGGCTGATGGTCAGTAGAGGGGATATGGCATACTGAATCCTTTTTGTGTATGTTGGAGATGGTGGAGTTAATAATAACACACCTTTTCGTACTGAGTTAGAAAAAAGTATTATAGTGCCAAGAACTGACCATCTGTAATACAATTTATTGGCTGCAGAGATGAGCCTGGGAACAAAATGAACCCCTGGGTGAAGGTGGTCTATCACTGAATGCTTGTATTTAATCCCGAGGACATCAAATGAAAGTTTAGCTGTGTTTTATCTTTTGATTGTTCATTCATTATGTGTCATCAAGTAATTCTCTTACTGGCCCAAAGTTTCACTAAAAGCTTGAAGTTTCTCAATTTGAAAAAATACTCAGTCATTCTTGGGATTTATACTAAATTATATTATATAAGTAGAGTAATGTAATTTTAACAATAAAATTAGATATGAATGAAGCTGCAATTTTTAATTTCCTCAGAGTTAACACAGAAGAGATTTTAAGAAGAGATTGGATAATCCTTTGTCTGAAAGGGTATAGGGTTTCCTGCTTGAGCAGGGGGTTGGACTAGAAGACCTCCAAGGTCCCTTCCAACCCCATTATTCTATTATTAGAACTTTCATCATGCAGAATTTTATAATATTCATGAAACAAACAAGAAACTACTAGTTCATTTTGTGTGTGTACACTGTTATACACTATAATGTAAACATAACATACTAATACCAACTTTAAACTGCTACAATGGTTATAACGATCTATATTTATGAGAATTGCCTCAGCCAATGTAAGAAGGCTGAACAATGGATAGATCTGATCTGTACGTGTTCTACTCCTATATTACAATCATATATTATGGCACTGATGGATGCTTCAATCAAGAAAATTTAGTTCTACACAGACAATTTCCACAAGATGGGGTTTTATACAAGTCAATATTGTTTATATGTATCTATTGATACCTTAGTTGTCCAAAGCTTTACAGTCCAGTCAAAAGAAGAAGTTACAAATAGATGTGAAAAGTCTACAGGTCCAACTGCTGCATGGCAATGGATTCCTGTAATAGGCCCTTGGTGGCCTTCAAACATCTCACTGATTCCAGCTTTGCTGTTAAAATGCATACAAAGAAAAAAATATTTTACTCTAAAAGAATGCAAATACTGAGGCAAAACTCTAGATACAAAGTAGTATTTAATAATTCATAAAGAGGATCACAAATGATCTCTACATTATTGCATATTCCATGGAACTGAATTAAGGTCAGTAGCACTATAAATAAAAAACTGTATTGATTAAATAGTTAGACATTTACTTTGAAAGATAATGTTTACAACATACTACATACCCTACATAGCTGTATTATTTTTTTCAAATTCCAACTAAATATTAGGGCTCCCAAAATTAAGACATTATTGTCTTCCAAGAAACATCAAGCTTCCCAAGAGATGCATTTCCTCCGTAATTTTCAGTCTGAAATCAGGGATGATAAACCCTCAACAGTATCAGTACAAACTACCAATTTTGGTTAGTTCTACACCAAAGCACTGTACAGCATGGTTTGATGTATGTTTGAGAAGAGACTGGAGTTTCAATTTCATTTAAGAAAGCAATAGATAAGCTACAGCTATACAATTTCAAAACAGATTGAACAGCAGGAGACAAGCTGCTCAATTTATGACTGGTGCGTGATAGTACTGTATAATTATCTACAAAAGCAAGAATTTGGGATATTCTGTCACAATTCCCCTCCAAATCTGATTAATCAGCATATTCTGCATCAAAACTCAAAAGCTATTATCTAGGGGAAAAAATGAGATGAAGTTAATTGAAAGTTTTAATTATTAAATACTCTTTTAAAATCCTTACACAATTTCTTTTAGAGATGTACCATTGTATATAATCATCCTATGACAATTAAAGAGCAGCAATCCCAAAATTATGTTTCTTAAAGTATGACCCTAGATGCAACATCTTGTGGTTGAAAAAATGGAATCCCAGGGTCTAATCACCTGCCATGGCGACATGCTGTGTAGACAGAGCCCTCTTCACTTCCAACGACAAAGTTGTTGACATCTCCAACAGGGAAGGACATAGAAGTGACAGCAACAGCTTTGGATTGCTTATGAACTAACTCCATGCTATCCTGGAGAGAAGGATATCACATTTGTTTTTTCTGTTTTCCCAAACAACTCTTTTGCTAAGATCAGGGAGTATTTCTGATACTAGCTTTCTACAAAACATTTTTACTCTATATACTTGCTTTATTTGTATTATCCAGTTGAAAGAATTTAATATAACAAAACTACACAGAGTATATAATGACAACGTAGGTATTTTTTCTCAACCTACGGAATGTATATTTTATTAATGTCTACAGTAAGACAAATATACTACATATTTCAGATGTTCTGCCACATTATTTAGACTGAGTTAATCACTTAAAATCCTTTAATGAGCTTCTATATTTAAATAAGCAGGCGAACTGAAATATTCTCAATAAAAATTCTATACTACTTTAAGCTACATGCCAGCTCTCAGAATTCAGAAAAGAGTATTTAGATATATGGGACTGGGATATCAGACATTTCATACTGCAGTAGCATACATTTATCTGCAGAACTTTCCTGAAACAGATATAACAATAAATGTTTGATATATTTAATATGAAATATACCTGTGGCTGTGAAAGCATATCCAGGCTCCATGAGCAAATCTTCCCATCAGTAGAAATGCTGATAAGATTATGGGCATTCTGTGTCCCCACAACATTTACACAATATACAGGATGCTAAAGCAAAATCATATAGCACAGTTTAACAAAGCTTCTATGGAAATGTAAGGTATCTTCAAATAAATGCAAATCTAAAATTTAAATGATCAGGCAAGAAGGACAAGAAAGATATCCAGGGAGGGACTTAACAACCCATTTTTTTCTACAGCTAATCATTTGACCTTCCCCAGAAACTAAGATCTAGATTTGGTTGCTTAGCAATTTTGGAAGATTAGACACTTCACTGAAAGTACAAAAACCAGTGCTGATATAGGAAGGATTAAAGGTTTGTTCTTGAAGTACAGGTAGTCCTCACTTACTGACACTAATCGGGACCAGCAACTCTGACACAAAATGGGAAATTATGTGACTGTGACTGTTCTTTCAAGCTTGAAAAAGACAGTTTCACATCTTTGGCTTTTGTTTGCCTCTTAACCCCTCCCCTGCCCTTTAGAATGCTTGAATGCCTGTTTACTGTCTTGTACACATTGAAAGCAATGTGACTGTGCAGCAGCCCAGAACTGGCAGTGGTGAGGGCACTAAGCAAACAGCTTACAGTACTCTCTTGAAATCTCTTCCTCTCCAATCTCTCTGCTCTGAGGTGGGGTGGAGGAAACAATTGATTTCTTTAGGCAATCAAGATATCTTTGCCTGATCATTTCCCATTGCCAGCACAATTGCATTGCTTTTGATATTTAGAATGGCAAATAGGTTACTCTCTTGTAATCCTTTACACTCCAATCTATCTGCTCTTGAAGGGAAAAAAATCCACAGGTCAGGCACATGACAAAGCCTACTGATCGTAATGGCAATTATGTGATTGAGAAATGTTGTAAATGATTGCAAATTGGCCTTAAAATTATTTTTCAGTACCGTTGTAATTTTCAACAACTGCTGAATGAGTGGTTAGTAAATTAATACTACCTCTATGCCAACATTAGGAGGGGAAGTTACGACAAGGGAAAGACCGAACATTAATAAAATGGAACAAAAGAAAAATGAAAGGAAATAGAAGGAACAGCTATAGTGATGTAAAAGCATGGTATACCTATCAACATTCCTAAGCACAGAGCAAAGGAATGACCAGACAGGCTAGATTTTGAAAATATGAATAGCTAATACTTTCATTTCAGGCCTACATGTTTTCCCAGCAGGGAAAATGTGCTTCTCAAGGGAAAGCGAGAGCTAAGGAACAAGTAAGATATGATCTCCTGTTCATAATGAAAAATTCAGAGACCTTGGAACCTGGAGAGAGACAAATATAGATAACAGGAAATACCATAGAACCAAGTAATGTGAAATGGTGAATTTACCCTTTCAGCAAAAGGTTTAATTCAAATAGGACCATACTATCTTTTATAAAACACTCATTTCTTGAATGTTATACTTTTTTCTTCACACATTCTGAATTTTATCCCATCATGCTGTAAGCAAACACTATCCTAAATTACTGAATAAGCCAGTAATTTTTTTTCTTATCTCTTGCCTTAGTTTCTTTTGCCACTACTTCTCACTTTTTCTGTGCACTTTGCACAACACTGTTTATCCTCAAAGGGGATTGGGTGATGAAAATATATGGATCTCCCGTTCCCTACCGTGTGAGCAGCAGCTGAAAGGGGAGTTCTCTGAACTGGTGTTCGCTTATTGCTACGGTTATCCCAGAGCACAATTTGTCCAGAGTATGTGCCACCAACCACCAAATTTGGATGAAATTTTGCAAATGTAGCAGACATAACAGCTGACTGTAAAATGAAAAAAGAATGTAAATGTTATTTCTGAATATGACTGTTTAATATTTGCTAAATGACTTCAGGAATGACTAACTCAGAAAAAGGCACATTAATTGATCATCTTTTAACCTATGAAATGGTATACTACATTAAATATATAACACAGGGAAATGAAACTTCATTATCATGCTTAAGGCTACTTTCTTAAGCACGGGGGTCAGGAAGATAGTTGAGCCCAGATGTGTTGGTTCTGGTTTTCTCAGCTGTCATATTATCTTGTCTATGTCTTACAGTTATTATTTCACTAGTTGTTTCATTAGGTGCTTAGACTTGCATTTGGGAGATGGACAGCCATATAGACTTGAAATAAATATTTTACAATAATCTATATTGAGGCCAACTTGTACATTTCTACATTAGATTATTTTGTAATTTAATTATTTTTAAGTTGAAATGAGTCTTTTATTTCCCTTAAATTTTTAGGCTATGTATATTTATCTTCAATATACAAATTGGGTTGAGATGTGGTTATATATTTTTAATGATAAATGCTGAGTCTGTACTTAATGCACAGAATGTCATCTTTTACATAGTATGAGATTGTGCAAGTTTAAATAAGGCACATTATGTTAAAAAGAAGGTGGCTGGATCCTTCAGACATCAACATGTGTTTGGAATGGGTTACATTTGAAATTCATGCCACCTCAGTCAAATCATTATGCTGACAATTAAAAGGTAAGTCTTGCCCACTTTCCCTAATACAAAATCTTTACCCCTGCAAGATAAGAACTTGCATTACCTGGCAGTGAAAGACATATTCTGGAGTTGTTTTCTTGTATTTCATATTCCAGACAAGGGCCACTCCATCAGGCTCATGAGGAGCATCTTCATTGTTGTTATAAGATGCTACTAACAACTCTGGGTACTGGATAAAAAAAATAATAAGATTCTCTGTTGCTGACTTTAAATAAAACACAATTCAAATAAATCCAAATTAAGTTACTAAACACAACTTTATTTCTTGGAAATCTATTTTGACAAGAGAGTAAGGAAAATAATATCTGCTAAGGAAGATTTATTAGACTAAGTAAAGTTACCTGAGATGACCAGTCCAAGCAACTAACAACACGATGCTTTGACCAACGCTCATCAAAAAACTGTCTGTTTAAGGACAGTTTAGCTCCTGCCTGAATTTCCCTGGGAAAAAAAATAAAACAATAGTAGAGAGAGGACTTAGGGTCATTTCCAGTAAAATTAAAGCAAATGGAGTAACACATTTTAGAAATTCCCATATTACCCTTCTTTGTCTTCTAAGTCTCGGCCACTGTAGTCAAAGAAAATATTAATTTGCTCAGAAAGAGCTCTTTCTACAATTCTTGTAGAATGATCAAAGAAGCTCAAAAACTCTTCAGAATGCAAAATCTGTTGCTTTTCTTCTTCTGTTAGTTCATGAGGGGCAACTGTGGAGAGATACAGATTTGGAACGTGTCTTATAACCAACAAACTAAAATGAATATATTTAATGATTAGAATGACATTAGTGTATGTGGGCTTAAGATTTTCAACAGTGATGGTAAGTATACAAATATAAAAGCTGCAGTTTTATTCAATGCTTTTTAGTCTTTAAACTTTAATAAATACAAATTTTAAACAATAAAGAGAAATATACACAACAAAATGAAAACAGAAATTTGAGTCAGATATGCTTCCTCCTTTATATTATTAAAATGAGGAAACAGCACTCTTTAAGAGAATACTGAAGTAGAGAGAACTTCCTGCTGGTAATATTAGTTTTTATTTATAATAGTTAATTGTTTCTTTATTGTTTTTAGCATTTATGGTTAGTTCTAGTTTTATATACTGTAATTCACCCAGAGTTGTTAGAATAAATGGCATATGAATGGATGTAAATAAATAAAATATTTATACCTTCTTCCTCTTCCTCCTTTTTCAAAATGCTTTCTTCCTCAGGTTCAACTGGTGGTTTTTGTATAACTACATCATCTTCATCATCCTCATCTGTAAAGAGGAAAGTTGTCAAAAACTGCTTAGCCAGTTGTAATCTGGGATTACATTTATTAAACAGCAAAAAAATAATCAGTCAAATATACTGTCATTCTCAGTGAACTCTTATCTAGTGATTTTTCTAACACATCATCAGAACTAAACATACAGGACAGGGTAGCTTTTCACAGATTTTCACTTTAAATTCTTAACTTCTATCCAGCTTTGTCACTGCAGACAAAACATTCATCCGTGTGATTTTATGTTGCATGTTGACATATACCTGCTATAGAATAATAAAAATCAAGCATCTTAACACAGCTCTCAGAACCATAGCTTTCTTTAGATATGGATTCAATAACAAAAAGTTTTTCATAAAGGAAAGAAGTTACTTTAGTTTTGATGATGCTAGCTGGAAAGGCAAATTCTGCTAAGACAATACCAAGGGAGATTATTTTTTCTTTTCTGTCATTCTAACTGCAAGTCTCATTATCATTATGAAGTTGGCCAGTGAGCATTTTAAAAGTAGAATACTGTTTCCTTAATTGCAACAAATAATAAGAAGTGTTGACGCTTTGAAATACTGAGAATATGTGTAGCATTTTTTGCATTGTTACATCTTTTAAATAGCACAAGCCCCTAGAAAATTAAAAAAAGAGCAATTTGGTGTTGTAGAATATGTTTCCTGCCTCTTTTTGTTCTGCTTCTCAGAGTATCTTTCTTAAAATACTTATTTCATTCGTTAACCAGCTATGTCATCTGTCTAGAAGAGAATGGAAGCAGAAGCCTGTATCCTGCCTTCTTGCAAGTAATGAGGCAAGATTCAACAGGGATTTATTTGTTACAGCCATTCCCCTGACCCATGTTCAAAGTCATGGGGGGGAGGGAACAGTGGTCAAGAGGTGCAAACCAGCTGCCAAGCTAGGGTCCCAGCAGCCAGGCCAGCTGACTAGACAGCAGCAACCAGATGGTATTGCTGGGATTGTCTATCCCCGCTCTGAGGTGGCAATGGGATGGCACAGCATTTTTCTGCTTGACTGCTTCCAATTATGTTTTTTCTCCAATGGCAAGTCTGTGCAATTACCAACTCTCCAGGAGGTCCAGAGACAAGCCTTTACCCTGCAAACAAAAATACAGCTTGTAGGCTCTACCAGCTGCCAAGCCACACACATAGTGATAGGCTGAAGCAAAATCTGGGGGGGAAAAATCTTTCTAACTCTAGTTTAGTCAATAAAAAATACATCTATACCTGAAGGAACAAATGTCTTAAATGACACTATATAATGCATACAATAATACAAACTCCAACTTAATCAAAATGATAATGACGTATGCCAATCCCGCATTATATGAAATCGAGCGATTTTTACGTTCTGACAAGTTTACAGAACTAGGATAAATGGCATGAACAATTTCAATATATGCTCATACTTCTGAACCAAATGGTGAAGGTTAAAATCTTTCCTTTCAAGGGCCTCAATCAGCCACAAAGGAAAACAGTAATCACTGTCTTTTCAACCAGCCCAACCACATTTGTCAGCCCTTTCTCCGTCAATGCAGCCAGAGCAATCAACCTGCCAAACATTCAGAATGGAAAAACAATCTGAAAATACAGGGTATAATGCACCTGCCAGTGAAAATGGCCATTTCAAGAAAAGCTAGTGATCTCAGTGACCCTGCTGAGGAGGCGGTGGTGCAAAGGGGAAAGAACGCGTAAAAGAATTCTTAGTGATCTCCACTCTCTTGCACATTGACATTTCCTTACAAAGCCTGCCAATTACAGCTTTTGTGCTACTTAAAAAAAAATGAAAGCTTTTTTGGACAAAATAATCACACAGAGAAACGGAAAGATACTGCTCCTTTTTAGATGAATTTGTACATACAATGGACTATTAATCAGAAAACTGGATAACGGAGCAATTCCATGCCATGTGCCCCAAACAAGAGAGTAGATTTCCATCCAAGCATTGGGGTAGAGAAAATTGATAAATGCATAATTCTCACTTAATAATGAGAGATTGTGAATAACAAATTACAAAGCAATGACTAGATTAAATAATTTAGTTGAATTAAGTGTGGACTTCTCTTTATGTATGTAGACACACTACAGCAAACAATGCCACTGTGACTTCAGAACAGGAATGCCCCCTTGACCTTTATAAGTTGTTCAAAGCTCAAATTCCATACATTTAGAAATTAAATCTCAGCTTTCTGGCTCTGCCATTCCATTCTAATTCTAAGTACCATTTTCAGTGATAGAAGTCAAATCCTTGTCAAAAGCAGATGGGCAGCTCTCTACTGCCCAAGTGATCTGGTTATTTACATATATTACAGAGATGAAATCTGATAATCAATTGCCCCTCCCTTTTCACATTTTTACTGTAGATGACAGATGTATAAACAAATTCTTCCTTGTCCTTATTCTTTATTTGCTGTCAATGCTTGGGAATAACTATTATTGACTCTCAGCCCTAGAAATGGTATTACTGCAATTACATAAATACACTTACAAGCACTGGAGCAATTTCTCATTTCAGTTTAATATTTTTAAGATATATGCAAACACCACTAAATAAACAACAAACTTTAATCCTGTTAATCTTACACTTTATCACTTAATAGCATACTAGCAAAGGAATTAAGAGAACTAAGTGGATATCCAAGAATAGTTATTCCTTAGTAGCTTAAATTTAAGCTGATATGCAAACAAATCAGCAGAATTATAAATTCACTTCAATATATAGACATACATGGTATTTATTCTAGAATAATCTACTATTCTGGCAAGAAGCCATAGCTTTTTCTAAATCATCTCTCTGCAGGTCAACAAAATTTGGGCTATGTGACCAGAAAATTTTTTATCTGTCAAGAGTCCTATTCCTGCTTTTTACCCAATAGTACCCAGAGCCTTTGAAGTACTTCAAGCAGTGCCTGATGCTTTTCAAACATCACTGTGATCCAAGAGATGAGGTTTCTGTCTATTACTCGCTAGCCTAAATGATGCAGTTGTGCTGGCATAATGGCAAGCACATCTGAAATTCCTGCTGCTTCTGCCTTCTTTGTTCCTTGTATTCAACTCATTGCCAAATTAAGCTGCTTAATCCTGTACAACACTGGGAAAATATAGACCTACTTAATTTTTCCCCTCAATATACACTAGTCTATAAAATCTACTTCTCCAGCTTTGTCACCTTAGTATCCACCTGCTCTCTTAAACATACCCTTTCTTCTGGGTATATATATTAACGTATGTATTATTGTTCATACTGCAATATTCATTTTTAATGTAAATATTAATATTCCTACCAACTGTTCTCATTCCTTCCAATCTCCTGTTTTGTGTAGCCTTTGAATTCACCTTTTGCTGCTAGAAAGCATATTCATATATCAATGAATACCAAATCTTTCCCTTATTAATGTCACTTCCATCTTCTTTTTTTTTAAAGTTCTTCAAGTGCAGCTGGAAGTATCTGTTTTTGTTTGCTTTTCAATAAAGCCCTATATACACCAATGGTTCTACTAAAACTGACCACAGAATAAGGATGCAAAATTATCCAAACTTTGTAATTAAATTGTCATACAGGTTTATTTTTTCTCGCCAATATATATGTCCCACAGAATATAGTATTTAAAATGGCAATTTTAATGACTAATATTTTATGTACAAGATGTTACAAATACAATATTATGTATGAACTAAAACCAGGGTACTAAACAGCAGCAAAAGTTAAATAGTATTGCTTATAATCTAATATATATGCACCAGCTGTACCATTCTGGATTAGGCCCCGGAAAATATTTTGAAAAAATGTCCAGCTCTTTTATTTCATTGCTGTAATCTCTTTTATTATTCAGCATACAAGATTTACCCCAATGGTACAGAAATGCTTTATTTATTTCACATTAAAAGCTACATTGCCACGCAAGAACATAACAATGAGGAGTGAAACTACATGTCAAATCATTTTACTGATGAATATTTATTACAATATACTAAGTGGTTACTATGTTTTTTCCTTGACAGAGGATCTAAGGTTACAAGGCAAGCATTAAAAATCTGTAAAAGTAGCAGTTACTTTTAAAATGCCAAATCTCTTCTCAATGAATGGTAAATGAATCAGTGAATTTTTACTTAGTGTTAACATCAAAATTGTGCTGTGTTTTGTTGAGATGAGAAGAAAAGCAGGCTGTAAATTAGACAGCGCCTTGCGATGACTCTAAGAGAATGAAATTCCAGTTGTCTATGTGGTCTGTTGTTGCAGAGTAGTTTAATCAAAGTTAAATCATCTCTGAAATGGGTGTCTTTTGTTAAGCCAAAGTGTCTTCAGATCACATTTACTGTTTTATTTTTTTTTATTTTGGGCAGATACTTCTTAAAAAAATAGTAGAAGGAAGTAACCTAGTCATATCTTTTTCTATTAAATATAGATCTAGAATTTTTCACATGATAAAGTTTGACAATATTAAAGCACTGAGTAGAGATAATATGGTTAGATTCACTTCACTGCTAAAGAGGCCTCATTTGCATCCCTGCTTACCTTTCTTTTCTCATTCTAATAAAAATCCTATGCATCAAAGTCCTGACAGTGACACCTATCAGTAACACTGCAAGATAACCGACAAGCTTTCATTCAATGGAAGCTAACTGATTGTTACTTGTATTGGGGAATAACAGACAGGCAATCTGAAGTCGCTTTGAAGATTCACATCAACAATCAAACCTCTAACTTATGTGTTAACTTGACTATTTTTCTTTTGTATACATTTTTCTCACAGGAAAGAAGCAAAGACATATGTGAGACTGATATTTCACTGAATCTTAAGCTTGATCAATACTGAACTACTACAAAACTTTGCATGGGCAATTAAGTAAAATGAGTATGTATGATGACTTTTATTTTTCCCATGTTCTGGCACTATTTATTCATATCAGGAGCCTACTGTGTCTTACATACACAATACAGTACAAGACTGGAAATTACAATTATTAACACACAGTATTCTGTTCAGATATATTATTTTGTTATGGGAACATTGTAAGAATTAAGTATAGGTAATAATTTAGTACTTTCATACTGAGCAATATATTCAGAAATGGAAGCTCAAGGATATCTATAATATAGAGTTATAATATTATAGAGCAATTATGGAGTTATTGTTTTCCAATTGTTAAGACATGAAAACACTAAGAATGAGAAGGTTGTTAAAGAACCAAGTCTTTATAACTTCCTAATCATTTTCAGGTTCTAAAAAAAGAGTAATCTTTGCTTTTATAGACAATTTTTCAAGTAGATCATGCAATGGGCATGCATCATATACCTTTTGAGCATCAAGTCTGTTTCCTACAGCTTCTGCTGAAGTTCATAAGCTATCCTGGGAAAACTCTAAGATTCAAAACACAACCTCCCCTTCCTCCTTCCCAAGAAAAGTAATCTTCCTCTTAATCTATGTCTTTTAGTATCTTGGATGGTAAAAGAAGCCTTAAAAAGACTATTTGCCTTTGATGTTACTTCCATGGACTTATTTTTATTTAGTTCCGGTTTTATGTGCTTGGATTTATGCTTGGATCTCTTATATTTATATTCTTTTATAGCTGCTCTTTTGACGTTACTCTTTTTTTTGCTTTTTATAGTGTCCAAGATACCTCGTTACTCCTTTTCCACTTGAGTTGAGTTTGACTCATAGTCTCTGTAACCAACAGTTAAGAAGACGTTTACCACTGTCTTCTGGATTTTTTTTCCAGTTCTTAGTCTAACAGGAATACATAAATAATGAATAAATGAATAAATGGGATATATAGCACAAAAACTAGATTTTGCTGAACACTTTTTAGTATAAGTTTTTAATATAAAGTGAAGACATATTTGAGGGCAAGTTTGGTGCAGTGATTAAGGCTAGAAACCAGGAGACCATGTATTCTAGTCCCACCTGGGACATGAAGCCAGCTGGGCCAGTCACTTTCTCTCAGCCCTAGGAAAGAGGCAATGGCAAACCACTTCTGAAAAACCTTGCCAAGAAAAGTGCAGGGACTTGTCCGGGCAGTCTCCAAGAATCAGGCACAATTGAACAGAAGAAAAATAAACGCGGATTTTATCTTAAAGTAGGATTTGTAATCCATATTGAGAGTCTAAGCAGACTACTTGATAATTAAAATACCCACAATCATTCTATTTATATTTATACACACGTATGTCCAATTTCCTCTTGACTCCATGTCAACCTAACCCTAAATGGGTTTCCCCCCCATGGGATTTTCCCATGTACTTTACCAGGAAATGTAGATAGGGGAGGCTCAAATAGTCAACGCTCTCCTAACCATACCGATGCACTATGAATCCATTAGCGATGTCCATTTTGCTTTTCAAGTACATGGAGACCCCATAGCCTTCCCCCCCCCATGGGATTTTGTTTACATGTCTTACATCCGTATATGTACATAGAAATTGGGTCTGTTGATCTGTGACAGGGAACAATTACCGGTAGTCCTCACTTAACAAAAATAACTGGAACTAGAATCTCTGTCGCAATGCAGTTGTAAACTGGGATATCACATGAAAATAACATAACATAAAATAAAATAAATAAAATAAAATAAAAAGCAGGATAAAAATCTTGTTCTTGTTGTTGTTCTGTCAACCCTATTCAGCATAAAGGCAAGCTTATAGATACATCTCTTAATTATATACTGCCCTAACATTCTTTGATGTAAAAAAAAGGCATCATATATATCAGATTAACTACTGTTTTTTATCCTTTGCACCATATAGTAAAAACACAGAACAAATGACATTTTTGAATCCGTTCTTTGTCACAAGTTAAATACTGTTATGCATGCAAACTAGAAAGAACAATGAGAGGCAATTATGCTTACACCTCACTCCCATACCACCCAGGTTCTTCTAGATCAGGGGTAGGCAACCTTGGCTCTTTTATGACTCGTGGACTTCGACTCCCAGAATTCCTGAGCCAGCGTGGCTGGCTCAGGAATTCTGGGAGTTGAAGTCCACGAGTCATAAAAGAGCCAAGGTTGCCTACCCCTGTTCTAGATAGTTCCTTAGCCTCCTAGAACACATTTGTAACAGGCAAGGAACGCTAGGCTTCAGTGGAGGAGGAAGCCTAGAAACCACTCTGGGGACACAGTTGCAGGGTTTTTGTTTTTATTTTTTGCCACAGCACAACCCACTATCAAAAAAAGAAGCCACTTTTTAAAAAACGTTTTAAGCTAAAATTGTGCATGGCCATTCACTGGTCTGTAAATGTGCCTTCGTTGCCCTTGTGACTGCAACTGGTTCTACTATTTATTTTATATTAAAGAAACTCTGCAAAGCCTTATTTTTCTAAGAGACAAAGACGTGTAATATGATACTTTATTAAAATATCAAATTAAGGTAAAAGCACATAAAAAAATAAGCCAGCATTCTACGCCAATTCAAATGTCTTGACAGAATTGTTTTCCTTTCTGCAAACATTTTTTCATATTTTCCACGAAGAAAATATTGAATTTATTTCTTGTATCGAGGTTTATGACACTTACCTTGTCACATAAGTCTTTTTATATAGAAAGATACTCTTTTATGTGTAAGGAGACAGTATGAATGAAATTTATATTTACCTTCTTTAGGCTGAGTCATAGCTGGAGTTTGGGTCTCCTTCGTATATGTGACCATTTCTCGAGGAGGAAAGTCAACTTGAGTAATTTTGGACATTGCAAGTTTAATAGGTCCACGTCTAAAGAAAATGAAGTGGAACATTATAAGCAATGGGTTTACAACACCCTGTCTAACACAAGTACTCTATGGAGCAATTCTATGTGAACATTTGACAGAAAATTAACAGAACTAAACTAAAACAGATCACAATTTCTTATACTGTATCAGATGGTATAAATATTAGTGGATTTTGGATAATTTGCTATTAAAAGTAAATAAAATGGGTTCAATCTAGAATTTTGCACAACAGAAATTCACGAACAGGATGATCCTGCAAGATGAAGGGGCAAGAATATTTTCATCATACCCCATGTGCAGCCTCATACTCTCAAAAACCCTCCAAAGAATTCCAAAACATCACTACAGGATAACTGATTTTTTTTAGACTTGATTATTTTCTCCATCATTCTGCCACATAGAAATGCTAATAATAAATAATGTGCAATTCTAGATCCAACCTAAAATAAAGCACGTGCTTTAAATGTAAACTCAGTACAACTACAATTTAACTTATAAAGTATCTTATGTTTAAATCAATTATAATTAAGATACCATTGTGCAATGACTTTTGAATTAGAGAGTCATGAAATGCCTGAAGAACTACCTGATTTTAGGGCTACACATGATAGGAATGCACAGATTTGATTTGAAAGAGGTGCTTTGGAATGCAAAGAAACTTGTAACTATTGAGGGGAGGCTTCTGCTACAGCTGTGTAATCTTGGAAAACAGACCAGACATCTTTAAGGAGTTGCAGATAAGAGCCATGTTTGCATTCCTGAAAAGTACCTCTTCAAAACTAAATCCAAAGCACTGTACAATCATAATACATCACAAGATGGTTCCCATTAAGCATCTGAATATATGCCTACTGTACTTTGGCCATAATGCATCTATGCCTCTCAAAAATGTAATAAGGTAGAAAACCCCAATACCTGTTAGTCTTGTTCTATTCCACACACTGTAATGAAATTTTATATTTATATTATACTCTTCCCACTGCAATTCATGTATATTCTTTACTCTTACATGATAGGCCAATTTAATTCCTGTATTATAGGCGTGTGAACAGGCAAGCTATTTGCAAATTCATACTTTGTTACAAATATCAAAAAGTAATAAATTTATTTTTTTAAATCTAGGAAGAAACATTTAATAAATTAGTAAGTTAAAAAAATACATTAAAGTGCTGAATGCAAATGTGACAATTCAGAAGTGTAATTTAAGCTGTACTTATAATTTTTTTCAATTATGTTAGTCCATTTTCCCAAACACATATTTTCTAGTTTTATACTGTTTGGAAATTTATTGTTAAAAACTGCTGATTAACAAATTCAATACTATATTATTGCTTATAATCACATGTTATTTTTAAGAATCTTACTTTGAACATATATAAACAATTGCTACATAAAGATGGAAGATAAAAAAACTCTGCTGTACCCCAGATCGGAATCAGAGTGGAGCTGTAGAACAGATGGATCAGTATCCCAATGCAGCGTCCTGATACACAGGTTGAAGGCCAACCATGCAGCATTAGCAAAAAAGGCCATAGATTAGTAAAGCAAGTACAGTCTATGAAATGTTAAGGCTATTGTTACACTCATATTATGGTTTCAGAAACAAAGAAATGCCAAAAGGTCAGTTAGTGAAAATCAAGTGAACATTCAGTGCTACAGGAAAACATGCAATATATAATCAATTAAAATACAAACATACAATTAGTATTGCTAGCAATACCATATGCTGGCTGTCAAAATCTGAAAACCATTTGTTTTCTGTATCTTTTTCCTGCTACCTAGATTTTTGCAATCTATATATGGTACCCTTAAATATGATTGCAATATTATATTAATCAAATAGTTCACAGCACCTTTTCACAAGTTTAATATGCTACATTTTTAAAGTATTAGCTTTAACTAGATTAACTACTGTATTTATAAAATCAGTGATTCATAGACAACTACACTTCAATTATATTCTGTGGAAATATATGCAAATTTAATAAAGTAAAAGTTTTAAAATTAACCAACAAAGATTTCTTTAAGTAGGTATAATTGATAGTATTAATAGATGTATTAAATTTTTGAAAAGAGGCATAATTTCAAAAACATGAAAAACATATAACATATTGATAAGATACACAGATTTAGTAGTGCCATCTGATTCATTTCATTAACATATTGTAATCTTGCCCTAAGCATTAAATATGTTCAGGAAATTGTCATATTGGTAAAGGAAATGAGTCAACACATAAACCTTTGGGTACAGAAAAATTGCTTTTCCACTGGGATATACTACTGCTAGTGTTTCCAAGACATGACATTGCTATAATTATGGGTTAAGCACAGCCTTGGGCTTATGTCATTTAATTTAAAACCAACCCAAGACATCCAATGTCAAGAAAACAGCATGCTTAATAAACTTATTCTGCATATGCTTAAATTCCAGTGAATCAAAAGTAATCTTAGAGCACGATGCAGAAGCCAGTATATTCATAAACATACAATGCAACATACTGAAATAAAGATGTAAAAGTAAATATATTTCATATAGTTTATTCTAAAATTTATTTAAATATGCATATGCATTTTAATAACTATTTTTATCTATATTGCCAATAGTCTGCAGTCAGAAATGGCATAATTATTCCAAAGATTATTATTGGGATATAATAATGTTGCCACTGCCCCAAAAATGATACGAGTATATTAATGTTATTTTCTTTTTTATCAGCTTTTTTCTTTGAAGAGTGTTATCTTCAATGTCAGGTAGAATTATTACATTCTGTCTCCCATATATTCAAAGGAACAGTTGTTTATAAATAATGTTAACTTTATTTAACTATAATATTGTATTAATAGATAATGTAAGATACAAATTGATATTTTCAGGCACTAGTGTCTTTTTCTTTTATATGCTAATTAAATCCTCTTCCTCCCCCCCCCTTTTTTACTCTGCCTCTCTTACATATTTCTCCCAGTTTTTTAGCTTTCTGTCCTGCCCTCATTATAAGAAGTGTTCGATTAACTCTTTAACTCCCATTTCCTCCTAATGTATACAAAAAGGCTAACTTTTCACCATACACAGATTTTCTGTCCTATTGCAAATAATGAAACTGGTTTTGTGCAACTTGAAAATAGAGACCCATCTATATTCAGTACAACTGGTTTACACTTTGCTATTTTCCATTATTCAAAATCTTCCATATGAAAATTTAAATGCAATACTTTTCATTTATATCCCTTAAAAAAGATCTTAATAAAGATACACAAAAAGCAATCAACAAAACATTACTGTAAATACATAGTAGCTGAATAACATTGAAACAGGTTTTGAGGGTTAAAATGGAGGAAAAAATGTTTATAGAATTATATCTGCAAAGCCTCCTTAAAAGTAGGGGGGAAATAGCCAAATGTCACAGATGACATGTCAAGTTTTTGGAGAAACTATTTAAAATAGCCTATTGTGCTTTCAATAGATAAAGAGCAGACCCAACTGTAAATCCTCAGGTAAGTTCATATAAAAGATGGTTCTCTAGGTTAAATGACCACAATGATTTATGACTATAATTCCTGGCTCAATTAGAATTATAAATTGAGGACTACCTGTGTTTCTTTGGATAGACTTACCTCCCTAGCCCCTACTCTGTTTTCAAACTTAACCTTCTATTTTTTTAAATTAATCTTTTCATTGGTTCTCATTCTTCTTGTTACTCAAGGTTTTAAGTATATATACTACACTGTCTAATCTTGATTTTATTATATTTTTAATGTTATTATATTTTAAAGCTTGTTTTTAATTAATTTTGCTAGTAGCAAAGTAGGGAAACATTTATTTATTCATTCAAACTTCTCTGTCCAGTTGGGGAAAGAATTCAATAAATTCACCTGTATTTGAAAAACCAAACAGGTGACTTACCAGCACTCTATGATTTCTTTGATCTTAAAAAGTTCCAGCAGGTTTAGAACTATTTGTGCTTTCTTCATAACAGATCACATTACTGTGCTTTCTGAGGACATGAAGAGGTCAAACACTATGTTGACTTGTCCTGTAAATATTCTTAACTCTCTAATGAATTTAAATGAAAATGAATTGAGAAGGCATATTATAGCAAGAGAGCTAATGTGGTCTAATGGTTAAGGCACTAGATTAAAAACCAGGAGACTGAGTTCTAGTCCTGCCTTAAATATGAAAGACAGTCGTGTGACTTTGGGTGGGTCACTTTCTCTCAGCTCATGATGTCAGGCTTGGGCAACAAGCCACTTGATCAATTCCAGCTCCAACTAATGGATCAACATTTGGCTGATCCCCAAAAAAGCAGACCCTGCACTTGTGGGAAAACAGAGAGAGAGAAAAAAAGACATATTATAGCCTGACAGCCCAATCATTGTAAATTTATCAGCAACCAAATCAGCTTCATAAAATAAGTTCATAGAAATTATATCAGCAAGACAGAAATATTATCTTTCAAACATATATTATTTATGCATGTTTGCAAAAGAGTTGTTATATAAATCTATAATTAACAAATAAATCATAGCAGGCTCTACATATTTTAGTGGGATTCTATTAAAAGGCTGACTCATCAGGCTTGAATATCCCTACTGGATAAAATATTGCGGATGAAATGGTTGCAATATGCTTACTCCTATTGGACAAAGACAGGCTGATAAGCAATTAAGATTAATCCCAAGTATTCTATAAATTGCATTCTATTTCCTAGTTCCGCTGAAAATCATGAAGCAAATTTTATTGAAGGATGGCAAATTACGTGTAATTTCTGGCTAGCAACCCCCAAAACTGAACAGGTTGTTCTTAAATTATATGGCAATTGGGATTGGGATTGCCATTGCTCAGTGATGATTGTAAAGTGTGACATCACACAACTGCATCATTTAGTGACAGCAATCTAGGCAATCCTGCTTGCTGTTGTAACCCCAAAATGTGTGGGTCATTAAGCAAGAAGCAGTGGGAATTGCTGATAAAGACTAAGTGGGTGCCACAGTGGAGTGGGGGAAGCCCTGCCAAATTGATCTACATGTCTAAGGCTTCGAGCTAAACTTTAGCATGTAGTTTCCTAGTAACTTTTGGGCAGGATGGAAACCTGCACCAGGATATTGCCCAACCATACAACTGTTTTCCATACAACTGCCTAGATCAGGGGTGTCAAACTGCCGGCCCACGGGCCAATTTCATCATAGCAAAGCCACGCCCACCCCATTGCCGGCAATGCAAAAAGAGTCGCAATACGTCACGACATGTTCACGTGACGTGGCAAGTTTGACACCTGTGGCCTAGACTCATTACTGCAGTCAGGAGGAAAGTTAATGTTCACATGCTTTACTGAATGCAGTATCACTTATGTAACATTCTTATCCTACATTGTGTCTAAAATTTTGTTTTGAACTCTGGTCTGTGACCATAATAAATTCTATCTATCTTCTATGAGAGCATATTTTAAAAACTGTTGGCAGCAATCATGCCAGATCATGCAGATGTTGGCAGCAATCATACAAAGTTCACTCAGATTTATCAAATCAACCGTATCAGTGACAAGAAAGCTTTCTGAACCAACTGAAAACTTCCCAAAGGCAATTTAAAATTCATATGTGGATGTGTATTTGGTGATTTTCCTAACAACATGCAATAAAAGATAAAATGAATAATTCATTTTTATAATTTTGCAGCTGTATAGGCCATTTCTTTATAATCTTTTATAAAGATAATATAATGCTGGTGTTTAATGCTTTTGCCACCTTCCTGATTTCTTGTTATTGGTAGAATAATTACGTTAAATCTTTTTGTTATCTTTATATTTAACAATATTCTTTTCAAATTATATATTTTGCTTTCATTTTTTTTAATCACAATAAAATGTATGATTCTTTAGTTTTATGCTTTTTTAGTTTTGTTAATTGAATACGTTTAAGAAGCCTTTAAAGGTATAGCCTTTAGGAATGCCTAAAATGTCATGCTTGGCCCTATTGATATTTTATTTGTTGTATACATTTAACACTATGGTAATCTTAAATAATTCACAAGCTTATTTACAAAGCTGATCTTGCAATTTCTTTTGTTCAATTTCCTTTTAATCAATTCATTCATATTTTATACACTTAACTTAGTTCCAGATGCCTGATTATGGTGGATTTTCTAGACAATATAGACTAAATTTAGTAAGATTGTTACTACTATATCTATAAAATTCAGCAAAGATAAGTAGTGGTAGTTTAAAAAAAATCTATAAGCTATTTTTTCCAATTTATACCAAAATACTAAGAACAGATAGTATCTTCAGAATTGTACTTGCTATAACATTTGAATCCATAACATATTCTTCTATCAGAAGAAACCTGTAATAAACACGTCCTGCTGGCATTATCCTGTGACAGAGAAGCCAAAGTAATAACACCATTTAATATAAGGAAACCAGACTGCAGGTTGTTCTCAGGTTACAGCTATTAGTTGAGCAACCATTCAAAGTTACAATGGTGTTGAATGAATGGGAGTTATGACCAGTCCTCAGAGTTCTGACTGGTGCCCAGCTTGTTATTACAAATCACAGCAAACTGTGGTCATGTGATTTGCAACGTTCCCTGACTTACCCACAAGCAAAGTCAAGGTAGAAGTCAGCAGGAGGTCATAAATTGTTCCTGCTGCTTTTTCACCTGCCCTCCATACTGCCTGCCTGTAACAACCTTCTGTAGCACCCCCACACTCCATAGCATCTGCCTGCAGCATACTCTGTCTTCTATTCATACAAATCTTATAGGTACAAGTGAAACTTGTAGCTTAAAGGCATAATTAACTCCTACTCTATGAATGTTTTCCATCCCAAGCCCTATAGATTATTAACCTGACCACATGATTATGTTAGACTGGCTGTGGTTAAATAAATCTAGAGATTACTATAAGCTATTTCTTAATAGTAAAGCAGAGATTTAAAAAATCAAGTAATAATCATTATGTTTCAACCTACAGACTATGAAACATAGCAACCTATACTAATACTCCCTTTTTACTTCTTGCAAAATTTGCTCTAAGGGAACTTTTAAACCTTTGAAACAGGTACTCAAAAGAAAGAAACACTAATACAGTGGTAGAAATGTAGAAACCTGGGACATTAAAATAGCCCTAAAAAATTTGATGGCACAACTCAAAAAGACAAGGAACAATGAACAGGAGGAGAACACCCAATTAGATATCACCACAATCAATAAATACAAAGCAGCGGAAGGCCACAGAAGAAGACATAGTGTTATTATCAAATCTATTTAGTAAGCTACCAAGGCTTCTATCTCTTTTCCCATCTCACCCCATGCCAATAATAATTTTGTCAACTATCAGACTTACTAGCTTTTTCATGAAGTAAAACCAAGCACTAGAGTGTTTTGACATACCACAGCACTAAAAAATAATATTTGATAATAAATATCTGATTATTTTGCCTGTAGAAATGAAAGAACCTAAATTAATTATTTAAATTATTCAAGTTTTATTTTATTCAAATGAGTGCTACTCCAAGATGCAACATTAGGAAAATATCATAGAGGAATTAGAAACAATAGGAACCTTCTTTAGAAAATTACATTTTTAGCCGAGAATTTAGTACAGTTCAAAACATATTTTGGCAAGAGTCTTTAATGTAAAAGAAGCTGAAAGGCACTGGCCTCCACTTTCAGACAGCAATCAAATTCTGCTGAATAGAGGGAGGAGGAAGCCACTGGATCATGTCTTGTGACATGCCAAGAACGGGCTATATCTTTTGATATGTGTATTATGTTATTGAAAAACACCCTAACAAAATGTTTTATACTTCATAATACAATTATTCTGAGAAAACATACCTTGAACCAACAGCACCATCACCAGAATCTTGGCTTCCGGCCTCACTTGGTGTGCTCACAGATTTCGAAGATGGAGACATAGGAGGAGGGACTAAATAGTGAAACAGACAGGTATCCGCTGTTACTAGTCGCAGAGGTTGCACAGCTTAGGATGTTTCCAAATTAATTTAACATGGAAGCATTAAAAAAGTGATGGTAAACAAAACAAAACAAAAAGAAATAAAATGGATGAAAATGAACAATAGAAAAAAAGGGGAAAAGACAATGTTAACATATCATGCTGGACATTCATGCAGTATTTGCCATTTAAATGCATTTTGGGATAATATTAAAAAAGATGTAATTTACTTAAAATGCAAGGAAAATATAGATTCAATTAATATAATGGCAATTAATATTGCAACAACCTTTTCTTAGAAATTAAGTAATTAAAAATGCAATGTATTGTGTAGAATTCCCATAAGTTTTGAGGAAAGGTTTTATTAGAATCAGGAAAGAAAAAACCAAGATGATTTTCCTTTCCAGACATTATCTTGAAAAACTGCTACAGAAGAACAATAGAATAGACAAGGTTATTTATTTTATTTTTATTTTTATTTTGTTAAATTTTTATGTTTCCTTCTCTCCTACGAGGTAATTCTGGACGGCTTACAGGTTCCATGAAAATTATCTCTCTGCAACTTGTTTTAGAAGAGGTTGATGCTGAATCCTAGGGCCTTTTGCAGATAAGGAGTTGTAAAACGTGCTATTATGTATTGAAAATAATTATTTTCAGCACATTCTCTATTTCTAATTCTCACATTTAATTTTTATAAAAAAATTCTGAAATAGTAACTGTCAGTGGTTAAGGTTTAATGATTTTTTTAATTACTGAAGAGAGTAGGATTGCATGTTTTTATACTGTTTTGATTTTAGTGAAAACAGAAAATCATTCCTATATTAAATATATTTTCACTATTATTGTGGTTAAATATATTGGATTTGATCTACGGTGTCCTTTTACAAAGTCATACTCACAGTATGCTTCAATAAAGGAAAATGGGAGAGAGGCAATTCCTATTCCCTTTTGCAGTTTTGTATTATGCAGCATTGCTCAATATTCTCAGATAATTAAAATATAAGCACTGGTGGAAGGTGAAATATATTTAAACAGCTTAAATTTACTACAGAACTGAAGAAATTGATAAATGCTTAGTAAAACTTGCATACATTATTTCTTTCACTACTGTACCTTAAATGTTAATTTGAAAAAAAAACCCTCACAACCAATATTAGACACTAATTCAACTAATTATTTGATTACTTTAAAGAGAGACAAGTTGACTTAAAGTCAAGAGTCCCTGTTTAAAACTGGAGTAGGAGTGAGGGTAGGGTAGTCAGGCTATTCAACCCTGACAAGCCTGAGAGGCTATGAGTGCATACTCTTTCTGGTGCTAGAAACTTTCCATCTTTGGTTCTAAATTGGTGGTACTTCCCAATGCAGAACTGACACATAATAGGGCATCCTCCTGGACTTACACATCCTGCTTAAAGAGTAGATGACATCTATGGCCAGGATATCCTTCACTCAAATTCAACTCATATGTCAATTGCAACCTTTCTTGGATAAAGGATCCTTTCTCACGGGAACTTACATCTTGGTCATATCATATGTGAATTATTGCACTTTACTCTACTTGACTGCCTTTGAAGATAACTTAGAAGTTGCAACTGGCCCAAAATGCAATAGTACAAGCAATTATAGCTATATCCTAATTTGTCCATATACTTCCTGTCACATAAGCTGCATCAATTATCTGATGGAACCTGGGAAATGGACCTTCTCTGTTATGACTCCTGCTCTTTGGAATAGAGGTTTGGATGATCCTGACCCTGCAAGCCTTTAAATGATTTTTGAAAATCTATATTTTTCCCCCCAAGGCTGAAGTATGCCTATTTGGTGTGCAGTATCTATTTTGATTAGGGCATGTTTGTTTTTCTCTTACATATACTCCTGTTTATTTTTGTTGTTTTTTTATGTTTTTAATCTGTACAATACTGAGTGTCATTGTCAAGTTAGAGGCCTTATAACTCTAAATTATAAATAAAAAAATTTTTTTAACTAGTCACTGCTGCCATCTACTGGCTATTTTATATTAGTAGGAACAATCTCATGGCAAACTAAGCTCTTCCATTCCCAGTAATTTTCACGAAATATTTTTAGATTGAAATGCTTAAAATACTTAATAATGTGATTTTTTTCAGTTTCAAAAGCTTTTCTATTGGTCATGGCACCTTGAATGGAAATTTCACATTTGCAGGGAGCCCTTACTTAAGCATAAGAAATACTAAAAAATGTAACCAAGTGGAAATAGCAGAATAGAATAGAATAGAATAGAATAGAATAGAATAGAATAGAATAGAATAGAAGCTGGACCTTGGAGATCTTCTAGTCCAGCCCCCTGCTCTAGCAGGAGAACCTATGCCATCTCAGACAAGTGACTGTCTAGACTCTTCTTAAAAATCTCCAGTGATGGAGTGCCCACGATTTCTGGAGGCAAGCTGTTAACTTATTTCCATAATAGTTCCTTTTAGAATTTCAAAACATATTTAAAATATGTATTAACAACACAAAATGAAAGTTCTTGCTGAATTAGCACTTAAGGTTTAATTAATAAAACTAATTATTGTTTATTAAACAGTTAATAGTAATACATTAGTTTAAATGAATATAGGATCTATAAACTAAACTTTTAAATTTTAAATATCCCATTTTGTTATGAAACTGCCTACTATGGAGTTATGATTCTTGTTCCAAGATCCGTAAGAGGCCTCTATAGACAGAACTGCAGTTATTTACTTCAATGTTTTCCATTTCCTGATACTAAGGATAATGAGAACCCTTGTGAACAGATGGGAACCATATGTGGTTAATAGTGTAATGGTGCTCTTCCACATAAACTACCTAACTAAAATAATATTGAAAGTAATGACAATATTTCATATAAGGGACCAAAAAAATTTGCCCTTGCAGAACTTACTAAGCAATAAGAATTGCCAAACAAACCAATGTTTACTTACAAATAAAGATGCAGAAAATGAGGCAGTTAATTATGATTTAAAAAAAATAAGCATAGTAGTTTCTTGTGCTCTGATGAAGGCTGAGATCTTTCTTTCAATTACAATACCTTAACACATTTGAAAATAAGCCCCAGAGTTCAGAAATTCCAGGGGTAGGTAACATATTATATGTATGCATGAACAAAAGGAACTACAAAAGGACACTTATTATTTCATATGGACCAGGAATGTTACCTTTTGCAGTGAAATTCCCCATGTTTCTAATCTAAAATATAAAAATGTCATTGCCAAATAACATTTGAATTTGGATCTATAGTCAATTTACCTTTGACTATTTTGCCAGATAACAAATAATTTTTAAAGTAGACAAAATTTGTATTTTTGAAACCAATGCTTAAAAGAGTTCCCAAATGCTTCTAATGCTAAAATAATGGAGTTTTATATTTTGTTTTTAAAGCTATCATTCTAGATAGCTGTTTCAAAATATATCCTTCAATCATTTTAAGACTCATTTTAAAAGAAAGAAATAATTTTGCACCAAAATTAAACTACTTTATTCATTAAGAAATTGGCCCATTCAAACGACTTGAACAAAAACAAGCAGTAGTCACTTGTCTGAGATTGATGGCTATAGAAATTGAATGATGAATGAATGAATAAGGTTTCCTGCAATGTTACAATGCCCTCTTGTGGCATAATTAGAACTCCTTGTGCTAATAGGTAGTAACTATCTTCAATAGTTAAAGATTTTATTTAAAATAGTTAATAGTTTTAGAAATTAAAAAATAAAGCACAGGCTTATAAAAGTTTTAAAATAAACTTTAAAAAAAAAATCCAAATAGAAATGTCAGTTTCACTAGAGGGGTTCTATCAGCAGGATTGGAGTCATGGGATGCTTCCACTGGAGGAACTTATATAAGAGTTAATTTATGTCACTTCCTCCTTTCCGATACAATCTCTTCAAAAGTTTTTTCTGAACTCTGAAGTGGACTTAGTTAAAATCAGCTTCCTCCCAAATTCTAGTAAGAGCCTCTGCTGGATCATATTTCTACTCTACGAACTGATAGGGCCATTCTTCATTCAATCAATTACTTAGAAAAAGAATGAAAACATTTATTTGGCAACATTTAAATTAGGAGTAGCAACCTTAAGCCATCCAGATGTAGTAAAAAACATCTGGAAGGTCTAGGCTACCAATCCTTTTGCTGCATTGATTTTATATTTTAATGGACTAGTCTTAAAAGTTTTAGTTGATGAAATATAAAGAGATGCAAGGATTAGAAATCAGTAATATTATTCTAATAAAATAATATTCTAAATCAGACAGAACAATGTGTTCTGAGACGTTTTCTAAGTTAACTGTAGTGATAATGAACACATATCAGGTACATGCATGAGTAACTAACTCAAGTTTCATGCTAACATTGATGCCACATTTAATTGCATGAAGGACATTTCCATGACATTTTGTTCTGCATACTTCTTACCCATGGGAGTATCAGGTGTTAAACCCATGCTCTGAAGCAAAGCTTCTGCTTCCCGTCTCTTTTTTTCAAGGTCAGACTCATCTTGTACAGGAAGGGCATCTTTCTTCTGATCATTCTATTTTATTAAAATGAATATGTCATTTCACATCTTTACTGTATAAGAAAATTGTTTTGAAACAAAAATATTTGGTGATAATAAAACTGTAATATTTTACTGAAAGTCTTACCTTGGATAACAAGTTTTTTTTAGCAACAATCCTACTTTGAGAAAGACGGGTTCTTTTCTTTTACATTTTATATTTCTTTTCTATTTTTTATATCAGTCTGCATTATGATTTAGTATTGTTAAAATCCATAGTAGAAAGTATTTTAAAAAACGGGAATAGAGAAAAAAGAGGGAAAAAGGACTATATTAGTTCTAGTCATTTTTGGATAGAGAGAACATAAAATTCAGGCTGTGCATTGTTTTTGAACAAACAGAAATGCAAATGTAGCACCTATCTGCAAAGAAGCAGCCACTTTAATGTGATTCATTAAAACAGATATTCCATAGAATGGAAACAAGATATGGCTGTTTTAATGACTCACAGAGGTACTACATGTTCCAAAATATCTATTCCAAACTGAATCTGAAACACTGCACATCCTTAGTAGCTATACTGAGGTAAGTGGGTATAAAACTATATTATAATAGGGGTCTTCAAACTTGGCCCTTTTATGACTTGTGGACTTCAACTCCCAGAATCCTCAGCCAGACACGCTGGCTGAGGAATTCTGGGAGTTGAAGTCCACAAGTCATAAAAGGGCCACGTTTGAAGATCCCTGCTCTATAATTATAAGCCAACACAAAAACTTTATTCCTAAAAATCAATGCAGAAAAATAGAGCTCAGCTTCCAGGTTTCTATAGCAGTAATAAGAACTAAGGTAGACCTGCAATCAATAATTTATCAATATACTATAAATTAGTATTTGTACTTGTAACATACATGGCCAAACAAAAATATATTCCAGGCCATCAAATATAGTTATTCAAAAACTGTTTCATACTACCTTTATGTAGTTCACTGATTATAAGTAGAACAATTATTTCTAGTAAATTCTCATGGATTTTTAGAATAATTTTGTAAAAACAAAAAAGATAATTTTACTATGGAACAAGATTTAGTAACAAATTAATTTCTCCACATTCTAGAAATATTTATTTTCTTTTGCTCTGACATAGCAAATTTTATTATCCTGCTTCTCAGTTAAGAGTTTTCATAGGAATTTAATATCAATAATTCTTAACATACTGTTTTCAAACAATCTGAATTTAAACTTGTTCATAAACATTTCATCCGTTATCACTATTCCTAAAGATCATCTCCAATTTATTGTGATATGGGTTCTTGTATGCTTTAGTTGACTTTATCAGCTATATACTAACATCAAATATTAGTATACCAAACCGAAAAATAGTGTTAACTTCCAAGAAGTTCTAACATTTGTTAAAATGCAAAAATAAAAAAAAAGAGTTGGATGAAAAAGTAAAGACATTCATGTATCTCTAGGATCCTTAAAAATTACTCAGTACAGCAGCCAGAGTGGCTCATCTTGGAAGAATACTGCTGGTCAGGAACTATGTACCACTAAGATGCACAACGACATCACTTTGGAAGTGTCACTAATTGGAGCTATTGTTAAGATAAGAAGGATTTTTGTAGAAATGAAAAATTGATAAGATTTCCTTCAATATTGGCCAAATAAAAAGAAAAAAGAAAACTTTAGCAAGAAATGCAAACAGATAAAAGATGAAAATCCAACCCTTCTGAGTTTATTGCTAAGCATACTAATATAGCCAATAATTAAATACCTCAGAACTTTGGCTAAAAATATGACTGAAAAGCAGACAATAACAGGTTTAAAAGTTTAAAGAAGTTTGCAGAACTCTTTGCATTTGTTTTAATAGAGACGATTCCTTTTTTTCCAAGAGGAGAATCTTAAGTACTGAATCAAACAACAGGGAGCACAGAAGTAGTTTTGACCCTTCTTAACAAGTTAAGAATGAAAAAATACTGGTATCAAATGATATGCACCCAAGAACTCAAGTGTGAAACAAAAGTAGATACCTTCTAAACATAAATGAGCATGAAGCTTTATATTTAATCAGAAATATTTTAATTACTAGTAGTAATGTAGTGATACAGATAAAACAATACATATATTGAGTTAGGTAAAGTCTGGAGAGAAAAATGATTCTATGAAATTATTGATGTTATTTATCTGATGTTTCTGAAATATTAAGATTGCTAACTGCATTCAAAATTTGACAAATGCTATTATTAACAAAAATTACTAGGAAGTTTTAGCATGTAAGCAAATTATCTGGTAGGTGTAATTTGAAAAAAGAATTCTTACTTCTTTTTTCTTTCTTTCTTCTTCTTTTCTTTTTTTCTCCTCCCTTATTTGAGCCAAACGTTGTTTCTTACGTTCTAACTCTGCCTTCAGTTCACTTTTATCAGACATAGTTAGAATCCTGTCAATACATGAATCAAATACAAATTAAATATTTTTCTGTATGTATATCTATTAGTTAAAATAAAAGAGGCTTACTACAAAATATGGCTCCTTGACAATAATGTATGAAATTATTTGAAATTTGGAACAAAATTCTAGCACCAAACTGTAAACGTATTTATCTCTAGATGAATTTAATAAAAATGCAGAGAAGCTACATAAAAATTAGAAACAGAGAAGCTGGATGACAAAATTAGTGGCATATGATTCAAAGAATTATTTATAATAATGTTCCTGAAATGCCAGCTTGACTTTTATATATAAATTCAATCTATTCAGTCTGTCATAAATTTATCTTTTCCCTTTAATACATATTGCAAAGAAGCCCTTACTATTAGAAAACTTCTTTTAGTCAACATTTTTAAGCAAATTGACTTAATAAATCATCCTTCCTAGAACTCAAAGTGGACAATTTCCTTCACATTTTGTGTTTCTCCAGATTTTGAAATGCATTTATGGTGACAAAAACTATATATCTAAACATATATATTAAGGAAAACAGAAAAAAAATCTTGTTTTATTTTAATATCAGGATAATTAAGAAATACCAGGACAACTATATATATATAGTTATATAGGGCATATCTGTTCAATGACACAGTCCTCGATCTCCGGGAGAAATATTTAAAGTTTAAAACAATAAAAACAACTATTTACAATATTAAAACAACTTAGCTTTCGCTGGTCCCCTGCCAGTGTCCTCAGAGTGAAGTTTTGGGGTGGAGATTACTTTTATAAACCTTATTCAAATATATATATATATATTTGAATAAACAAACTATGATTCAATCAATACAAAACTCAAAAAAATAGATTTGTCTTTTCCCTCCTTTCATCTTTCCACAGCACCAGCACAAGCATACATATTATCTATCCCACTGGCCACCTTAAGTTATTGTATATTGACCCAGACAGACTTAGTTCATCTTGGCACTATTGCTGTGAAAGGCTGTGTTTTCCCCCCTTTTATTCTAACTCTGTTGAAGGACAGTCTCAAGGTGTATAAAGTCTGCTAGTCTTTGTCCATATTCTCAGAGGACAGCAGGTGACTGTAAGGCCTTGAGACAGAGCCAACAGAGACAGGATAGGGCAGTGGTGGCGAACCTATGGCACGGGTGCCAGAGGCGGCACTCAGAGCCCTCTCTGTGGGCACGCACGCCATTGCCCCAGTCCTAGGCCTTCAGCTGGGTTTTATAAAACTTTTTCGCTTTAGGCCTCCACCACCGTGTGCAAAAAAATAAAAAAGTCAATCAATTTCAACTTCTTGCGGGGAAAAAAAGATCTTGCAAAGTTGGAATTGATTGATTGAACTTTTTAGTCCCACCCAGTCTGCCGTTACTGCTGCAGCCACGCCCACCCAATGGACCACACCCAGCCAATGGCCACACCCACCCGGCACCCGACGATGCATAAATGGGTTTTGGGTTGCAGTTTGGGCACTTGGTCTCTAAAAGGTTCACCATCACTGGGATAGGGGCTAGCAGTAACAAAGGCAACTAACTGGGTAGATAGCACTTTCATTCTGTAGTGGGGCAAACTTTCAGACCCTAATCATACATTAACTATTGACATGCTGTTAAATCAGGGTTCCATCATCATATTGTGGCTGTGAATTACAGAATACATTTGGCATCTGGAGCTGTCTGATTTCTGGTTTCAATCAATCAATCAGAATAGAGCTGGAAGGGATCTTGGAAGTCTTCTAGTCCAATCCTCTGCTCAAGCAGGAGACAAGACCCTAGGGCCTAGTCTTTTTAAAAGCCTCCAGTGATGAAGCACCTACAACTTCTGACGGCAAGCTGTTCCACTGGTTAATTGTCCTCACTATTAGGAAGTTTCTCCTTAGTTCCAGGTTGCCTCTCTCCTTGATTAGTTTCCATCCATTCTTTCTTGTCCTGCCTTCAGGGGCTTTGGTAAATAAGTTGACCCCCTCCTCTTTGTGGCAACCCCTCAAATACTGGAATACTGCTATCATGTCACCTCTGATCCTTCTTTTCTCTAGACTAGTTCTGGATCAAGATGTGCATAAGGGAGAACTCGGGCGGGGGTGGGGTTCTTTCGCTCCTCGACTAAGGCGTCGACACACGTTTTCTTTCGATTGTAATTTTTTACAGCAGAGAAGAACCCCTCCGGAAATAGGAACTTGGCGGGTTTCTGTCGTGTGTGAGAGGAGCCGAAGGAAGCCGAGGACAGAAATCCACGAAGGAGGCGCGATAGGAGGCCTCACCCAGCAGCCTCTTCGGAGAAAACCACGAGGACGGCTGGAGGAATCGCCCCAAAGACACCGGGGTCGAGATAAACAGAGGGACGGCTGCCGGGCGGTGCCCGCCAAAAGCGCCCGCGCCCGCCCCCTCCCCCTCCCTCTCCCCCTCCCTCCACAACGGCCGTGGCTCGCGCCCTCCTCACCCTCTAGGGCCCCGCCCCGCCGGAGCTACTTGGGCGATGAGGGACAGCTAGAGGCCGCCCTGGGCCGGTGAGGCACTGATTTTAGGGAACCGGCATGGCTCACCCCGCCAAGGCTAACCTGTCACTGAAGCCCTCCTCTGTTCAGACCGCTGCCGCCTTGTTTCGAGGCGCTCCTTCACAAAAGCGGGAAGGGATGGGGAAGCGCCGCTGGAGTTTCAAATAAGGGGAAAGCCGCCGTAGCTCTTACAGGAGAGACAGCTCAGCATCCTCCGGAGGAGCACGCATGCGCGGAAATAACCCGTGCCGACGGAACAGGAGGTCGGTCATTGCTCTGGGTCGCATAGTTATACATGATCGAAGCGCATGCGCATGTGAGAAAGGCAGGGAGAAATTCGTTCGTATTTGTTTCGGGCCTTGTGGATGACGTTTTAGATTTCACAGGTGGCCTGGAAATTATTGATTTTTTAAAAACAAGTTCTGCCAAAGAAGCGAAAGGAGGAAATAAGGTTCAATTTTTTTTTAAAGAATGTCTTTGATGTTATGGCTCGAACCGGAAAGAGAACTACAGTTCCCGGCATGCGATGTGGCAAGTCGATGCTGTCAATGGGAGCTTTCTTCAGTCTCCTGCGGTACCGGTTTACGTAGGCCTGCTTGACAGTGTGAATTCAGAGTCCATCTTCTGTCTGTTGCTAGAAATATGTGACATGCTGATATTGGAAAGTTTGCTTTGCTAGGGACTCTCTGAAATTTCTCCCAGCATATGTAAATAAGTGCTTCTGGTTTGGTTTTGTTTTTTTCTCCCCGAGGATTTTTGTCTGAAATTGAACTAAGAGAGCCAGTTTGGTGTAGTAGTTAAGGCATCAGGTTAGAAAACAGGTGAATTCTAGTTCTGCCTTAGGCAGGAAGCTAGCTGGGTGATCTTGGCTAGCCACTCTCTCTCAACACTGGGAAGGAGCCAAGGGGCAAACTATTTCTAAAATACCTTGCCAAGAAAACTCCAAGGACTAGTCCAGGCAGTCTCTAAGAATTGGACACAATTTAATGAAAGAAAAAAAAACCAATGGATTTTAAAGGATGTTATTCCTACTGAAATAAAGTGTTGGACGCTGCTACATACTGCTCAAACATAGTTGGATTTAGTATTAAGATTTGGTCACTACCAGCTAGAGTTGCTGCATCTAGAACCTCATCCTAACATGGTAATATGATAATGATAATGATAATAATAGAGTTGGAAGGGACCTTGGAGGTCTTCTAGTCCAACCCCCCCGCTCAGACAGGAAACTACACCATTTCAGACAAATGGTTGTCCAGTCTCTTTTTAAAAACTTCCAGTGTTGGAGCATTCACAGCTTCTGGAGGCAGGTTGTTCCACTGATTAATTGTTCTAACTGTCAGGAAATGTCTCCTTAGTTCTAAGTTGCTTCTTTGTTCAGTTTCCATCCATTGCTTCTTGTCCTGCCTTCAGGTGCTTTGGAGAATAGCTTGACTCCCTCTTCTTGTGGCCACCCTTGAGATATTGGAACACTACTATCATGTCACCCCTAGTCCTTCTCTTCATTAATCTTCATTATCTCTGAGCAAACAATAGAATCATGGATGTGAAATTCGGGGGGGCTGTTTGGCGGACCAAAAGAAACATTTCTGTATTCAACTGGGTCGTTATAGAAAAGTGTCAATCATAGCACATAAAAGAAGTAAAGAATCTGTAAAAATTAGTCACCTCCATCTGTAAGTAATGTCAGATGCGATGATAAATGAATAGAAGTTAGCATCTCAGTTTATCCTTTGTTTTGTTTTTATTTTTTTAATTACCTATAGCTCTATGCATCTATGGCATATTGCCAACATTCCAAATGTATCCACCAGCCCACCAATGTTACTTCTTATGTTTATATTGTTTTTTAAACTAGGATCTCAATCATCAGTACTTTAACTTTCAAAGCAAAAGAGTATTATGTGAATTCTTCACAACTAACCCTTTTAAAAAAAATCTTGCTTTTTACATAGTTTCTTAAAACCACACACAATACCAATGCTGGGTAAAACAGATTTGCAGGAATGTTAGCTATTAGCAATACACTAATAATTCAAAATAGGCTGGTCATTCACCAGATGTTTGCAATTTATTATATGCATATTTGTAAACTATATAATATTGGAAGAGAAATCAATAATACAGAGCATGCCATTGTCAACTATGCATTTTATCAATATTAAATGTTTCTAAATACGTTTTGTGCTTATGAAATAATAAAATTATTAGTCTTTAAAATGCCTTCAGATTGTTTGTTGCAAAAACTTATCATGTTTAATGTTCTGGAAACTACATAATATCCCAAAGAGCAATTTTACCCCATTAATTCCTGTCTTTTGTGGTAGTAGAAGTCTCAACAGATAGTTCCGGTTTTGCAAATCTTTTAGGATGCTGACTGTCTTCAAAGAGATCTAATGAAGGATCTGTGGAACAAGGGTATACTAAAAAGTTATGGTTTGCTGAATATAAATAATGGCTTACAAACCACAATGGGTTTACATGGTACATTAAGACAAACCCTAAAAAATCATATTAGAGCTTGTTGCATCACCTGGGCTTTTGAGAACATTTGCTTCAATATCTTGGCCTTAAACTTTGTTAAAATGTTTAAATATGCTGAAATAAAGGAATCGTTCTAGCTTTATTGCATTGATTACAAGCCATGGATGTAATCAATAGGTGTAAATGAGGGGACAAATGATCAACATCATGTAAATGATGCAGCTGATCAGAAATCATGATGGGGTTATATTTATTCAGTGATGTCATAATTCATACATTGTCATTTTGATCTCATCAAGATTTGTTACAAACACCACTGATTACAAGTATGTTGGTTAAACCTAACTAACCAGAATTGGAAATTACATGTTTTGACCTTCACCGAAGAATAATTTGTATCAGCAGTAGGGAAAAAACCTTGGATGACAATGCCAGAAATAGTTGGCAATCCTTTTGTTCTCTTGCCTTAGTAGACAGCTGATATTGTTTAAAAGCAGGATGACAGTGAGATATTGAAAAGCATTTTATGTCTTCTGGTTGGGGTGATGGAACCTAACACTATAATCCTGGTGTCAGTTGTAGAAATATCTTTTAAACATTGTCAGTCTTTCTGACAGTGTTAGTAGCTTTATTACCATGTTAAGAATACAGTTGTCCATCATTTTCTATAAATGGTTATAATATGTTTGATATTGTGGAGTCTGCCATCACCACCCACCATAATATTTGTGTGTACAAAAGAAATATTATTTAAATATTGATATGAAATGTATGCTTATTACAAGGAACCCTGTAATAAGCTGATGCTGATCCACAACTTTTCTAGGAATGGAAAGAAGCTATTGGTAGAGGAAAGGAAAGGTTTATTCACCATATTTTTTTTATTAATTTCCTTTAAAGGAAATGGACACGACTAAACCAAATATTAACCTTCCCCCTTTCATGGGTCATTTTGTTTCCTCTAAATTATTATCCAGATTTCTGCCTATTTATATTTTTTTGTAGAATGTAATTGGTATCAACTGATTCTAGATTTCCATTACTGCAATTATTAAAATTGCTGCTGCTGCTGCTGCTAATCAATGTGTCTGTAAAAATACTTCCATAATAGTGGAGATACTTTCTAATCTTAAAATCAGACACTAGGAAGTCATAGTTAAACCATTTGTCCTTACTTCTGAGTAAATATATTTAGATTGGAACATTATTTATAGTTATTACTAGACAACCATGACCCATTGGGTCATCATTTTAAAATATTCCCTTCCCTAAACAGAAAAATAGAATGACCATGGCTGGGCAAAGTGCAGTAGGAGCAGGAGTGACTTCTGACCTACTGTTGGCTTCCCCATTGAGTTTCCTTGTGAGAAGCTGGCAGTGAGTGTTGGAAATTCCTTCCTTCCTTCCTTCCTTCCTTCCTTCCTTCCTTCCTTCCTTCCTTCCTTCCTTCCTTCCTTCCTTCCTTCCTTCCTTCCTTCCTTCCTTCCTTCCTTCCTTCCTTCCTTCCTTCCTTCCTCTTCTCCTCCCCTCCTCTTCCCAGCAGGCAGGTAAGCGGCTGCTGCCAGGTGAGGGACTGAGTGAAGAAATGTGTGAGTAGTCAACACGGTGTGAGCACTATTTATTCATTAACTCTCTCCCCACAAGCTTCCCACAAGTGGGAAGGTGGCAAGGAAGGACAGCAATCATATCAGTTCCTTCTGGGTTCCCCACTGACTTGTGGGAAGCTGTCAGTGGATGTTGAAAAGGAGGATCACGTGACCATGGCAGTGTTGCATCGGCACTGAACAGCAACTGAAGCAGAAAAAAATCCTCAAATTTCATTCCCTCAGGAGTGCTGGATCCCAGGATTTTGTAAGTTAGCCCATTTGGGGAACATTTGTTTTGCCCACATGAGGGTTATAAAGTATCAAACAGACACAAAAGTTTTAATAGTATACAGGCAGATACTTTATGCAATAATGAACATTTGCTGAAGTATGAAAAATTGATCGCCCTCGCCAAAATAAAATCAGTAGCACTGCATGTTCCCCCATGATTTCCTCAGCATGAGGCAAAAATAGGTGTGTTAAGCCTTCACTAAGCTTAAAGCACTTTTTTTTTTTTGTAAACCCCACTATCTCTGTAATTTTTAAAAAACAAAAACTCCTGAAAACCTTTGTTACTGCCATAATTCTTGCAGTTCTTGCTAACTAACTAAATATTAAAAACAACGAACAATATGTTAAAAAGGCTTCCACTCATCCACAGACATCTCTTTTTATTTGCTAAGTAACACTGTGAACCAAGGTATTTGAAAATAATTCCAACTGGGCATTTTCTTCAAATATCATCTATAAAATGTTCTGAGGACCTTTCATTTAAACTTATAATACTAATACAAATTTTATATATTTCCATTAAGGGGACAAATTACTTTTGACAGAGAGAATCAAAGGCACCCCAGAAGGGGAACGCCATGGTAATGATAGCACGGGAAGTGTAGGAGGTGGGAGAAATTGATGGACCAGTTCCAGTTCAGAGAATTGAGCACTTTTCATTTTTGCTGGAAATAACATAAATGAGGGAACCTTTGTGCTTCGGTTGCACATCTGCGGTTCTCAGGTAAAGTAGACACTGCTAAACGCATCACATTTTTGACATTAAAATGAGTAGAAAGTTATTTCCTTTCTTCCTGAAATGTAGTCAAGATTTTATTGAAATAGATGTCTATGGCCGGGGGGGGGGGGGGGGAGAGGTAGGTAATGTTTCAGATGACAACACTTCAACTGGAACCTTATTGCCATTCTATCTTCATGCTGATTAGAATCCAGGTTGTTTATAGCAGAGCCATTATGAGAAACTGGCAAATACTTTTCTGCCTCAGTGGAAATGAAATCTTTCTACTGAACATTTTGTCCTGGTGAATTTTGCATTTAAATCAGTAAGGTCATTGCTTTGCATAAGACAGTGTGGAATATGCTTTGCTGGGCTTCAAAGGAAACTGATCTTTTGCCGGGTTCAATGGAATATAAGGCAGGAAATATTTGGGGATAATTGGCTTTCTTGGATAAGCTGGTGAATGTGGGGTCATAGTGAAATGCTCTGCTTCCTTATTCTCTAGTGGCAAATGCGGATTATTTCAGCATAATTATTCCAGAAACAGTGAGGCTCTCCTGATATTAATTTGCCTTTTATCCTTAGCTGTATTGATTTTTACACTGATGTAAAATAGCATTCACTCCAGAGACCTTCAGCTGTCTGGGTCTCTTGCATCTGAATCAGGGTATTTGGTAGTTAATATTTCTACAAAGCAATGAACGAAATTCTGTTTACTTTATCTATTAGTGAGTGCACATTATTTAATCTGCATTGAAAAGCAAAAGCTTTCCTTAAGAGAGTTTCTTCAACCCCATAACATCAATTGTGCTATTGTGTGTAGGGAGGATGGAAAAGAGAGAAAGAGGGAAAGAGAGGTGTCAGAAAGAGTGCAGAGAAGGGCAACAAAGATGATTAGGGACTGGAGGCTAAAGCATATCAGGAACGTTTGCTGGAATTGGGTATGTCTAGTTTAATGAAAAGAAGGACTAGGGGTGACATGATAGCAGTATTCCAATATCTCAGGGGTTGCCACAAAGAAGAGGGAGTCAAGCTATTCTCCAAGGCACCTGAGGGCAGGACAAGAAGTAATGGATGGAAACTAGTCAAGGAGAGAAGCAACCTGGAACTGAGGAGAAACTTCCTGACAGTTAGAACAATTAACCAGTGGAACAACCTGCCTCCAGAAGCGGTGAATGCTCCAACACTGGAAGTTTTTAAGAAGAGACTGGACAGCCACATGTCCGAAATGGTATAGGGTTTCCTGCCTGAGCAGGGGGTTGGACTCGATGACCTCCAAGGTCCCTTCCAACTTTATTATTATTATTATTATAGTGTATGTATATATTTGTGTGTGTAGTCAGGCAGTGTAAGGTGCAGCAGTTCAGATACTGGATCGGAAGTGGAAAGACCCAGGTTCCAGTCTTCCTTCAGGCATAGAAGTTGCTGGATGATTTGGGGTTTGTCATTCTTTAAGTCCTAGATTGGGATGTTTAAAAAAAAACTATTAATCTTCACTTGATTTGTGTGGTATATTACAGTCTATAACCTTTAGTGAAGTAACCATCATCGGGCAGAGGACTGATTTGGGGTGATAATATTGACGTCTGTGGCCTCAAACATTTATTATGTAGATTGTTGCTTTTTCTTTTTTGTTTTAGTCCTTACAAGTTGCTGAGTCTTAGCCATGAGATTGGGCAATTATATAAATCATATCCATATTTAGAGATAGTTCTCACCCCTGCCCCAAACGCTAATTTGGACCAGAAACTCTGTTGTTATATGACACAGTTGTAAATTGAAAAACCATGTGACTGCGCCATTAGCTATCACAGTTCTGGCAGTCACAGTTGTTATCATTAAGTGAGGACTGTGAAGTTCATTAAGTGAGGACCTCACTTGACTGTGACTTCTGCCTTCCTGCTGGCTTCCCCATTGACTTTGCTTGTCAATGTAAATTTGAACAGTTGCTGAAGAGTAATTGTTAAACAAGGACAGCTATGTATATCTCGCTATATATATATATACAGACAGACATATTTATAAGCATAAATTTGTGCATGGACACTCAAACAGCGAAACTGTCCATTTTTTTCCTACCTTAGCAATGAGTCTAGAAAAAGACCTGCTTTTTTATTCATTAGATTGTTTTGGTAACAAATTTGGTGAGATTGGATCATACAAAGTCATTAACTAACAAGTACCAATAAAAACACTGTCTGCTTTTTATTGGGGTAATAACAGTAGCATTAGAATCAATTGACCCCATCAAATAATTTAGTAAGTGTAATTATGGTGGGAGGTGATAGCTGTTCAGAAGAAAAACTTTCCTGTTGTTAAATGCAATAAAACCAACTGCTGAAGAGAGCTTTGAAGTTTATTGATCAGTGATCATAGGGTGTTCAAGCAATTTATCATGTTGGTTTTCAAACATTTCATTACCTTTTCCTGCATACCTTGTAAGGAACACACAGTGGTAGATTTAGATGAGAACAGCTTTGTCCTTTATTATACATAGTTATTTCTCGCTTATTTCTTTAAGAATTGTACTAGACAGAAGTTTGAACAAAGAGCTTGTTTCTAATTCTTGCACAGTTTGTGCTCCTTATAGCTTATTTCCTTCCCTGCCAGGACTATGTTTTGTGCAATTTATCTGCAATTGTAATGGCTTCCAGCATTTTCTGGAACGCTGGACCTTTGTTTATGTCTACTAACGTTTATATTATATGTGAGTCCCATGTTCTCCATCAAGTCTCACATCATGATGTTTAATACACTGGACTAAACAACAAAACCAAACCATTGAACCATATTGTAGTTCAATCAACACAGCTATTTGTAAATGTAGGAATATGTAAACATGGTTTGTAAATGGTTTAGTGCAGGGGTATTTGGAATACCATTGCTTCCTCAAAAGGAATTTGCTCCCCATCTTCCCATGTTCTTTTATTTCCAAACTTTTTCCAAAGTGACTGGGCATCAGTATAAAAATATCAATCTGAAAAGGATCAGAGTGGTTTGCTACAATTTGGAGTTGTTAGTTCTGCCAGGTAAACCAGACACTTTATTGTAAGGCTTCATTAACAGAATCTTGGAAGTCTGAAAGTACAAACGTCCCACTGCCACTTTTAACGGCTTGATCCATTAGGACAGATCCTTCCTAAGTTTCTTCCTTTGGCTGTTAATCCTGCCCCTCTTGTCTGATTATTTTCTAAGCAGCATCGCTTCCCCTTATTCCCCAAGGTCATCCACACATTCCATTATATGAATAGACCTTTAAAAAGGAAGAAATATTTCAACACCATTGCAACAGTGAAGTCAAGCAGCGTTCATGAGTCTCCATTATGCACCAAAAGAGCGTAATGTTTTCTAGCATGAGAGGCAATATTTGACATTATGGCATAGCATGTCTCATTGTCCTTGAGGTAATGGCCTTGCTATTAGTCACTCTTGGTTGACTTTTCAAACTCACAAGCCTTAACATTGCTAGAACAAGCCTAGAACAAGCCAAAATTGGATTCAGGAAGTATTGCCATGTTCTAGCTCAAGGACTGGCTGCAATACTGTTCTGTTGGATGCCATCTGGGGACCCTGTGCTCAGTGTTATATATGTATATATGCATATAAATATATAAATACATTTATTTTTGACATGGCTGCTTGGCAGGTGGACAAAATAATTGTATGACGCTGGCCTAGTTCCACCCCACTAAATCTGTTAAGAAGATTTTAAATCTTTAAATCATTCTGGATGTGCTATTCATTAAGAGAAGCTTAATTTGGCAATAAGATTTCCTAAATTCATTGAGGATTTGTTGTAGTACTGCAAGAACTACAGTTTTTCTTGCATGTTTCCTCACTGATATTGTAAAGTATAAGCCAGCACCAATATTTATTTCCAATCCAAACTAATTTGCTTAAATAAGCAATCAGAGTCTGAACATTTGCTTCTCATCAAAGTAAGGCTGATCTACCATAATTTAATTACTGTGTCAGAAAACTGACAAGCAATTTAACCAACAATGAAAATATACTGTAAATAACATACACATGTAATACAGTTGGAATGGGTTTTTTTTTTTTTAAGTTCAGATCAGTAATTCTGATTATTTTCCCCGGCATCTCAACAAATAGCATTTGTTGATCTCTTACCTTTAATGCTATCATATTAGCAGCTTGATCTTAAGAATGGTTCTTCTACATGTGTGTGTTTGGATGGGCTTCACTGGTCATCACAAAATAAACCTTGAACTGTTTCAGCAGTTTTATACAAATGATACTCTTTCCGTGAAAAAGGAAGAGACAGAACAGAAACATCTAGGCAGATATTTGGGAATTGAGTTAAATACCTGGTGGGGTTTTTCCATGTGTATCTTGTGTGTGGTCTTACCAGAAGGTCTTCAACGGTCACAGTGAGAACAGAAAAGGGGATCAGTCAGGATGCCTTTGGCCTGATGCAGCAGAGCTCTCATTGAATGCAATCTCTGTCAACCCACAGCATAAAAACATCCGCACAATGGATTCCTGCTCCTCCAGAGCCAATGGAGAGGCTGCAGGAGGATGGAGAGAAATCAAAAGTACCATTGCACAAATAGAAGTTGGGTCATCTATCACAGCTGGTGGTCAGGAGGCTCAGCAAGAGGGGGGTCAAAAAAATCAACCAGGGTTGTAAGTGACTTTTGGGGTGTCCATCGTAACTTTGAACAGTTGCTAAGCGACCAGTCATAAGTCAAGAACTACCTGTAAATACAGTCTTTCAAATCTGTTCTGCTGCACAATGTAATATTCCAGTTATTCAGTGGTGTTCTAGCCTCCTGGCTTGTTAACTCTTTCTTTCTTTCTTTCTTTCTTTCTTTCTTTCTTTCTTTCTTTCTTTCTTTCTTTCTTTCTTTCTTTCTTTCTTTCTTTCTTTCTTTCTTTCTTTCTTTCTTTCTTTCTTTCTTTCTTTCTTTCTTTCGAACAGGGCTTGGGCATGCAAGTATCAGCTGTGAGTAAGTAACACAAAAATATTATAACTGAAGATGTTGAATCAAGAGAACAGACCATCACGTTCCATACTGTCTTCCAACTCTCCCAAGCAAATGTAAGGGCTGTAAGGACAAGAAAGGGATAGTGGAATAGATGAAAATTGATCCGTTTAGTTCACTACCCTAATATATGCATACCAGAAAAGTTGCTGGAGGTTTTGTGGCAGTGCTTTTTATTAAATAAATCTTGCATTGTAGACTAGGATAGGTGGACATGACTTTAGTCAAAATCATCTACCCTGCCAAATAACCTCCACATACGTTGATTACAATGTCCATAGTTCCAAAGCAACATGATTAATGTAATTATGGAAGCTGTGATCACCCTCACCAGGTTGGGGAAAGAAACTGGACTCTGAAGCAAATACACATGATTCTCTGCAGGCAACTAGCAAAGTGAGGGTTAATTCCATATGACAAACTCTTTTGAAAAATGTTGACATGAGACTTGCAGCACCAATGAGGCAATGTAAACATAAGGTGAAGATGATGAAAACTAATTAGCTAAGTCTCCTGGAATCAAATTTTAACGTGATGTGATTATATATATGAGGAAAAACACAATGTTTAGACTGCATGTAATTCCAGTAATATGGTAATGAAGCACAGTGCATAATTTCTGACCTAACTAATCCCATGGGCTTTTAAAATGTCTGTTTTAAACAACATATCATCAGTAGTGTTTCAGTGGAAGGTGACAATGTCATAATGGATACCGAGAGACCAGTTAAGTATTGAAATGGAATTAAAATTTGTAGCACCAATTAAACAGGAAGGCGTCTTGGCACATTTTAGCCTGTAGACATTGTATGCATCAATGTTTCATGGCAAAATATTTTGGCTCTATTTTGGAAGTATTTTCCCTAGATGCAAGGTTGTTGAATAAATCAATAGCAGCTGAAAACAGATTCCTGATGTGGCGCTAATGTTTTGTTAACTGGTAGCAGCATCTAGTCCATAGAATTCTGTATATATTTATTCTCATTATTTTAACTTGTTTTTCTGATCATACAGAAAATGTGGCCTTACAGGGAATAGTGGCAAATTAATTTCATTGGTATCTTCATTTGTACCCTTTCAAAATGATTTCAACAATGACTTCAACACTGTCTCATGAGAGTCTAGTACAGAAGATGGCAAAATGGTAAAGGATACAGAACTGGTTGAGCAATTGTATCCACAAGAGTCTATCCATGACTCTACGTCAAGCTTCAAAGAGATGTTGAGCAATGTACTGGAGGGCCTTGTCTAGGCCCTGTCCTGTTCAATATATTTATTAACATGTTAGTTGAGCTTTAGAAAATAGGATTATCCATTTTCTAGATGACAAAAAATATACAGGGATAGCAAAGACTTTAGAGAATGCATTTGCATAATTTCAAATTGCTAGGTGGTCAGGAGCTGGGAGCTCACCCCGTCATGTGGGAGCTTGGGTCTCAAACCTGGGCTGTCCGCTTTCCAGCCAACAAGCCCAGCGTCTTAACTGCTGAGCCACCGTACCACCCCACAACCCATCAACAATGGTGAAAATTAGAGAACAGTTTCCATACCAGATTAGCCATCACCTAGTTCTGGAAAACAAATCGATTATATCGCATAGCATATGACACTGAAAGGAAAAACAGATCAAAATCTGACATGGTTGCAAATAAAATCTGGAATACTTAACAAAGAAACTGAACAAATAATCATGCCAGATCAAGAACAAGCTACAAAACAATATTATTAAAATTGAAATGGAACATATTATGTAAAATTAAGGATAGTATTGTAGCTAATCTCATTAAAGGCTATAGTGAAATCACTCAAACAGAGTATAAACATCGTAATAGAACTGCAAAAATTGTCCACCGCAATTTAAATGGAAAATTTGATATATTTTTTTTTACCATTTGCAAAAACCACTGAGACCATGTGCCTGAAAAAGTTTTGCGGAATGAGAACAAAGTGTGAAATTTCAAAATTCAAACTGAGAATGTAATACATCAGACATTGCTGTTATAGAAAAAAAAAGTGTGGTTCATTGATGTGGCAATACCTGGAGACAGTTGAATTGATGAAAAACAGCAGGAGAAAATAGCAAAATATCATGATATACAAATTGAGGTTGAAGTATTACGGAGGAAAAAATTGATTGTCCTACCGATTGCAGTTGAAGCTCTTAGTGCAATACCATAAGGATTTGCAAAAGCTGAGCTTACTTGAAACAGCATACATTTTATGGTGATTCTTCCAAGACTCTTTGGTTCTTTGCTAGTATCAGAATCACTGAAATCAACTCCTAGTCAATTAGACTATGATAGTCATTTGGGCAAATAGAAATAGCAAAATAATGTGGAAAATGTACTAAGAATAGTACCTGTTCTGCAATTTTATATATGTCCAACGATAGTTTGATACTATTTTATTCCAGGAACATGACAAGCCTTTCATATACCCACCGTATGCATTGACTCTTGCTGAACAAAGGTCTGCTGACATAAAAAAAGAGGCACTTGGATCACAGTTTGGATGCAAACGATTTCATTTCCATCTGGAAGAAATTTATAACAGAAAATTATTAAACAGTTGATCACCATATTGACAAGAAAATTAGTTTTAATTAACACTCCACCAAAGATTTCGCAATGACAGATGCTCTATCTCAGGCATCTCTCAAAAGTCAAATTCTAAGTACGATAAGGAGGATTGTGATCCTGAAATCCATGTGAGGAGCACAGAGCAAAGCATCAAAGAAGCCATCCCATGTGGCAACAAATTGGCCATTACTTTCTTAAGGCGTTTTAAGGTGGCTTATGAGGTAATGCAAGAGTTTGCATAACAGAATACAATACCTAGACACTTTTGGCCTCTTGTCTTATTTTTTAGAATACAAAGGTGTGGTTCTCATTACAGCCCGCAATTTTAGCACACCTGTATGAAGGTTACACAGGTTTTGAGAAGTCCAAGAGACATGTCAGAAGGACATTGTATTGACTCCCCATGAACTCTGTCATTGAAGCAATAATTTTTCAGTGTAAAGAGTTATCAGACCTACTGTATTCTAGTTTACAAGTGGAACCCTTCAGAGATAGGATTTTCCTTTGGCCCGGGGTAAAGGCATCCATTGACTTGTTGACACTAGTTGATAAAATATAGGTTGCTGTAATAGACAAAGTAATGGATTAGTTTGGTTACCGAGTTGGGTCATCTAACTGGAAGGAGTGGTGAAGCGTGCAATAACTAGTATATATTGCTGTAATATAATTGGATTTAGGAAGAATCTTCAGCCAATACATTTTGCAGTTCCATGACTGGCTGGGGAATTCTGGGAGCAGGGCAGGGTGGGCGGGCACAGGCAGGTGCGGGGCAGATGGGGTGGGGGCGGGAGGTGGGGTGGTTTTGGGGCACTCGGTTTCTAAAAGGTTCGCCATTACTGGCATAGAACATAAGATAGAAAATTGAAAAAGAAGCTTATTTCTGAAGAGATTGCAAAGATGATATAAAAGAAAATTTAGGTTGTATTTAAGTCCATGTGTAATCAGTGTGGGGCATTTTTGACTGAACAAGGATTGGGCTGTGAGTGTTTAAGACTGGGCTATGACTGTTAATCAAAAGACAGCCTCTACTTTGATACTATTTGTCCTACCTAGTCCCTGGCAATATTCAAAGTTATATATAGGTAAAATAATTCCAAGCTATTAATTCTCCCTATTTAGAACCATGGACACATCACAACTATTAGTCTGAACCCCAGATTTCACTCCTTACAAAATTTGAAATCATTAGGAGTTCATTTCCATTTTTGCTGTTTCAAAGAAGTTCATATTTATCTGTTAAAACAAACTGGATCAACAGTATGGAATACTTTTTTAAAAAGACATTTGCTTTACTTATAATTTATGAGTTGTAATTCTAGGACACTTTTTGCTGATAATTGGGAAACATAAAATTTTGAACTTGAATTAATACCTTTATGAACCTTTCCCTCTCAGCCAACACACTTAGCACATTACTGTATAAATTGTAATTATAGAGAAAGGATGTCCTCTAATCTATGTTATACTTATTGGATGCCCTATAATTTTGTCACTAAAGTTATATGCTCTAGGATTTAATACAAAAATATTTTTAAAGAAAACTTTATTTTATCCTTTGAGCAGCAAGCTGTACATTTACTGTTGTCTTAGTAGACCATAAGTATACTTCTGAGTGTATAAGTGTGATTTTTATTATAACTGACATTGCAAAATAGATATTATTTCAAATTTTCCTGAATCTATAATTACTACACTGCTTTAAACTAAAGGTGAAGTTTAAATGTCTTGTACATTATCTTGACCTGGACTATTATTGCAGTTTGGAAAAACAATTCGAAAGACTTATTCCTTAAACGCTAAAGACTGAGGTTTTAATGGTTTAATGGAGGCTTAATGGAGGCTAAACCATACGATAAACAATTGAAGGAACTAGATATGTCTAGTCTAAGGAAGAGAAAGACTAGAGGTGACATGATAACAGTCTTCCAATATTTGGGGGGGGCGTCACAGAGAGGAGGGGTTAACCTATTCTTCAAAGCACCCATGGGCAGGACAAGAAATAACAGATGGAAGCTTATCAAAGAGAGCTCCAACTAGAATTAAGGAGAATTTCCTGACAGTGAGAATAATTAATTAGTGGAATGGCTTGCATCCAGAAGTTGTAAGTGCTCCATCACTGGAGGTTTTAAGAAGAGATTGACAGTCATAATATCAGCATCCAGCTTGAGAATGGAAATAAAACTCCAGGTTCATTCCGTCTCTGAAAATCTTACTGTTTATTGAATACATTGCATGGTAATGTCGAAGCAAAACTAACTCTGAGGTTCCAACACCAATTCATAGACTTAAACAATAATTTTCCCAGCCAAACCACCAACATCTTACGTAGTCCATATAAACAAGTTCATTTTGTTATGGGAACCATCTGCTTCAAATCCACATTTAGGAAGGTAGACATTGAAGAGACTTTACGAGTAACAACAAGGTTTATTCATCACACACAGGAAACAGAACAGAAAACGAAACTGGCTCTGCCCTTTTATACAAGGAGCCCTGGGTAACTGTAACTAATCATTGCACGAGTTTCTCCCGCGCTAAAGCAAGCATGCCCGGGTCTCCAGACATCCAGTCTCCATAGCAGCCACGTGGCCTCTAGCTTCGCCTGGTGCCCCCCCTGCACCTGCTGTCTTAGCAACTCAGTACATTACACCCCTCCCCCCTGGGTTGAAAGCATAATGCACCCAAATAATTTCTGCCTCCCTCATGGAGGCTCTCCAAAATCACTCCCACTAACCTCGGCCGGTCAGGGACCTCTTAGGACGTGGCGCTGCCACCATAGTGCAGGCATTGCACCCCCTATCAAGGTTGTTCCTTTGAGCGTGTTCTGAACGCTAGGCTAGCAAGGTTGTTCGTTTGAGCGAATTCTGAACACTAGGCTAGCAAGGTTGTTCCTTTGAGCTTATCCTGAACACTAGGCTAGCGCAGACAGAACCCTCACGTATTCCTGTAGGAATTTCGGCGGCCTTCTGGCCCTTTCTGATCTCCTCGGAGCTGCAGCTGATGTCTGGTCTGCAAGCTTGCCTGCTGGGCTCGGCAGACTGGGGCTTGGGGACCCGTGAATTGTGGTCAGGATTGGGGCATGCAGGCTGGCCGGTTGGCCCAGCTCTGCATGCCGGTTTGGGGTGGAATTCCCCGGAAGGGTGGTATTCCCTTGAGGGGTGATATTCCCCTGGTTAGCGTTCCACTGTGCGGTGGAATTCCCCTGATCAGCGGCCCACAGTGGGGTGGAATTCCCCTGATTGGCATAAGTAGCTGGTTGGAAGTCCCTCTGTAGAGTAGAACTTCCCTGGTCAGCGTTAGCCGGCGGTTGGGAGCAATGTCCCGCAGGTGCAAACCCCGCCATTGGAGAGGCTTGGACAGCCGATTGCGCGTAATGTCCCAAGGACGTGGTGCCCGGGTCAGGAGCTGCCTGGCTGTCAACCCCTTCAGGTTGATCATCTCGATCCGGATCGAGGGCCCCCTCCCCCCCGAGAGCAGAGCAAGGAGCGGAAGAGTGGCTCGGCAACCTCCAACGAAGCTGATCAATGTGCCGGCACAGCACGCGACCATCTTCCAAGGTCACTTTGTAAGAAAGGGGGCCGGTGACCCTGCAAACCATGGCTACCACCCACAAGTTGCCAGGGCCGTAGTTTCGGGCCCAAACCGGATCGCCCAAGTTCAGCCGCCTCGGTGCCCGTGGCTGTGACACCTGTGATGCAACCCAGTCTGGGTGTAACCTATCTAGTTTAGTGATAAGCCGGTGACCCCATCGCAGCTCGGTGGGGCTCTTGCCCGTAGCTGTGCACGGAGTGGTGCGGTGGCAAAGGAGAAAGTCAGCCAACTGGTGATGCCAGTTGCCGTGCGTGATTCTTTTCAATGAATCTTTCGTCGTCCTCACCATGCGTTCTGCTTGGCCATTCGATGCAGGGTGGAATGGCGCCGACGTAGCGTGGCGGATTAAGTTTGCCCGCAGGAAGGACTGGAACTCCAAGGAAATAAATTGAGCTCCGTTGTTGGAGACAATTACGTCAGGGAGTCCGTGAGTGGCAAAAATGCCACGAAGAACCCTGATGGTGATAGTGGAAGTTGCAGCGGACACTGGAACTACTTCCAGCCACTTAGAGTGACTGTCCATGATGATAAGAAAGAGTTGCCCCTGAAAGGGGCCAGCGTAGTCGATATGTATTCTCGACCAAGGAGCATGTGTTGTTTCCCACCTATGGATGGGAGCTTGGGGCATTTCTGGCCTAGACTGTTGACAAATGTGGTACCTTTGGTCCTGGGCTTCGATCTCTTTATCGAGCCCAGGCCACCAAAGGTAGCTGCGCGCAAGCACCTTCATGCGGACTATCTCCGGATGTCCCTCATGCAAAGAAACGAGGACTCTAGTCCTCAACGAGGTCGGGATTACCACCCGACTGCCCCATAGTATACACCCCTTAAAGGTGGATAGCTCAGACTTCCGCTTCCAGAAATTCTGAAATTCCGTGCCAGGACACATGTCCGGCCATCCTGATAACACCCAGTTCAACACGCGTGTCAGCGTGTTGTCGGCAGCTGTCTCAGCAGCTACATCCCCTGCGTGGAGAGGGGACTCAGGCAAATCCTGAATAGACAGGATGTGGTTTGCTGGTGCAGGATCAGGCTCTATGTGCCTTAAGGGCAATCTGCTGAGGCCGTCTGCATGGCCCATCTCTTTGCCCGGCTTGTGAATCAGGCAAAAATCATATGCAGAGAGAAATATTGACCATCTCAACATTCTAGGAGAGATGATGTGGGGTGTCTGCTTGTTCGTTGTGAACAACCCCAGAAGTGGCTTGTGGTCCGTAAAGACCATAAAACGGCGACCATACAAAAAGTCATGGAACTTCTTGATGCCCGCTACGATTGCCAGTACTTCTCTATCTGCACGTAATTACGCTCCGCGGCAGACAGAGTTCTCGAATAATATGCTATAGGGACTTGAGTCCCATCTGCTTTGAGGTGACTTAAAACAGTTCCGATTCCGTAAGGGGAAGCGTCGCATGCTATGCTAACAGGGAGTCGCTCATCGAAATGAGCCAGCACCGCATTGGAAGAAAGTAATGCTTTAACTGCAGCAAAACTCTTCTCATGGACACATGTCCATGACCATGGAGCCTGTTTGTCCAGGAGCCGGTGTAATGGCTCAGCCACGGCTGCCTTGTGGGGAAGAAAGCCATGATAGAAATTTAGCAGTCCCAAGAACGCTTGAAGTTCTGCTTTTGTTTTGGGACTGGGTGCCTGCTGAATCACTTCCAGCTTGGATTGAGCAGGATGTATGCTTTCCGCATCTATGCAAAACCCCAGAAACTCTATGGAAGTGACCCCAATTTTACATTTGTCCTTCCTGAGCTTCAGGCCCGCTTTGCGAAACCGCAGCAAAACGGCCGAGTCTCTCAGCCAAGTTTTCCACTGATTCCCCTGCGATGAGGACATCATTGAAGTATGGGCATACGCCCGGAAGGTCTCGGAGTGTTCGCTCCATGACACTCTGAAAAATACCTGGTGCTACGTTAATTCCAAACTGTAGCCTTCGCACCTTGAAAGCCCCCCGATGGGTCACAATCGTTTGTGCCTCTGCCGTGGCATCATCCACCGGCAGCTGTTGGTAGGCCTGGGCCAAATCAAGTTTTGCAAAAATGCAACCCCCTTGTAGAGATGCCAGAATATGGCTGACTACTGGCACGGGATAGGAGTGTTGCTGCAGAGCTTTATTCAGCGTGCATTTATAGTCAGCACAGATTCTGACTTCTCCGTTGACCTTAAGTGGCGTAACTATGGGGGTTTCCCATGGACTACTGTCCACAGGCTCTAATATGTCTTGCTGCAAAAGTTTGTCCAATTCCGCATTAATTTTATGCTTAAGAGCGAACGGCACCCGACAAGGCTTGATCCTAATCGGTGCGACAAAAGGAGCTAACTTCAAAGCAATTGGGGGGGCCTTGTGTTCCCCTAACTCTGTGGTGAACACGTCTGCGAATTCTTTGCAGACCTGGTCCAGGCTGGCCGTTTTTAGACTATTAAGCCCCATTACCTGAATTCCCAGGGCCTCGAACCAATCAAGCCTGATTAGGCTTGTCCTGTTCCCATCGACCACAACGATGTTCAACATTCCCATGAATTTCCGGAATTGCACCCTTAGTGTGGCCTCCCCCTTAACTCTGACCGGGGAATTCTGAAAATCGGTCAATATTAAATTCGACAGCCTGAGTTTCACCCGTTGGCCGCTTCTGCCACAAATCCGGTTAAGAGTGCTCTGGGAAATGATGGACAGGGCGGACCCCGTGTCCAGTTCCATCCTCAATGGAACTCCTTGCAACCTGACTTCGAGTTGCAACTTTTTCTTTAAGGGCCTATGTCCCCCGGTTCTATGGACGCCGCGCCTGCTGGCACAGAACCCCACCCCACCCTGTTCTGGCTGGGGACCCCGGTACCTTTCCAAGGCAACTCTTTCTTGGGAATTTCTTTCCCGCGACCTAAACAAACGGTGGCGATGTGGCCTTGCTTGCCACATGCTCGGCAAATGGCTGTCCGGAACCGGCAGTCGGCTTGTTTGTGCCATCCCCCACACCCCATGCACCTAGGGAAGGGATCTGCCTTCTCAAGAGGTCTAGGAAATCCTTTCGCCAGGGTTTGCCGCACCAGGTCAACGTCCTGGTCCAACTCGGGCTCTTCCTCTGGTTCGACGTCCTCGTGGTGGACGGTTTGCGATGGCTGAGGGTTCTTTGAGAGCCGCAAGGCCCTTACAGCTCCGCCGGCTGCTTCTTCTGCTGTGACCTCTCACAACGCATCTTGGAATGAGACGGTCTCCTTCGCGAAGATCTTCTGCTGCAGATCTCTGCTCCTCAGCCCACAAACTAAACAGTCTCGTAACCATTCCTCCAGGTCCTTGAATTCACACGGCCTTGCTGCCTGTCGAAGAGCGGCGATGAATTCTGTGGCAGACTCTCCTGGACGCTGGTCCCTCTGCTCGAAAGCGTGTCGCCAAGCAATGACCGACAGCTTCGGCTCGAAATGCTCCTTGAGCATCTTCTTTAAATCACCGTATGTCACAGTCTCCAATGGCGCCGGGGACACTAGGTTCTCTGCAATATCGAAAACGGCTTGGCCACAAACGCAGAGCAGCGTTGCAGCCTTCAACTCATCTTCCACAATCCGGTTTACTTGGAAGTAATTTTCAGCCTGGGCAACGTACAAGCTCCACCTCTCTGAGTGAGCAACGTCGAATTCAGCAAGCTGCCCTATTTTTGCCATGATAGGGTCTCTTCTCTACCATGTGCTGTCAATCTGCTAGAGGGGTTCCAGGCAGTTCCTCGCAGCACTCTCCCCCAGTGTTTGCGTACTGGCAGGTGAGTGAGCTGAAGTAGGAACGCTGTCCCTCAGCACGGTCTGGACTTCCTTCACGGTGAGTCGGGCCCTTCGTTGTTGTGGCAGCCCGATCCCACCTTCATCACCAATTGTTCTGTATTTAGGAAGGTAGACATTGAAGAGACTTTACGAGTAACAACAAGGTTTATTCATCACACACAGGAAACAGAACAGAAAACGAAACTGGCTCTGCCCTTTTATACAAGGAGCCCTGGGTAACTGTAACCAATCATTGCACGAGTTTCTCCCGCACTAAAGCAAGCATGCCCGGGTCTCCAGACATCCAGTCTCCATAGCAGCCACATGGCCGCTAGCTTCGCCTGGTGCCCGCCCTGCACCTGCTGTCTTAGCAACTCAGTACATTACAGTGTCCTTGAAAAGTTTTCAGGCTCTCATAGTCTTCAGTGGAATCATAGAAGTTTCGTTTCTCCATCTACCCCATTTGAAAGTAACACCTCCCCCCTTACTCTAAAGGCAAGTTAAAAGCAGAGGCACGTAGCTGCCAAAGTTTCATCCTTGACATGCTCCCCCCCAAAAAGAATGGATATGGAAAGGTATAAAACAAACATATAGACATATAGACCTTGCTTATGATTCCTATTACCTAATCAGCCCCCTCACTGGAGTTGATCTAGAATGGGTATCTAGAATGGAATTTCTTTATTAACTTAGCAGCTCTAACATTATCTGCTGCTACCCATTGTGCCTCCGCAAGTGGGTATCCTTTCCACCTTACCTAATATTGGAGCTTCCTCTACAATATCTAGAATCCAAAAAATTTTCAGTCTCGTAATGCCTTTTTCCCTTAATCAGAATTGGGAGGGGAGGTGGTTTCTCGATTGGCCTCATTCATGAACCTTGAACAGGTTTTAATAAGCTACACTGGAACATTGGGTAAATCCGGTTAAAACCCCTGGGCAATTGCAGTTTTACAGTAACTCGGTTGATGATTCTTATAACAGTAGAAGGACCTATATATTTAGGACCTAGTTTTTTTACAAGGTATTTTAAAGTTCAAGTATTTCATGGACAAATATATCTTGTCGCCCACTTTAAACTCCTTTTGGAGTTTTGGATAATCAATGGATCCAAGTGTTAAGAAATGTGAAATGTGCTTGTAATTTAAAATGAAATGGATTCATCAGAAAATATTATTTTGTCTTTATTGGAACCCTCAACGAATGTTTAAAAAAGGGATGATATAATTTAATTTTATATAACTGTAAAGAAACCTCTGTGCCTGATTTAAAGAATGAATTCAGAATAAGAGTTTACCTATTTTGGTAAAATCTCTTGTGAGATGAGAAGATAACACAATACAGATAGTGCTTGTTTAGTGACCACAATTGGGACAGGCAACTTGATTATTAAGGGAAGCAGTTGCTAAATAAAACTGTGACTGTGCTTATGCTCTCACTTCAGCTTTCCTTCACTGTACAGAGCTGCAAAGGTTTTAACTGCAAGAACAAGTCACAAAGTTACTATTTTATCACCATCCTAATTGTGAATGGTGGCTTTATGATGCAGTCATTAAATGAGGACTACTTGTATGCTCTAGACCAGAGATCCCCAATCTTTTGGGCACCAGGGACCGGTTCCGTGGAGAAAGGTTTTTCCACGGACTGGAGAGTGCGTGGTTTTGTGTATTGCCTGCATCCCACAGATGGGGCTTTGCTTGTTTGTGCAGTTGCTGGCATGCTGCGGCCCGGTACTGGTCCACGGACTGGGGGTTGGGGACCCCTGCTCTAGACTTCATTATAGGTTTTAAGGATTACATTAACTTTATATTATTATCTATATAATTATTATATGGATCTCTTTTTCGTTTCAATTATTTTTTTCTTTGTCATATTTTATTTTAATTATAATACACAGTATATATATTTCTTCATTGTACAATCGCTCTTCTGTTGGTGGCACAGGGCACTTTTTAACATTTATCATATTTTTTTTTAAAAAAAAAATCCTATCAGCTTACTTCTTCTAATAGAGAAATCTGAGATAATGAGAAACTGAAGATATCCAAGTTGTGTGAAAAGAATCATTGCCACTGTTCTAAGAGCATACTGTTTGGCCTGTTCCCCATTAGCATCAAAAATCTGGGGGGGGGGAAACCCTCTGTATTCTTGGTATTTTCCCAATATCAAGTTTTACAGGTGTTATTTTGTACCTCTGGTTTTTCTCCATTTTCTATTTCTAAATTGTTCTTAGTTTTGCATTTAAGGGAAAACTTGTTCATATGTTATTAGTGTCAATTGCCCAACTTTCTAAACTTCTTTCCTCAAAGTTTCCAGAAGCCACGTTTCTTGAAAGGGGAAGTAAGGACAAGTTGTCTTTATATCTAGATATATATGTGAACACACTATGGCACTGCAAGTCTCATTATGTTCTGATGATACCAGTTCATAAATGAAGTGAGGTAGAAGTAGTGGACTGATGATGAAATAATATCTTTTATTCATGGTGAACCCACCCTTAAAAGAAAATTGGAATCAGAAGGTACTGATAAAAGAGAATATTTGTAGCTCAGAGTTGAACTTGGTGCTCTCTGAGCTTGGTTGTTTGCTTCTAGACGTTTCATTACCAAACTGGGTAACATTATCAGCGCTGGAAGGAAGTGGGATTTGCTCTCATTTTATATATTAGTGGCTTGCCCTGTCAGTATTGGTGGGAGTGGACTTGATGGTTCCTTGATTAGGTTGTTGTTTAGTATTAGCTTGTTTGGCAGTTCCTTGATTGGGTTATTGTTTTTTCCTTGATTGTTGGTCTTGGTGTTAATTTCTGTTCATCTGGGTGTTGATTGCTGGTGAAGAGATGTTTTGGTCTTTTTGTTTCCTTTTTGGCTTTTTGATTTTTTTTTAATGCTATGTAGATTTTGTTTATCGTTACGTGCCTGTTGATGGCCAATTTGTCTGAGTGCCAGGCTTCCTCTAGTGTTTTTGGACTTGGCTTGGTCTAGGATGCTTACAGTTTCCCAGTTGAAACTATGGTTAAGTCAGCTCCCACAATGGAAGAACGGATTGAAAAGATGATGGAACTGGTGGAGATGACAAAGTTAACTGCATTAATTAGGGAAAAGAATGTAAATAGTTTTGTTTCCATTTGGAAACTTCTTCTGGACTTTCTGGTTGAAAGAGAAAAAAATGAAATTTGATTTTGGATTTTCACAATTAAGTAGATCATAGTTTTGGTGTGGCTAATACTTACTATTTTAGATAAGTAACAAGTTGATAGAATAACTGTATTATATATCTTACTGCATGGAAGGAAGTTGAAAACCACTGCTTTTTGTTTCCTTCTTTTTCTTTCCTCACTTTATCCACTTTTCTCCTTTCCCCCCTTTCCTTTCCTTTCCCTTTTCCCCATTGTCTTTATTTCTATTTGAATTTTATATTAAGAAAAAAACTGTTAATAAAAATATTAAAAAAAACACTTCACAAATAAAAAGGTAATTCTCCAGCATGATAGGTGGAGAATCCACGAATAGGTTAACTCTGTCTTCCTGCCCTATTAGACTAAGTCAGTCAAACTTGCCACGCCCCTCCTTGACCAGGCCACTCCCCAGTCTTGACTTAGTCTCAAGCCTTACGGACGTGCAAATTTGGCTCCCAGTCTAATAGCTGCAGGTTGTATCAGACTTTTATTCCATTCGTGGATTTTTCATTTGCTGCTGCCATCCGAACAGCGCTGGGCTCAGCGCTGTCCTGGATTGCATTGCTAGAGGATCAGGGAGATCAGCCTGAGTCTCTGCTCAGTCAGGATTGTCGCGGCCGCCATTTTGCCTCACCGCGTGGTGCACGGCTTCTTAGCAGCTGCCTGATTGTTTATTTGCTTGCTGGCCTTCCTTTGTCAATCAGCATCAGCTGGCATTCGGAGCAGGGGTTGCTTTATCAAAAACGGACTGCTCCGTCTCTTTTTGCCTTGAAATTCAGTCTTTTGGAGGCTGTGGCAGCCGCGGCCGCCATTTTGCCTCACCTTTCGGTTTCGAGCCGATCCCTCCGGACGGAGGGAGAACGGGGGGGGGAATGCTTGTTGACTGCCTTTACCATTTTCTGGCTCATCTGTTCCCAATTTCGGACGCCCCCTGTTTCAAGCGGCAAGTTTCAAACGGGCATTTTATTTCTTCCCTTGCTGGTTTGGCTGCTTAGGGTCAGCAAACATCCCCTGATTGTGGGCTTTATAGGCCCAAAATAAAAGGGGGGGGCGCTCAGGCATTAACCGGCGCTGTGCGGCTGTGCTTTATCAGCACCTTCCTTGAGACCTATTGTACGGTCCTTTTCGCTTCAATCTGCGCTCAGCGAGGCGCGAAGCCTTACAGGCGGACAACCATCTATATCAATTAAATCAGGCCTCAACCCTGGTGCCTCCCTTGCCTGCGCATCTACTGGTGCGCTGGCTTTGCCACCTCAGGCCTTGCCGCCACAGGATATTTAGCGTGCTGCTCATTACAACAAAGGCTTTTATACACCTCGCCTTGTCACTGCCAAGTGATCTAAGTGTGTACAGGCTGTCATCACTGAAGTGATTTTGCCGCCCCCATAAGCCTGATCTATCACGCTAGTGTGCTGACTGTCGCCAACTGCTGGCTTTGTCGCCACTCAACGCTCTATGCATGAGCGAGCTGTTATCACCCAGGTGATATTGCCGCTGCTGTAGATCTGACCATGCACTAACAGCGCAATTAACCGGTCTAATAGCCATCTGGAGCATTGTTGGGGTGCCTGAGTCCATTAAGTTGGTCCTGCAGCCACCATTACCAAAAGTACCTACCTGATCCCAGCAAGTGGCATTCAGCCACAGGTAGTGTTCTGCTCCCTGTTGATTGAGATCCCTCTCAGCACACCAGTGAGATATCTTGTTTATGATAGGTGACAATCCTCAACCTACCCAAGGTACCGCTTCTTCCTCCACTGGCCAAAAGAAGCATAAGTCCTCCAAGCAGGAGGCTGCAGAAAAAATCAAGGCCAAGGCCAAAGTCATCTCGGGGAAGACACCTTCCAAGACGGCGGAAAAACAGGCCAGTAGGAGGCACTAGGCATTGGAGAAACAATTCTCCAAAGCACAGAAACAGGCCTTGATGGAAACAGAGGATACCGAGGTTTCGGTCTTTGACCTTCCACTGGGTCCCTCTACCTCTGCCCAGGGGGTTTGGTCCCCAGAGGGGATTCCCGGCCACTTCCTCCCATCCATGGCCGAGCAACAACAGATATTTCCTCTCAGCGAGGAATCAGTCTCACAGCAGGCACCTCCGGTATCCAGGACCGAACAATCAGGTCCAGAGGCCACCTTCATGCCCACAGCAGCCGGGCTCAGGGCAGCTGAGCCCCAAGGAGTGCTTTCACCTGAACAAATTCAGGCGCTCGTCGCTCAAGCTGTCGCCCAGGAATTCGCAGCCAGATCTTATCACAGGTCCAGGCCCGAATCGGTGGTCTCCATGGCTCCATCATATGTTTCCCAGTCGGGAGCACCTGAGTTCCATGGCTCAGCCTCGCCATCCTGGTCCTCTCACAGCAGAGTGTCATTCTCTGCAGAGTATGACCAAATGGAGATGCCATTGTCAGAGGATGAGGAGCCTTCACAGGACCCACCGCCATTTGTGGGCCTCTTCAATCCGGCCCTTTTCAAATCTTTGCTGCACAAGGCCAGCATCACCACCAATGTAGGTCCTGACCAAATTCCGCAACCTAGTCCTTCATCCGGCTCGGTTTCAAACCCGGTCTTTTCTGAGCCCGTGGTGCCTCACCAACATGTTCCCTGTCCCCCTTTATTCTTGAACACCATTCGGAAACAGTGGTCTACACCTGGCACTTTTCCTTCCCTGGGGGGGATGGACAGGAAATTATTCAGTGCAGTGCCAGCCTTGGCTGACGCTCTCGAGGTGCCAGTAGTAGATGAACCTTTGACCCCTCTGTTTTCCTCATCCACTGTGTCTGGGGATATGGCCAAAACCTTGAAGGCCGAGGACAGGAAGTCAGAATTGTCTTTTCGCAGGACTCACCAGGCAGCGGCTTGGGCGGTGAGAGCGGCTACTTGCACATCTTTCTTCGCCAGAATTTCTCTCCTTTGGCTACGTCAGCTCCAGGCCAAAGTTCCTCCGGAAGAGGTTCGTATGCACCAAGACCTGAGCAAATTGGTGGCAGCTTCGGAGTACATGGCTGACGCGTCTTTACACGCCACCAGAGTTTCTTCTAGGGCCATGGCTTCTAATGTCACGGCTCGACGGCTTTTGTGGCTCAAACACTGGCGTGCTGACGCCAAATCTAAGTGGCGTTTGGCCGCGGCCCCGTATCAGGGTGGCCAGCTATTTGGAGAGGCTCTAGCACCTTACTTGGTGGAGAATAAGGATAAGAGGAAGGTGATGGCTCACCACACCAGATGGGCTGAAAGACGCCCTTATCCATATGCTCGCCAGCAGTACTTTCGGTCAGGGGCAGGATCAGATCCTGCACAGCCCTCCCATTCCTTTACTGCCAGACAGGATCGCCAGTCTGAAAGATTTGGCACCAGGGACAGACCCAGGCAGCAGTATCAGGGCAAACGTCCCTTTCGGGGTGTGGGCGGTCGTCCCTTCAGGAGGACCAAGTGACTACAGGGAGGCCCTTCCCATAGGTGGCAGACTAGCTCTTTTTGCCCACCAGTGGGAAGCCACCACCACAGACTCCTGGGTTCTCAACACCATCAGGTGCGGCCTGTCCCTGGAATTTGTGTCTCATCCACCAGGGCGTTTCATTTCTTGTCCTCTGTTAAAAAATCCGGTCAAGAAAAATCTCATGCACCAAGCCATTCGACACCTCTTGGACATAAGAGCCATAGAACCAGTACCAGCTGGTCAACTGGGCAGAGGATTTTATTCCATCCTCTTTGTGGTTCCGAAGGCCTCGGGAGGATGGAGGGCTATACTCGACCAGAAGGGTCTGAACTCCCACATTGCATACAGGAAATTCAAGATGCAAACGCTCCAGTCCATACTGGCCAGCGTCAGAAAGGGAGACTTCCTGACATCCATAGACCTCACGGAAGCATACCTTCATATCCCCATCCTTCCCGATCATCGGCAGTTTCTCAGGTTCTGTTACATGAATCACCATTACCAATACAGAGCCCTGCCGTTCGTTCTCGTCGGCTCCAAGGGTGTTTACCAAAGTACTGGCGGTGCTCACCGCACATTTGAGACTGGTGCTGGTACGCATTCAGTGGTGGACCTCCCCAGCGGTGGCCAGAGGGTCATTGTTCAAGGAACCCGTTCGGCTCACCCTGACCACAGACGCCAGTCTGTTCGGCTGGGGAGCGCACCTTCAATCACAGTTGGCTCAGGGCCGGTGGTCCCGGTTAGACCTGAAGCACAACATCAACTGGTTGGAGCTCAGAGCCATACATCTGGCTCTCCGTCACTTCCGCAACAAGATTGTGAAGCAACACGTGTTGGTCCTCAAGGACAACGTGGCGGCGAAAGCCCATGTGAACAAGGGGGTACCCGCTCAAGGTCCCTTATGGCCGAGGCCCAGTTGCTGGGATCCTGGGCAGAGACCAACCTCTCCTCCCTCAGAGCCGAGCACATCTTGGGAGAGGCAAATCAACAGGCGGACTTTTTGAGCAGGTCGACAGTGGATCATTCTGAATGGCACCTGCACCCGGATCTCTTTACAGAGATATTGGAGAGGTTCGGTCATCTGGTTCTGGACTTGTTTGCGTCTCTGGTGAACTCCCAGCTCCCGAGATTTTTCTCCCGGTTCCCCTCTCTAGGGGCGGAGAGTGCGGACGCCTTCCACAGTCCCTGGCCACGGGGTCTGTTATATGCATTTCCTCCTTTCCCTCTGATCCCGGCAATCATCCGAAAGTTACTGCAGGAGCGGGCAGAGGTGATATTCATTGCTCCACATTGGCCAAGACGGCCGTGGTTTGCAGACCTCATGAGCCTTTCCACGTCTCCTCCGTGGAGGATCCCTCCGGATCGCATTTCACTCAGCCAGGGAGCTCTGCAACATCCAGAGCCCCAGTAGCTCCAGTTAACCGTCTGGCACTTGAACGCCGGATACTGACTCAAGAGTCCTACTCGTCGGGTGTGATTTCAATGATTCAGGCCTCCCGACGGCCGACGACAAATCACATCTACGACTCAACTTGGAAAAACTTCAGCCATTGGTGTGAAAAGAACCAACTGGCTCTCTCGGATGTGACTATTCCAAGAATCTTGGATTATTTATTGGAAGGCCTCAACAAGGGCTTGGCGCCCAATACTATCCGCAGACAGGTAGCGACTCTCTCCACGGTGCTTACTTGTGACAACTCAGAGCCATTGGCTCAGCATCCCATGGTACGCTCCTTTATCAAGGGGGCCACCAACACCAAGCCGCCCGTGGTTCATTGATATCCCTCTTGGGAGTTGCCGCGGGTCTTACAGGCCCTCACTAAGCCGCCATTTGAACCGATTAGAACCTGTACTCTGCGGTCCTTGTCTATCAAGGTTGCCTTCCTGATTGCCATTACATCGGCTAGACGTATTTCTGAACTGGCAGCTCTCTCTATCAGAGATGACCTGTGTGTCTTTCATCAAGACAGAGTGGTCCTTCGCTTGGATCCGTCCTTTATCCCCAAGGTTAACACCTTGTTTCACAGGATGCAGGAAATTGTTCTGCCAGATTTTTGCCCTAATCCATCTCATGACCTGGAACGACAATGGCACACACTGGACGTCCGCAGGGCATTACGCTGTTACATCAAGCAGACGGCGGACTTTCGCAAATCAGAAGCCCTTTTTGTTTCTTTTCAACCCTCTTCTATGGGGAAGAAGGTGTCTGCCTCTACCATAGGCAGGTGGATCAGGGCTTGCATTGCAGGGGCGTATCAGTCGCATTCCCTTTCAGTTCCACGTCATGGTACTGCTCATTCCACTCGCAGTGCTGCGACCTCAGCGGCATGGGCAACTCAGGCGTCCATCGCAGACATTTGCAGGGTGGCGACATGGTCTTCGCCTTCCCCTTTTGTGAGGCATTACAAACTGGACAAGTCTGCCTCCGCAGACGCCTCTTTTGGCCGGAGAGTGCTACAGCACGTAGTGCCACAGGCCGGGACACAGGCCCAGACTGCTTCCCTCCCATAGGGACAGTGCGGCTTTGGTATGTCCCATTCGTGGATTTTCCATCTATCATGCTGGAGAAGGGGCGTTGTCTTACCTGAACGCCTTTTCTCAGCATGATGATGGAGAATCCACACCCACCCCTTAGGATCAGTCAGGTCCAGTGTCAGGGGTCTGGGAGCCAACACGTCGGACTGTCGTCAATAGCTTCGCCTACGTCAAGACTGGGGAGTGGCCTGGTCAAGGAGGGACGTGGCAAGTTTGACTGACTTAGTCTAATAGGGCAGGAAGACAGAGTTAACCCATTCGTGGATTCTCCATCATCATGCTGAGAAAAGGCGTTCAGGTAAGACAACGCCCCTTCTTTGTTTGATTTGGCTATGCTTATTGCAGTTTTGAAGAGTAAATGCAAGAAAAAAATATCCATACCTGATAATTAAATATAATTAAATCAGTAATATTAAAGAAGAGAACCATTGAAAACACCATTCAAAGTTCAGAACAGAAGAAAAGAGTGACTCACACTAATCAGCACTGAAAATCTATTGCAAAGCTTTTTTTTTAAAAGGAAATATAGCATCAAAATCTGGTGGGAGTTTAACTGCTTTAAGTTCATACACCAACCAACCTGTGACTTTCGTATTTTTCTCAGTTTTTTTTTAAATCTCTCCTTTTCATCCCATTACTTTAAGTAGCTATATCCATGAAATACACTCAGCTATAAAATAGCCAAACACCTTTGAACCTAATGTATTTTGCTAACCCAACCTTTGTGGTTAATTTATGGTTCATTATATTGTCTGGATCTTGGAACCTGGGCTGAGTATTTTTGTTTTGTTTTTGCCCCAAGGACCCCTCCTTTTTGTTTAAATTGTGTGTGTGTATGTATGTGGGGAGTATAATATGGGAGGGCAGAATACAACATGGTACAAAACAAAACCTGTCCCAAATAGACATGAAACAAAAGTTAATAAATTGAATAATTAACTTAATTCAGTGTGAAATGTGCAAATCCAGCCAGAATGTTTCACCTTCTTGTTACAAGTCTCTACCATGGTATCACAAAGGTTCCCCCCCCTTTCCCCCCCTAAGTGCTGATGAACTGATGGCATTAACAAGTTCTCCTTTGTAATCCTGATACTGCAATTGCTGTCCAATTACAGGACAACACCTGTATTTTCTCTTTTATTATTGGGGAGGGGAATTCAGTTTGCATAACTTGGATGAGAACTTGCACAAAATAGGGACCCCTTTCTTCTATTGACCAATCTGAAATGCAATAGCTTCAAATGAAGGGATGGCAAAATTTCAGAGACTCTAGCTCTCCTGAAGTTGATTATCAAAGGCATTTTGTTCCCCAAAATAGCTACCAGTTTCCGGGAAGAAAGGCTCTTTTATTTTTTATTTTTTTTATTTTTCCACAGACGTAAATGAAACACTGAGAAAGATTGGGTTTGGGTTTTTTTTGCGCCACCTGTTGTTCTTAGAAGAAATTTCCTGCTGATTTAACTTGCTCTGTTCGGAGAGAGATGCTAAGATTTACAAGACTTCCAGGAGGAGCAACTGGATTGAGCAGAAGGATGGATAATGGCTTTTCCCCCAGGGAGAGAATAAAAGCAAACAGAGAGAGCGGGAGCTAAACAATACTAGTGTTCTATTCAATAATTTTCTGTAAGCCACAATTTTGGATTCTGCTACATCTAATAAAAGTCAGAAAAAAATCCTCTGACCTGGAACTGGTGATCTAGAATCTAGATTAACAAGGAAACAATTTCCATTTCTGCATAAATCCATTTATAAGTGTTGTAATTTCAGTGGGGTTCCTTTGACTGAAAATCTGATCAGCCTGTAATATACAGCAAGCATGGAGCCAGCCATTAAATTTTGATAAATCAGATATAGATTTATGCATATGTAAGTGGTAAAGATGACACTGTAGTGGATAGGATGAATATCATTTTTACTTACCTGATTTTTCATGTTTTTTCTTTTTTAATGTATGCTTAAGTGTTAACCTTTTAAAAGATGATCTTAGATTTCTAAAATGTGATGAACCTCTTATTCATCTTTTTGCCCTATTACAGTTCTCAAGGTAAGAATAAAAACAAATCTAAAAATAGTGTAGGTGTAATTTTTAAAAAAACCTATCAATTAAAACAGCTACTAAAAGTGGCAGAATTAAAACTAGCAAGAAACACTGTACCAAACAGAAGGCAAAAATGACAAAACCTGTGAGATAACCAAGTGCGAAAAAGACAACTATTTAAAACATACTTTTTATGACTTTGGCAGGTGTTTCTGGGGAACTGCACTGTTGTGTGCTCATTTCCTTTTAAGGTTAAATCAAGGCATTCTTGTAATCCAAAGTAGCCTAATTTTTAATCACCCTGTCATGTGTGCATCCTTTTTTTTTTTGATATCTGCAAATTAGTTTGACTTTATTTTCTCACTTCAATGTTCAACTAAATCTATATTTTCGCTGATCCATCACATACATGGGGTTCTTTTCACATGGACTAATACAAGCAAAATAATCAAGAATATTGGACTAAACATATCCGGAAGGTGCTGACATTCTAATTATGAAGAAAGAAGCATAAATAGACAATATATTGTTGTTCGGTTGCTAAGTTATGTCTGACTCTTCACAACCGCATGGATTGTAGCATGCCAGGCCATCCAGTCCTGACATGCTATGAACTATACTGTCTCCCGAAGTTTGCCCAAATTCATATTCATTGCACAGATGACACTATCTAACCATCTCATCCTCTGCTGTCCCCTTCTTCTTTTGCCTTCGGCCTTTCCCAACAGTCTTTCCCAACAGTCTTTCCCAATGAGTGCTGTCTTCTCATGTGATGGACAACTCAGTGAGCTTTAGCTTCAGTATCTGTCCTTCCAAAGAAAATGGAAAATATATGCCAGGGTTATAGATAACCCAATACCTTCCAGATGTTTTGGATTTCACTCTCTGTCAATCCTACTCAGAAAATTCAGATGCAAAGTATTGTAGGTTTTGCAACTCAAAACATCTGGAAAGCACTGTATTATTCATAGATACATGGCTATACATGTTAGTGTAATAATTCTTTTTTTTTTTTTTTGTACCATAGGATGTTTCAAGAGCAGGGGCTTCTGAGAGCTGGGGATAGCTGACAAACAAGCTTGATAATGCTTGCCATCTAGTGGATATTGTTTATATATACCCTAAATGAAAATATATAATTTATTGTGTGTAACATGAAACAGTGGTTGGTTCTATACCTGAAGAAATTAGGCAAATATGATGATGACGACGATTTATCCGGGCTTAGTTTCACTGTAAAAAAATACAACAATAATAAAATACTCTAAGTAGTACAGGGAAGCTATTATTAAAAAAAACATAAAAACAATAGTGCTTTTGCACTTGAAAGAGTGCAGGTCTTAAAAACAGAAAAATAATTGGGAGAAGAGGATTGCTGAAAAGATTATCAACTTAGGTTTTAGGAGGTATTTCACAAGCAAACCATACAAGTGAAGAGGAATTCTAATTTGATCTCAGAATGCTAAATACACTTTCTTAATGTTTAGGAAAGACCATTAAGAACTGTCAAAATTGCAGGCTAGTTGATTAAAAACATTCTGCAGGTAGCCACCACACTTGGGTCATCAGTTGTGCTTACAATCTTACTTCAGCTTTCCTTTGCTTTAATTAATGACTGCAAAGGTTGTATATGTGAGAATTGATTGCCAAGTTACATTTTCACCATTGTGTAATTTCAAACAGTTGCTGTCCAAGGCAGTTGCTAAACTAGAATTGCCTGTGTAAGAAGGGAGTGAGAGACAACTTTTGTATTGTCTCCAAGAAACCTTTATTAATATACCCATGAATTCACCAGCGGTAAAGCTAAACAGGGTCCTTGCTCAGTGACCATTCATTTACTGACTGTTTGAAGTTAAGGTTCAAATTAGGCACTGAAAAAAGTGACTTATGACCATTCCTCACACTTACGACTGTGGTCTCATAATCTTGATTTGGGTACTTGGCAACCATTGCGTATTTATCATGGTAGCACTGACTCGCAGACATGAAATTCTCATTTGCAACCTTGCCACCTGGCTTTCAACAAGCAAAGTCAATGAGGAAGTTGGCAGGAGGTCGCAAGTTGTGGTTATATGTTGTTTTGCTTAACAATCATGGCTCATTCACTTAATGACTACAGCTGGGACTGCCAAAACTGCTGTCGCTAAGTGGTGGGGTCGTATCATTTCACTTATCGGCCACTTTGCTTAGTGACAGAGTTGCCAGTCCCAATTAGGGTCATAAAGAGAGGATTACCTATACTAAATTACCTACCTTCCTGGTGGCTATGTGGACACAATCCTGTTGAGTTTCTGAGGCTAGAAGAGATTGACAGTGTGGTACCTGCTGACTCTCTCCCCTGTAGCTATTCCTTCAACCTCTATTAGCAGGAGGACTCAAAGGAAGGTCAAGGATAAGCAGAGTACTTGAGCAAAAGCATTTGGGACCATCACAGAGTTTAGCTCTTACGGTTATGTATTATGCTGTATTTAGTCTTTGATCTAGAGATGCAATCCAAAAAAGCAGGAGCAGGTGACATTCAAATTGGTGAGGTCTATCCATATTTTCTATCCTTGTACAAAATAAGCAGTTATGATGTTGCAAAAGAATGTCATTCTTAGAATAATTTCACACATGACATTAGCCTATGAAGCATGGAAATAATATTAGAACCTGGGCATGTTGAAGGAAATTCACCACGGATAGAAGGCAAAGATATCTAACAGGAGAAATTAATTATGTTTATCAAATTCATATTGCATTAAGGTAATCGTCAGTCTATGTTTAGCCTCAGGTGAATTTTGTTGCATTTAGGGGGAATGTTCTTTCTGTTCTTAGCTCTACGAAGTGATCTTCAACGCTGGGAGGCAGATAGCAAACTGTACTATATTAGGAACTGCTTTTCCCAGTTAATGCATTTTTAAGACTCACTGGGAATTTAAAAGGCATCAAAATGTCTGGGATTGCTGGCTTGTTTTAAAAAGGGTGGAGCAGTTTGTGAGCAGCTTCTTCCTCATTCCATATCCTCACATCATTTTGCTTCCTTTTTCCATACTCCTGTTCTCTTCTCCCATCTCTTTTACAGTTAATTCCCTCCCCTTTACAGTAAATTTCCTCTCTCGGTGCCCAGCCTTTTTGTCCAAACATTAGAGCCCTACAGACAGGAGAAAAAAGAGATCTCCATCAGGCACAGAAATGTCCATAAAGATTTCTTGGCAAGGGAATTTCATGACTGCAAATGCACCGTTTACATTCTGCTGTTACCTGATTTAAGATTTTGCATTTTGTAAATATACATATAATCACTAAGGTTATGACCCTGACCCTACTCATTCTTACGATAGGGAGAAAACCCTTACTTTGGGGTTTCTGAAAGATTACATATGATTAATGCAAAATAAACTCAACTCCTTTGTTAATTTTTGCTATATTAAAAAAGTATAGTACTATAACCTATTTGAATTGCAACTGTGAAAATTGAGGGAACTGGTATGATAAATAACTGACAGTTTGATTATCTTCATGTGGTCCACTGTTACCATATACTGCTAGTAAAACGGCAATCACTGTAGTTTATTGCAGTGTTGGATTACTTTGTTTCCTTTTAATTTCTTGTTGTGTGAAAGATAATATTCTATTTAACATATGATCGCCAGTAAGGCTTTTTTTTCATTGTAGGAAACGAAATCAACACATATACATTATCTTACGTAGTGGCATTTTGCTACCTCTTTCTCACCAGCTGAAAAAGAGAGTCTTCAACTACTTTTGGCATTATAACTTTAACAATGTTAATAAGCTGCCTGTATTAATCCTAAACAGCCCTTGAGTGTTTAATATTCAATATATCTAACTAGCCATGGTTGTCATGCATTGCATTGTATCATGACTCCTTGGCAAACAGGGTATTTCTTTATGGCTCCTAATAAATTGAAAAAGAAAATAATGTGTTTAAATGATGAATTCAGCTAAAATCTTTGTAATTCTAGGACAAAATCTAACATTACCTGATTAAACTATTAGTGTAACAGACCTCTCTGTTTATTCTCAAAATTCACTCAAGAGGCTCAGGAATCAACACATCTCAATAATATTAGATAAGTAATTGCCACCTATTCTAACAGCAAAAAAATTGTCACTCATCCTCTGCAATTTTCACATTCTATTTCAAATCAGTACAGAGTTTAGCCATTAATAGACTAAACTAGACTAGACTAGAAGCTGGAAGGGACCTTGGAGGTCTTCTAGTCCAGCCCCCTGCTCAAGCAGGAGAACCTATACCATCTCAGACAGGTGATTGTCTAGTCTCTTCTTTAAAATTTCCAGTGATGGAGTGACCACGATTTCGGGAGGCAAGCTGTTCCACTGGTTGATTGTCCTCACTGTAAGGAAGTTTCTCCTCAATTCCAGGTTGCTTCTCTTTGGTCAGTTTCCAACCATTGTTTCTCGTCCTTCCCTCTGGTGCTCTGGGGAACGTGACCCCCCTCTTCCTTATGGCAGCCCCTCAGATACTAGAATACTATCATGTCTCCCCTATTTCTTCTTTTCTTTAGACTAGCCAAACCCAAGTCCCGCAGCCATTCTTCAAACACTGTAGACTCTTTAATAATTTTTATTGTAATATAAAAAGTTACAAAATTTTTACTTTACAAAATGCTGATCCCACATATTCAAATGGGTTTCCAAATATTTCTGATATTGGCAATATCCAAGTTCGCTTTTTATTAAAATTATACTGTTTATTCTAATATATAGTACAGCATGCATTCTTTTAGAAATGTGGATCATATCGTCACCGATATGTAAGGCCAGTGTTTTTCAATCTTGGCGATTTTAAGATGCGCGGCATGCTGGCTGAGGAATTCTAGGAGTTGAAGTCCATACGTCATAGAAGTTACCAAGATTGAGAAACACTCTATGAGACAATCTTTGGTGTCAATAATTCTGCTGTTTAAAAATTCAAACTACGAAGGTTATTATAATGCCCATTCTTCTTTCCCGTCTTCTGTAGAGATCAGAGTTTGCCAAGTTTTACATCTTCTACCACCACTACCCTTCTGAGCATTTGTGCTAATCTGCTGAGAAGAATCTTGGCTTCTCTGAAGCGGTTATCGTAGAAAAGCGCCATGTAGATGTTTGGGGTGGAGCTTATCATCTACAGTGCAGCAGTTCTCGCCTCATATTGAGAAAACAACTCATTAGCCTTCATTTTGGAAGTTGCAATCCCAACTTACCTGAAAAGCAAGTCTGAGGAAGGCCACTGTTTCCTAAGATCACTTTCACAATGGCTCACAGTAACACTGCAACCAGCAGCAAATCAGGGTACAAAAGACAAATTTTTGGCATAGAAAGTTGACAGATTAACTGCTCTTCTTTCTTTTCCTGCCCACAATAGCAGACTAATCAGAATAAGGACACTGACATGAAATATCTTTGATTTCTTTCAGAAACTAAGTAGCAATTTTCTGAGATGTCATTAGAATGAATGTTTTAATTTATGTTGCACATTTGAAGGCAAATCGATTTTGGAAATCAATTAAAAGTACTGAGAAAAGAGTGTTTTTTTTTTAAAAAAAAAGGATCTCGGTTTGCTGCTGCAGTTTTGATCTTTTCTCCAAATGAGCTGCAATGATGATTCAAAAATCTGATTACCTTCCCTAAAGTCCAAGTACGTACCTCATGCCATACTGTCCAGAAATACATTTAGACAATCTTTTCAAAATGTAATCAAGGATGTGCTGAATACATTTTCTCAATATTGCCTAGAATAATGTTAAGTTCTATCTTTTATTCTGTGTAACATCCTCTATACATTAGCTAAAGGGTCCTTCCAAAAATGTAGTTAGTATTTATTGTTAAACTAAAAGTAGATGACATTTTTAGCTTCAATAATTTCTAAATAAAGTTATCTAGAGCAAAAATAAAATGCAATGAATCCTCTATATAAGCCTGTGTTCAGTGTCCTTGGAAAAATGAAAGCCCTATAGATTTGGCATATAGCTGGCAGTACCACAGGGAGGGCTGGTTTAGGATTAATGATGTCACCTGACACTGTAAAAGGACAATCATGTACGAGAAGAGATGGCAGAACCTGGGGGGGTGTGTGAAAAGGGGGATCAGTCTAGAATCCCTTTATAGCCACAAGAGAACTAAGTCCAAGCCCCCACCGCACCCCTGAATGCTGTTGACCCTTATCTAACTTTTAGATGTTAGCTAAGAAGATTCCTATGAATAGGCTTTTAGCAATACATTAGTTTAATTTAACCTCCACTGTGGATCTGATCAAAACATAAAACATACAAATTGGACACAGCATCGCCTCATGAAATGGAGGTTGAATGTTCCAATTATTTTCATTACTGTATAGTTTTTCTTAGGAAACTTGTTGAAATCTAAGCGCAAAATAAAGGAAATGCTCTTCCTCCTCCTAAACATAAGTAGCTTATTGAAAGGGTGTAGTAACTATCATCAGTTCAGAAGAACTAGAATTTAATGCAACAGCTTCAGTTAGTAAACATTAAGGAAAATGAGATCAGAGACAAGGCTTGCTCCTTGCCAAACATAGACAAAGCTGGCCATCTATTATCAATGGAAAAAATAATTTCATTTTCTTTCCTGCAACACTCCTGAATGTACTTATGTTCAAATGACATTCTTTTGAGAATAAAAGTTTAGAGTAACACAACTTGAATTTACTTAAGTCTAGTATGCATTATATTCCCTTATAATCTGAACAAACTGCAATCACTCCAAGATAATATTTAATCCAAATAATGGGAGATACTGTGTTAAGCCAATATCCATTTAAATGTGGTTGTGAAAAAATAATATTGATTGCCCTGTAACAATAATGTCTGAGATTGCTGTGATAGCAGAACTTTGTTTGTATGAGAAGCTGGCGCCTATGTAAAGAAAGAAGCTAGGCAGGGTAATCATATAACTCCTATCCACCTGCTTTGCCTCGCCCCTCCCCCCCTCCCTGGCCACATAGTCATAATTTCGAATTGCAGAATACACAGCTCTCCTCCAAGGCCAATGGAAAGCAACATCAAAGTGGAGAGAAAGTGAAGGGGAATCAGTTGTGGAATTAATTATTCAGCTTTCCAAGATAGGCAGAAGTTCCACAGTGCTATGGAATCAAGTTTGAACGACATTAAATAAGTATCAAGAGTTACAGCAATTTTATTCAATGGAGTGCTCCCCTTTCTTCGTAACTTTCTTCCAATATCTGAAATCTAATGGTTTATCTTGTACTTTTAAAGATTTTTGCACTAGTCAAAATCAGTTAAAAATTGTTTCACGAAGCTGACCTGGTGATATTTTTAGATCTTTCTCAAAATTATCAAGGAATACGGTACAAGTCACCATAGTGGCACCATATGAACATAGATACTTCTAAGGTTAAAGTCTTTGCTAACTGTTCTCATTTATTCAGAAAAATTCTAACAATATTAATAAAGAATATATAGTGTGTTGAAGAGGTGGGGGGAGAATAGGAGAGTATGTTTTCTTCGTTGCAAATTATTGTTATATACTTTCTTTACATTGCCGATCTCTGTCAGGCTTCATCAGATTTAGGGTTTCTTTTCCTAGCAGCTGCATCACTGTTGAACTCCAGATCTGGACTACGACAGTCATCATCACTGAGCCCTTCTCCAAATCGTTCATGGGTTTGGAAAATGTATTCGAGTGGGCGCTTCCAATGGGGCCTTGTAGCCATCCACAAAATTACAGCTCCATAGGCGACAATCAGGACACCGAGACAATTGACAAAAATAGCTTCTTCTGGAGAACTGCTATAGGAAGGCTTTCTGGGAAAAACAAGTTAAAATTAAGGGAACCATTAACAATGGTAAATTAGTTAAGTGTTGTTGTTAAAAACAAAAACAAAAAGCAAACTAGTAACATCCAAGCAAATACTTACACACTAAAAAAAAGTTTTTCTGTAATTCCCATTAGGGCTGTGGCAATCACTGATCCAAAGATGAGAAGACCTGAATAAACGTGTATTGGCATAACAATTGTCCGAAGGGAAGTGGAGGCAATGGGAAGTAGGAAAACCAGAAGGCCTAGAACAAGCTGATATATAGATAACGTTTAGTAAACGACAATGATATACATTATTTCAAAACCAAACACGAAGATAAATCTTTATGAGGCGGTGCCAAATTTGATTCCTAAATTATTTACTGAAATCTTTTGAAATCTCATGGCATATTTCATACCACTCATCACACTTGTGTGCCTCTGGGCGGTTTACACGTAAAACAGTAAAATGATACAAAAAGCAATGGTTAAAAACAAGCTAAAAACAAATTAAAACGAAGATAAAAGGGACAACTGTGAAGTTGAAAGCCAAGAGGGGAACCTTCAGCCCACCAGCCACCCCCAGAATTGCTAGCTCTCTTGGACCCCCAGCTGGTAGAGCCAGGTCTTTATGCTCTTCTGGAAGGCCAGGAGCCCTTTGGCTGAACTAAACAGATAGAGTAGAGGCTATTTTCTTCTTTTTATTATTATTATTAAAAAATTATCTTAATATTTCTTTTATCTTATTTGTTTTATCTTAATACAATAAATGTTTATTTACTGTTAAATTAATATCTATCTGCCAGTAGTTTTCCCCCACTAATTTTAACCATCTTAAATTAGTACTCTGGTCAGGAAGAAAAGATTTTTAGCTAAAATCGTTTTTGGCCCGTTCTTGAAAATGTGAATTCTCAGACTGGATAGGAGCTCGACACTAAGGAATTAGGAACACATCCACAGAGTAGATAAAGGACTACATTTTTATATTCCCAGTCAAGCCCCCTGGCATGCAGTAGAGATAAATAGATATAAATTGCATAGCCTGTGTGTACAAACAATTTTATTTTGATATGCTTGGGCTGCAAAATCTTGTATCTTATGAGCAATAGAATCAGAATAGAAACTCCCTAAAAAATACTGCCATTAAATTTGTGGCCTTGTTGGGCCACAATCCTGAAACTTGGGAGTAGCTACCAGTGCCAAATCTACTGCCACCTTTTAAAAATGTGTGCTTTGTACTACAATAAACAATTAGTTGCTTATTGGGGCAAGCTGCTCAGGACTACAATCATCCTTTTGGATCCTATCCTCTTCTCTAAGTGGATTTAGAGAAGAAGTAAGGAAGGATGTTTTGGATCTCTAAATTCTGTTGAACTAAACTACACTCCTCATCATTACCATGGAGCTCTTCTAGAGGGCAACGGCTTCCCCAACTTATATATAAAATGTTATGCTAAATGATATACATTTACTTCCTTCCTTCCTATTAAAAACAAGAAAGTCTGAACATATTTCTAGGATACTCTGTAAAATTTATACAAAAAACACTCTATAGTCAAAGGTGGTAAAATGAAACACTTCTGAATATAGAAAGAGCACCATTCCCAAAAATTTAATAAACGCTGGAGAACCAAAAAGTTCCTTACTAAAAGTACTCAAAAGTAGAAAATAAACTGTTTTCAGAGACTACTGAATCCACAAAACAATGTGTATAATAATTGTCTTTTTAAATCTACCTCTTATGAGAAAGATCCTCTTACAGTACTATGCTGACAGTTTCTTGGCAAATAATTTGATCTTCTCATATTTTTTAAGGAGCTAAACCAGTGCCTTTACATTTAAGTGTTAATTTACAATCTGCAAAATATTGGCAATCTAGTTTTTTAAATTGTAATTGCAAAATGTTTATTAAGAAAGTATTATTTTGTGTGTGTTCCTGAACGGATTTCTGCAGCAGAATGCAAACTGCTTAAAGGTAATATATCTTATATCTCTTTGGTTTACAATATACACAAAGGTTACTGCAGGATCCAATCTGGGTTGGTCACCAGGATCAAGGTTTTGTCTTCCGAGCTTTCGGATACGTGCTTGAGCACATCCTCAGGGAACTTCTCTCTAGTCTAGAGGCTCCAGCATGAGTCCAAAAGCTCGGAAAACAGAACTTTTGGTCCCGATGGCCGACCCAGATTGGATCTTGCAACATTATCCTGGGACATGTATATTTGCCTTCATTTGACAAAGGTTAATTTATCAAGTTGTAAGATTTATGTCTAAGAACTGCAAAATAAAAAAAATTCCTAGTTAAAAGTAATGTATATATAGTACGTTTTTAGTAAAGTTAAAATAATCTTATTCTATTGTTAAGTATAGTTTATAAATGACATCTCACCTGTAGAGCATAAAGAATTACAGCAGTCAATCCAATCCAGCTGTGTAGACTGTACATGTTAGGAATATTCTTAGCATTATGGAAATCAAAAACAGCCACCAGGGAAATAATAGCAAGTGTCAGAGCAACTGTATGTAATCCGGCATGGATTAATTTCATCAAAAATTTGCTGCATTTCCAGGTCCATGGTAACCTATATACAATAATTGCTGGAATTGGGAAATAAGGAAGAATTCTGAAGGTTAAAACAAAATAAAACTAACTTTATTAGGAATGTTAAAACTGTTCTTATATTATTCTAATGACATATGACACTTTTGAGAATTTCCTTCAACAAATAGGTCATGCTTTCTCATTTTACTGATCATCCCTTTTCTGAGGGAAGGAATTCAAATTAATTGGAAGCTAAAATATTGACACTCCCACCTTTTAAAATGATCTTGTTTTAGAAGAAAAAGGCAGAGGCAGAGTGATAAAGTTCTCTACCTAAGATTTTGGAGACTGACTGGCAAGATTAGATTAGATTAGATAGATGGCCTGACTCAACACATTGAACAGAACAAAAACTTTTCCTGTTTTTTGAATTAAAATTCCTGGTTTAGTGTGCTCCTTCTAAACCAGATTCAACCAATAAAGTTGGTTCTTGCTTATATATTCTGGGATGCTTTACAAATCCTGAATTGTTGGGGATCCCCAGTTGTGACAATTTACTAAACTGTTTGGGTGAAATTAGCTATGTGCACATTGGAAATCAGACAGCACATCAATCTTTCATTAAAAAAACAAGGAACTCTGTTAAAAAGAAAAGCTGGTAATAACCTTAAAACAGCAGAAACAGGCATTTTATGTCTGCACGATAAACTCACTGGACTATGCATAGTAAGTAAATGGCTACATTCTAGTAGTGAATAGGACCAGAAGAATTTTGGGGGACTTTAGGGGAGAAATAAATGGCTTAAGCTTCTGCAAATAGGTTCCTTAAGACAACATTGCAAAATATGCAAAAAAGGGAAACTGAGTTTACCCATTGAGAGGAGGGTTCTGGGGAAGGGAGCTGCAGAACGGATCCTGATGAATCACTGTTATTCTTCCACTAAACTTTATGGGGGTGGGGTGGAGTTACTTTTTTATCTCACTTTATTATTTTTATAAATAACTCAAGGTGGCAAATATACCTAATATTCTTTCCTCTTATTTTCCCCACAACAATCCTGTTAGGTGAACTGGGCTGACAGTGACTGAATGAAAGGTGTATTTCATGGAGCCCATATGTCACAGAATGACCCAAGTACATTATTTTATTTCTCTTCTAATTAGGCCAGTAAAAAAATTAAAGAGAATTTAGCAGCAGTGCATAATACATTGGTCATTATATATGAATTAATGAATATTAACATTAAGATAAGCTTGGTAACAAAAAGAATGGAGCAAAGGAAAAATTTGGTTTTAAATATAGTTTGTATTTTGCTACCTAATCATATTTTGATAAATCGGCCATTTGCCTTTTATTAGCACTACTGTAATAAGTATTATGTAAAGAAGCATAATACAACTTGCAACCATCCATTTAGCAACTGCCTGAAGTTACAATGACACTGAAAAAAACGACTTACAACTGTCTTCACTCTTAAGACTGTCATGGCATCACTGTGATCACGATGATCAAAATTCAGGCGCTTGGAAACTTGCAAAGTATTTACGATAGTTGCAGCACCCCAGAATCATGTGACTGCTTTTTGCAACCTTCCCAGACAAGCGAAGTCAATGGGGGAAGCCAGATTTGCTTAATGCCATGTAATTCACTTAACAACTGCAGTGATTTGCTTAACAACCATGGCAAAAAAGCTTGTAAAATCGGGCATGATTCACTTAAGAACTGTGTTTCTTAGTAATAAAAATTCTGATTCCAATTGTGGTTAAGTCCAGGACTACCTGTATAATTGACTTTTGTTTTTACTCTGGTATGTACTCCCTATATGAATGCTTGTAAGCATTCATAAAATACATTATTACGTAATTCTGCCCCATGTGTCCTCCAACATTCAATAACGTTCAATAACGTTTGAACATTTAGACTATCCTTTTTTAGCATGATCTCACCAAGATATATTCAGATTACCATAACAAAAGTTGACACTAATAGAAGTGTCACAAGTTTTCCTAAATAGTAGCACCTTGTCTGAACTGAAAATAAACTGTTAATCATTTTTTTCCATTCTCTTTGTTTTTTTACAACTCAGGAGTCTTTATCTTTACAATCATGCTATGCACTTTTCCTTCTGTTAACCTGTGCAAATAGCTTCCAATATATAAGCATGGTACAAGTGGTCCTCGACTTACAAAGTTCATTTATTGACCGTCCAATGTTACAACAGCACTGAAAAAAGTGACTTATGACCGTTTTCACACTTACCACGTTGCAGCATTCCCCATGGTCATGTGATCAAAATTAAGACAATTGTCAACTGTTTCATATTTAGGACTGTTGCAGTGTCCCAGTATGATCCCTTTTTGCGACCTTATAAGCAAAGTCAATGGGGAAGCCAGATTCACTTAACAACTGTTATTAATTTAACAACTGCAGTGATTCACTTAACTGTGGCAAGAAAAGTTGTAAAATGGGGCAAATTCACTTAACAAATGTTTCACTTAGCAACAGAAATGGGCTCAATTATGGTCTAAGTCGAAGACTACCTGTACTATGTTTAGTATTTAAAAACTATATATTTACAGTAATCCAGTGTATAGTGTGATAGTGTTATAAACTCAATCCACTTCTGTCAACTCTCAATAAGTTTATTTTCATATGGAATTATAGTGAATTTGTTTTTTAAACAGTACTTATAATTTACCCCAGTTCCCACAGATCTGGGTGGTGTATAAAAACAAATAGAAACCAAGACAAAAAAAAAATCTTCAGTATCACAGTAATCACCCATCTGAAACCAAGGATAAAACACACTTGCCAAATTATTTACATCACCACAGGCTTGTAATAGTTTGCAAGTTTTTCCATCCACATCGTTTTACTGGCATGCATAATGGCCAGATAAAATATTAAGAGCAACATACTGGATATAGATATTGCTTATATAATAATGGGGAAACCAAAATAAATAGGTTGAATAGGAAAAAAATCCCTTAAGAATGTTAACTATTGCCAGCCTATTTGCTTAAAGCGCCATTCTAACCTCAATGAATGTGTGTATGTGTATGTGTGTTTGTATAGAGAGAGAAATAAAGAGAACTAATAAGATCAGGCAATGATGGGATGGGACACATCCAGTGACTATATTTGAGAACATGTTGTGGACATTTTTCATAAGTAGCTGCCATGGTGACATTGCCACTGGCAACACTATTTACCAGAAAGCAAATTGTTGTATCATTTCTTTCTTCCCCTTTATCCTGAAAATGCACACTGCTACTTCTTTTTAGGTGAGCCTAATTTCATACAAAACGGCTACATATCACATTTCTTTTCTAAAAATATGATTTCCAAAGGCATTCTTGCAAATGAATATAACGGGGTCATTGCGCAGCATGTCAGGAGAAAGAATCAATTCAGATCTGGCTGTGAGCATGACCAGGTGCCAACGGACAAGGTATAAACCTTCCAATGCCTGGCGTATTGCACACAGTAGTTTAAAAGATTTAGCAGTCACGCCTTCTAACAGGTGAATGATAAATTGCACACTGATCTCTCCATGAACATAAATGTATTGATTAAATTAAGCACACAACTTTTCTTTTGGTTTGTTTTTACTTTAAATTTTTTTCTTCTTTTTCTGGACACTGAAGACCTAACAACTTCCATCTTGCAGAATTAATTTACAAGCCCAAATCTGATTTCCTATACTCACTTATCAGGAATTATAAACCCCATATAGTATCACTATTGTACACTGTATGTGTATTAATTTGTAAGTTTTTTTTCCTACTAGAGATTTTCTACCATTAAGACTTCTTTCTTTCACCATTCATACTACTTTACCAAGTGTTTAGTCTCTAGCTGGGTTTCCCCATTATTAAATCTATTTTAAATAACACAAAATCTAGCATTTGAACAGTGCAAGATGATTATTATTTATAAGGTATTCTACCAGCTGATTCCTGCTAAAATTATTGTAAACTTTCATGAACTAGAATCAAGATGGTCAAAGATATATTAAGACAATCCTGTAGAAACTGTACTCATCAGAACACAATGGGGTTTTCCAGTCCAGATTAGTCACACTTGTAGCAATCTTCCCTCACCCCACCCATATTTACAACTAGTTCTGAACTAGCATTTTCAACAATCCAAAGAAACCTCGAGTTGTAACGTTTGCGTTTTTCAAGTCAGGTAAGGAAGGCGTCAGTGAAACAGTCGCCACAGAGAATTAACGGTTCCAAAGACATCCCTTTTAAAAACGCAGAGTCACTGAGGGGGAAAAAAATAGGAGGCCTGAACACCCCACGCCCTTCTTGCTCTAGACGAGATATAATCAATTATACGAGTAAACAGAAGAGGGCCCAAGCCGAGGAGAAAAATAAGCACGTCGCGGCAGTCCGCTTTCGGAATTGGCTGGGAGTTTTGCAACATCTCTTAAGTATTTACCCAGTTGAGTAATGAAGCGTCTGCAAGCAAACTCGAGGAGCACCACAACTCCACAACTCCAATTGCAACTCCACAGCTCAGGATTGCTCCTTACATTGGAGGCAAAGGAACGAGGCTTGCTTTCTAGCTAAAAGGCGCCAAAAGGCACCGTCCCCGGTGGAGCGGGGAGCCTGTCTCAGAACCAAGGAGCCGGAACGGGAGGGGGGGGGAAGGGAGGCGGAACGACAGGTCCGCGAAGGCAGGAGAATACCAGGAACTCTTTGCGGGTTTTCCCTTATCCTGGGAATGGTCCAACTCCACGGCCAGCGACGAGAAAGCTGCTCATCAACTTGCCACCGCAGCCCTTGTGAGCGCTGGCTTGCAACCAAACTGCCTTTTGAGGTTGCAGTATCAATCTGGGACGGGAAAGCTGACGATGTCTGTCGGTCTGCCAGAAGCCAGCCCCCACGGGAGAGAAGGGACCCACGCGCTGTGGAAGTTCGCTTCTACGTGTGCTGCCGCGTTTGCAGGGAAAAAAAGCCCACTAGCCTCTTCTCGTGATCTCCTCACCCCCGGCCCCGATCTCTCTCGGCTGCCGCCGCCACCCCCCTCCTCCAGTCTCCTTACGCACCGATCCCTTGGATGAACACGAAGCCCGTGATGATGAGGACCGGGTGCCAATTGAACTCGGCCGAGTCTCCGTTCCAGGCGAGCCCCTCGCGGTAGTGGAGAACCCAGACCAGGGCGAAGACGACGGAGAGGAAGCCGAGCAGCAGCGCGGACGCGAGGAACGCCAGAAAGAGTTTGAAGCCCTCCATCTGCCTCCACACCACGACGCAAGTGCAGGGGACCCAAACAAATACGGGAGCGGGGCGGAGACGGGAGCCGGAGGGCTCGGCGTGTCGCGGCCTCCTCCTCCTTCGTCCCCTGGAAGGAAAGAAAGGGGTGTGAGAGAGAGCGCGGATTCCCTCCCTCTTGGACCGTCCTGGAGAATCACGAGAAAGGGGAAGTTCAGTCAACGGGCAGGGACGTTCAAGACCTGGTTCGCTGCTTTCTGGTTCTTGTCCGCTGCTTCTTTCGGCGCCTCCTTTTCTCCTCGGACCCGAAATAAACTGAAGTCAAAAGTTTGCGCTCCTAAAGGCTCTTCCTTTAAGAATAATTAGGTTCTCCGGGCTTTTTTGTTAGTTTGTTTGTTTCGGAGGCTGCCTGCGCGAATGTTGGTAGCCTGAAAGTAGCAACAGCTGCGTTAAGCTCAAGCCTATTGAGGAGTAAGTAAGCCCAAGGGGCGGTGAAGGACGCTTATTTTGGGTGCCGTTTGGATTTCAGCTTCAAAGACCCACCGATCTCCTCCTCCCCCCATAGGGAACTCTCGGTGACTGGATTCCCCCGTATCCTGTGCTTTCTCGAGGCAACGTGAGAGTTGTAGGGTTGTCAGTGCCAAAAGACTATTTGCGTTCATTTTTAAGTTCTTCTACCATTTATTTTTTTTTGCACTGTATGCAGCATGAAAGTTATGGGGCCTACTGGTGATATACTTTTTTCCTTGTGCTATCTACCTTCTGATGCAGACTCATCAGCCTTTCCTGTGATGCTATTTCTGCCCTTATATTCTTCTAGCATGTAGCCAGAATACCTCCACACCTTGTAAGTATTCGGTATAGGATTAGGGCCCAAACGTGGCCCTCTTCACCGTGCACGTATGTACAAATATACATACCATACTGTTCCCTTTTGGGTGAACATTAGTATTCCGAACATGGAAAAAGAGTTAAATAATAAGCCTAGGAATAAAGAGCATGAAATTAAAAAACATGAAAAGGAAAAATCTGGTTTACACCAGCAGAGCTTGTTATACTTTTTAATGCCTTTGTATCCTTGCTTTCTTCTCATTCATACATTATATTTTACTCTTTAATCTTAGCACTTTCTTCCTTTGTAAGTATCTCATCAATCCCAGCCATTATTTTCAGTTTTCTACTTCATCGCAGCCTGTCCCGTTCTCATTCACTCCTCACTTATCCAACCAAATTAATTTAGCATACTGTATGCCTTTTCTACTAGTCTCTAACTTTTGTATTCAATTCACCCGCATTCCACATTAATTCATTTTACCGCTTATTTTAACACACACACCTGTAATCCAACCCTTTGCATTCAACTTATTTTTTTTCTTTCTCCTCACATAAGCCAACTCTTCATATAACAAAGAGGCAGAAGTACACCCTTTTACAGTCATTTTTGTTCACTTGACAAACATTCCTTGCAACAGACTATAAAGTACCTCTCATCTTTTTATGATCATTTGAACTATCCTTAATTTTTTTTTTCTATCTTTAGTCAATATTAATATACATTTTAATCAGCTTGCTCTAGCTGTTTGCTACTTATATATAATTTGCAATTGTTCACTCCATTTTTCCTATCAAGCACAACCATCTTGGTCTTTGATACATTAATATCAGATTCATACCCCTTGCTGCAGTATACAGTCCAATATCTGCTTGAAATCACTTTGATGCTTAGTCAGCATAGTATTTGTGCACAAATTCCTGTCCAAACCAAACACACCTTTGGCCTCACCACAAGCATTTCTCCATAAATTATAAACAAACAAGGGAATATGAATATTTGAGGGGCTGTCACAGAGAGGAGGGGGCAACCTATTTTTAAAAGTACCTGAAGTCCAGACAAAGAACAATGGATGGAAACTGATCAAGGAGAGATTCAACCTAGAACTAAGGAGAAATTTCCTAACAGTGATGAGAACAATTAACCAGTGGAAAGGCTTTCCTTCAGAAGTTGTGGATGCCCCATCACTGGAATCTTTTAAGAAAAGACTGGACAGCCACTTATAAGTAATGGTATAGGGCAGGGGTCCCCAACCCCCAGTCCGTGGGGACCTCTGGTATAGGGTCTCCTGCTTCAGCAGGGGGTTGGAGTAGATCAGAGGTCCCCAACCTTTTGGGCACCAGGGACCGGTTCTGTGGAGAAAGGTTTTTTCACAGACCGAAGGGGGCGTGGTTTTGTGTGCTGCCTGCATCTCGTGGATGGGGCTTTTTGCTTGTTATGTGCGGCCCGGTTGCTGGCATGCTGCGGCCTGGTACTGGTCCATGGACTGGGGGTTGGGGACCACTGGACTAGATGACCTACAAGGCCCCTTCCAGCTCCAAGTTATTCTGTAAACATAATGCTTGACTTATTCCATGCACAATGTTGAATTACTTGCTAAGCAAACCCCTTTGCCTACATTTTCCAGACTTTGCTCTTTGATACCTTTCTGTCAGACACTTTTCCGAGCACATTAACAAGTTGATTCCCCTATACTGTTTTTGCATTCATGCTTGCTACCTTTCCATTTAGAAAAATTCCTCAAAGTCATCGTTCCAAGCATCAGGTACAAATGCAATCTTCACACACTGAATAAGTCATATTGCCACTCTGTAAGCCAACCACACATGTATTTTATCATTTCTCAAGGTATATAACTTTTACCATTTTCAATATTTTTATAGCAGTTATAATTGGCTTTTCATCAATGTTTTATTGGATATTAGCATTTATAGTATTCATTTCAATGCCATTTTTTAATAAATCTCTTAATTTTTTTACAATTTTTTAAAAGAATGCCTCCCAACATTTCCTCATTCCAGTTTCATTCCAAATTATATCCTCATTTTCATTTTTAATTTCAATCACTCTGCTGGAAGCTCTTTTGTATAACCGTTTCATCTATTTCCAAAACATTTATTTCTACCTACATTGTTTTCTCTCTTTTAATCTCAAGTTTTCGTTCTGTTTAAATATATTGTTTGCAACCATATTTATTAGATTTCTGTCTGTCATCCTAATTTTTCGCAGCAATCATTCTTTTTATTTTATTTCAATCATTCTACCAAAAGTCCTTTTTAAAATTTTCCATTAGTGTAACTCAAAAACACTTCTTGGCATTCTATAACATTGTTTTCATTCTGTTCCAAACAGTTTCCATGTCCTTTTTTTGTCTACATTCCACTCATTCTTTTGTGATAGTAATTTGCCTTCTAATACTTTTTATAGATTCAGGCTTTTCTCCTGCAGTTCTACTTTCACTCTCATTTCTTTCCTTTCCAACCATTTCTCTCTTTTTCATTCTTAACCCCACCAGAAATTGGTCTGTTTTACTCTGAGAATCTGTCATCCCTTTCTATCCATCACTAATTCTTTTTATTCTTATTAAATCAGTTGTGTTTTCAACTGCATATTCATCCCTTTGGTGTCTGTGTATATGCTTAAAGTGATAAGTGAAAAAGGAGTGCTTTTTCTAAGCAGATATTCACAAAACAATCACTATTGTCCTTCATTCTTGGATCCCCAAATATCTGTCAGTTTTTCTGTATTCTTTCGTTCCCATCCATTTATTTATGTCATTTATGTCAGAATAATTTTAGCTGTTTACGAAAAGTAAACATAAAGTATAGGTTTTAGATTAATTCATATCATCTGTGTTTATATGACAAACTGAACCAAAGAATAGCCACATCTTAGCTAAACTGTTATGTGAATCCAACCTATACAATGCAAACACTTCTGATTTGTTCAACTTCCAAGAATTGAATCAAGAAAGTCATGGTGTTATTTCACTTGAGGATGTGAGTTTGTGTGAACCCTGCCAAAGAAAAGCCTAGGTGCTTAATAAGTATTTAGGGTTGGATCAGTGGATATAGATGAGATGCTGAGTTTCATCCATCTAAGCCTCTACAAAAAGACAGAAGCATTTAGTGCAACATCTTTTTTTCCCCCTCTTTTGATTTTTTTTGCAGAAGAGATACCTGCTAATGATAGTTTCACTCCTATCTTTCCCCCCCATAAAGTTGGGGTTCTATTGTGAGAACAAAATTGCTGCAATCTACCTCCCTATTTAACTATAAGGTTGGAATTCTATTGTGAGAACATAAGTGCTGCAACCCACCTCCCTACCTAAATATAAGGGTGAAGAGGAAAGCTTTAAAATGTGTTATATTTCCCCATTCAACTTGGAGATCTTTTGGGATTTGATGAGAAGATGGCAACCATGACCAGGAGCATCTTTGCACAGGTTCGTCTTGTGCATTACATGTCCCCTTTCCTCAACCAAAAGACTCTTCAGACAGTCACTCATGTTCTGATCAACTCACAATTGGATATTTGTAGTGTTTCTACCCGGGGCTGCCAAGACCAAAAGTTACAGCTTGTCCAAAATGCAGCAGCAAGAGCAGTAACAGGCACTTCTTATGTCAATGTGTCATTACTGCTATGTGAGCTGTGTTGGCTGCCACTTGGCTTCTGGTGCAATTCAAGATACTAATTGTTACCTATAAAACCCTTCGTGACCTAGGGCGTTATCTGAAGGACTGCCTATCTCTATTTCTCTCCACCAGGTACGTTCAGGTAGAGCGAGTGTGCTTTAGGTCCCTTCAATTAAACATCATTTTGGGGACCAATGAATTGTGCCTTATGTATTGTTGAGAGAGGGAACATTATCCCTCAGCGATATCTATAGCACCCACTCTCCTTGGATTCCAGGAGCCCTTATGATCTGGATGTGCTCCAGGCCTGTGGATAGTATATTAGTTTTTATTGTTAAGGTTGTTTTTAAACTGGGCTGAAATGTTTTTTTTTATGCTTTTAACTGTTTTAACTTTATAATAGTCAGATATTAAAAATCATCCGGACTTTTGGGCGTGAAAGAGGTAGTTAAATTAAAATATATATACAAATTTAAGTGCATAATGTATATGACTTTATAAAATTATTATGAGTAGCACAAGATATTTAAGGAGGTTGAAGAATGTTTTAGTTTAAAACTTCAGATATGCATGACATTAAATTTAGAGGCCCGTCAAAAAAGTCCGGTTGCATCTTAGTACACCTAGGTCAGGATTGGAGTGAAAAAGAAATAAGCCCCTAATAAAAAAGAAGGTAGTCCTTCAGGACATGGAAAGGTAAATCTAGCAAAAAAATAAGAGCAGAAGTAAGACTGATGTTAATAGAGGTGAAAACTTTTAAAGAAGAGATTGTAGAACTTTGAAAGAGAGAGACTTAACCAATTTCAGACACCCTCAGACTCTGATCCTCACCCCAAACCAGGAGTTTGCACTCATCTTTTTTTTAACCTCAACTTTCTTAGGATGTATCTTTCTCCATCCCTTCTTTTCACATTAGCTTTCTCCATTTAATATAATTTGTGATTGCTGGATATGATTGCACAGGAAAGAAACCTAACTATATTCACAGATTAGTGAAAAATAAAAGTCCCAAAGTGAAAATTAAACAAAACATCCCTTTTAATAGAATTGTAAAAAAATATGTTAGGGTACTAGTTTCAGCCAAAGGTTAGGCCTTCATTGAAAGCATAGACATTCTAAGCTGTCTGAATCTTTATCTTGAAATAAATTAAAAGGCAACTATTAATCAGTCAGCAGTAGAAAAAAAGTTGCAAAATTGCAATGAAAAAAATTAAACATAAATTATGCATACTTACATTACTAGCACGATACAAACACTATATGCTTTAGGCTTGCTCTGTAGACAGGATTACAGTTAAATGTATTTCCAACAGAGAACACAGCTGTTGCCATTTCATTAAAACATGGCTTCCAACCAGTTTTTAACTTCAAAGAGTGGCTTAGGCAGTAGTATTAACAAGAGTTCTCTTACAAAATCAACAAAAAAATTAACACCTTCTGTTGGATCTAAGTTTCAGGATTCAGTACAGTTCTTAAGAGGTACAAAATTGGATCCTGGAACCATATTGTCTATTTCTATTCCCTGAATGAGGACAAAGTGATTTCAGGATTCAACCAGATTCTGCTTCACTAGGAATTGCTTTGGATTCTGGAATGTATTTTTTTTTCTACTGCTATATCTATGACCCTCTATGGAAGTGAAAGTTGGACTTTAAAAAAGCAGGATAGGAAGATTATCAATGCTTTGAACTTTGGTATTGGAGAAGACTCCTGAGCATTCTGTGAACAGCCAAGAAAACAAACTGATGGCTCATGGAGCAAATTAACCCCTAATTCTCACTCGAGGCACAAATTCCAATACACTATAATATGAAGACCCACTCTCTGGAAAAGGCTATAATGCTAGGAAACATAGAAGGAAAGAGGACAAGGTGGATAGACTCAACCACAGAGGGGATGAGTACATCGTTGGGGGACCTGAAAGAAAAGGTTCATGATAGATCATCATGGAGAATCTGTGTGGTCCTATCTATGTGGCCATTAAGAGTTGAAAACGATTTAATGGCACATTCTATATTAGTGCCTTAAAAATAACTTGGGACTTTGGTTCCTTCTTGTTCAGTCCTCTAGTTAGAGTGATTTCTACAAGTACAATTTTTGCAAGTCAATTGCAAGACCTTTTATAGTATTACCTTTTGCATAACTTTGTTTCATTATTCTGTTGAAATATATTTGGTTTTATACATTTTGCAAATAATTTCTATTTTCCACTCTCTCCAGACCAATTTTCTTTCTCTCCCACTTGTTTTCTGCACAGCAGAATAATATAATTTGTGGTGATATTCAGAACGATAATAATGTATTTTACTTAACAGCAAGTAAGCAAGGTTTTGAGTTAAAAAAAAATCTATATGTCTGTGAACAAGGTTTTTATGGTATGGGGAAAGCCAGGGATTCTGATTTGTTCAAAACAAAACAAAGATGGCTTTTCTCCAGGAGGAATACCAAGTGTTTCTGGTTTGCATAATATAGAAACCATTGATAGTTTGTTTAGTTACAGATTACTTGTTCACAGATAAGCAGAGGCTGCTTATATTAGCATTTCCTCAACATCATGATTTAGCAAGGTGGTTGAGGATCACATTATCTCTTCCTCTGTATGTAGGGGTCCAATCAAGCTCCAATTAATGATAGAAGTGAAATAAAGCTCATGTTAATCATGATGCAAATTTTTAGTACCAAAGGGGACGTTACAAGGCAGGTTTTATACTAAGGAAGTTATGCATGCCAAAATGTAACATCAAAAGTATTGATAAATTTAGGAATCTTAACTTATCTCTAACCACTCTTTTCCCTGGCTGAATCACAGCCTTGAATTCTTTGCTAAGGACGGTCTTTAATGCAGCTACACAGCCAAGTTCAACCAAAATGCTGGAACATTCACAAACAATTCTAACTCCCACTTTAATTATATATAAATTAGGAAGACTGACCCTTTCCTAGTAGAAAGTTACAAGGAAGTGAAACTGGGATCAAATCTCCAGGGACTTCAGAGTCAATAAACTTAATGTTTAGATGTAAATTGACTCTTTTTTCCAGATACTAATTTGACTTTGACTTATTTATTTTTTACATCCCAGTTTAGGTTTTGTTGTCTTTGGGAGCCTTTTCTTACAACCTTTTGCAAGCAGAGCCTCTTTAATTTTCCTTATTGGGTAAAGCACATGACGTATGGTCATTAGTTTCCTAGTTTTCCAAGCAAGGTTGTCCATTTCAGCTTGGATCCAGTTAATTATCCCTTTGGTATATCTAATTAGAGGACTGCACGGGTATTTAATGTTCTATCAGGATTTCACCATTGTAGTGAATAAAGAGGACGCCCTTGGAGGCCAAAGGGCTTATCAACCACTAAGGCAATGATCAGATTGAGTCCAGACCAGGGGTCTTCAAACTTGGCCCTTTTATGACTTGTGGACTTCAGCTCCTCAGCCAGAATGCCTGGCTGAGGAATTCTGGGAGTTGAAGTCCACAAGTCATAAAAGGGCCAAGTTTGAAGACCCCTGGTCCAGACCAAGGAAGTAGTTTGCACAAACATCTCAAGCAGCCTCCTTCCAATTCTCATGAAGATAAAAGACGGAGAGAAGAAAGCACATCCAGACTTGCAAAATTCTGTTCCTATAGCTGTTCTAATAAAAGTAGCTTTAGTTCTGCAGTCTCTTCTTTTGATTTGCTGACAACTATTGGGTATTAATAATTTTTGGACTTATGTAATATAACTTGGAACTTCTTGTCTTTTTAATTTAGTCATGGAATAATGCATGTTCCAAGCATTGGTGGCTTTCTTTTTCATTAGTTGAAGCCCATTTTTCTCAACAACTTTGCGTACATTGCTAATATAAGGCATTTTTCCAGGGTAATTTTCAAATTTTCCTATTAGTGTTATTGTTGCTGTTGACAGTACATCCTGATTGTTAGAGTGAAGTTTAACCTTCTCATAAAGTCAGTTTCTAAATTCCTTTTTCCACATCCTGAATAGAATATTATGTTCTATCCCCAAACAGATATTTAACGAGGAAACAAAATCTCCTCTGCTTTGGCTATTTATTTTTAAAATGGTTGGAGTTTTTCTGTAAATATTTAAGCATAATTTATTTTCTTGGTCCTTTCTCAAACTGAAGTATAGTTTTTCTCCCCCGAGATCATATGGAAGCTTTTGGTATTTCTTTGTTTCTCTCATATTACTTAACTGTGAATAATTTAAAAATATGAATAATAGTGAATAATTTAGTGAATAATTTAAAAATATGATTTCCAAGTTACTTCTCATTTGCATTGGCTGAGACAGATAGGAAGGTAAATGTAGCCAAGTCACATAGCCAGAGGCTTGTATAGCTTGACGTATAGCAATGAATTTCCAAAATGTAAAATGTAGGCTTCCGATTCCAAAAGAATATGATTATGCAGTAAGAACCGCAAAATACATTGAGCAGAGTCGCAGGATCGATTACTCCACAACTGACTCCTGTGCCACCTGCATTTTTAAGTAGTTATTTTGATTTGATAAAAACAATAAATTAGCATAGCATTACGCATTTTTATTCTTCTATTCGTTAGCAATTCTCCTTCATTTTAAGATGAGCAGGTTATAATAAAGGTGCTCTGTATAGATTTCATTCTGATCTTTCTAGCTAATAGAAGAGAAAGAGGAAGAAAGCCAGTTGGTCTAGTGCAGGGGTAGGCAACCTTGGCTCTTTTATGACTCGTGGACTTCAACTCCCAGAATTCCTGAGCCAGCATGGCTCAGCATGGAAGCCTCTCCATTTCTCCTCAGCATGGCTGGCTCAGGAATTCTGGGAGTTGAAGTCCACGAGTCATAAAAGAGCCAAGGTTGCCTACCCCTGGTAGTGGTTAAGGCACTAGGCTAAAAGCCAGCTGACTGAGTTCTAGTCCTGCTTTAGGCATGAACTGCTTTAGGCTGGGTGACATTAGGCCAGTCATACTCTCTCAACCAACTCACCTCACAAGGTTGTTGTTGACTGGAAAATAGGAGGAGGAAGGAGTATTAGGTATGTTTGCCGTCCTTGAGTTATTTATAAAAATAAAAAAGGCAGGATAAAGTTTAAATAATTTATAAAACTATAAGTAGAAAATCGTATTTTTCTATTTGGAACCCATAAATTCAATAGTTATTGTAGTATCACTACCAATACCATTTTGTGATGTATCTATTATACTAACCAATATGCAATGACTTAAGTTTGCACAATTTATTGTATAAAGCAAATCGCATGTATAACTATTAAGAAATATTTATTTTCAGTACCAGAATGCCAGGATATTAAAATGAATGAGTGAGAATGTTTTACATGTTCTAACATAAATGAACATCTTTCAATAAAACACTGACAGTAGGGCGGAAATCAAACATAATTAATTTTCAGGAACATTTTTCAGAAGTGATTTTTTTTCCTTTTAAAAGGAAAGAAGCTAAAAACCGGAAATTCCCAAAACAAGATACCTGGGAATGGACAGACATAATATTGGCAAAATCATGCAGGAGGATGATGAACAGCCAATTTCTTAAGTCTTAATCACTAGCAACCCCCCCCAAGGCATTTAGTAGTGGACTGCTGCACACAGTATTACTTCTAAAGAGAATCCCATTTGACAATCTTCTTTAGATCAGGGCTTTTCAACCTGTGGTACCCGTACCACTTGTGGTACATTAATGAGTGGCAGGTGGTACGCAGCCCTGCCTAGCCAAGTGTAGTGGGGAAGGGGAAAGAGCCAGCACAGGCAAAGACTTACAGTGAGAGAGTCCTCTGGAGCTGCAGATTTTACTTATGAATGGAGCCATTTGGGGAGGCTGCCTTAGCTGGCAGCCAGTACTTACATTTTTTTTTCTTCCTTAAGTGCCAGCTGGGCTCCTTACTTTCCTTTCTAGCCAGTAGCTAATTCTTAAAGGGGAAGTGCCTTTTTAAGCTAGTTCACTCAGCAGCTTGTCTTTTCTGTCTCTGGAGGCCTTTCCTTGTTTGATCAATATACGGAAGAGGGAAAATATGGGGGGGTTCAAATTCTTCCTTCAGAAGGAGATGGGAATGAGAAAAAGGGAGGCAGGGAAGGGAGGGAGGGAAGGAAGTCCCGCCTTAGCACTTGGCCACCAGCAGCTCTGCCATTGACTTTGCTTGTCAAAAGGTTGCAGAAGGGGATCACATGATCCTGGGACACTGTGACCATCATAAATATGAATCAGTTGCCAAGCATCCAAATATAAATCACAAGATCCTGTTGCTGCAATGGTCATAAGTGTGAAAAATGGTCATAAGTCATTTCAGTGCAACTTGCAACTTTGAACAGGTTTTTTTTTTGTCACCAAGTTTTTGACACCTTGCTAGGTGGTACTCGAATATTGCCATATCCTAAAAGTGGTACAGTCGGCGAAAAGGTTGAAAAGCCCTGCTTTAGATGACTGGCAAGTGATCAGTTATCTGCTGACAGAAGAACTAAGGTCAGCTCCCTCTCTGCCTGTTAGAAGAAATACAACCCTGTCAGTTAGTGTTTATACAATGTCTAGCTGTAGCAGGGCACAGATAATCATGATTAAGCCCCTACCTAACTGAAGAGTATTATTTGCTCCATATAGAATAGAATTTAAACATGATTTAAATTCCAAGTTTTTTAACGACAGCAAAAGTGTAGTTTGAATTTACATTCTGCACAATTCTCCCAGCAATGTTAATTAATCCAAAAGAGCTATATTTTAGAAAAAAATATATACATCTGTGGCAATTGCAATTTTGCTACTTAAAGTGTTTTTTAAAATAAATATTTAAAATAATTTGTACTACAGTACATTTGATCTTAGCCCAAAGGCTGAAAAGCAGTTTAAAAAGAATTACATTTATACAAAGAAGAATAAGTTACTACTATTACATTGCATAAAAAGAGACTTGCACATCTTTAGATACTGTCCACAGCAAAGTCTCCAAATTAAGGTGAATTCTAAAAATATTCAGTATCTCCCCCCAGTTTTTGACCAAGCACATGCTCTTCTTTTGCCCTTCTGTATATTGTCATCTTTTTCACTATTGCAGGTCATCTGGTATATGTGACAGCTGAACATCCTGTGGGGCTTTTGTTGTATGTGCAGCACTATATGTCTATCAAAGTGAACTTCATGGCTGTATGTCTGCATTAAGAGAACAAAAACACAATTTTCACTTCAAGCGATGGTGAGAATGCATCTGTACCACACGTAAACTCTTTGTGGTGATAAAACATTTAACACCTTCCAGATTATTGGTAAGTTACTGGATCTTCTATGGTTGCATTCTTTCATTTTCATATATGTCTTTAAAATAAAATGCTAGGGTTAGCCTCACCCCTAACTCTAACCCTTTGCTTGACTCTCTTTTTTCATACTTTGCCTAAATAGTTCTTGTCATTTTGCATAATGCCTAGGTATTATATACAATACCTAGGACAGTGTATAGCATATTAAAATAACACAGACATTTCATACTTCACCTAAAAACATCACAGATTCTATAGATTTCCTAGGCATGCTATACAATGCCAGCTTTTCACACATTGCCAATAACATACATACTGTACAAGAATTGGAATAATCGTAAGTCCATCTTTTGTCTGAATTTCAGCTGTGGACATATTTTGTTTCCACGTTAAAACTTTAAAAGCACGTTTTGCCTTTTCTTCAGACTGGGGGCCTTTAAAAAAAATAAATGCCATTTATACATTTATCCAATTATCAAAAACACCTGTCCTTCAACTTACAGAGATGCTTAAAGCTTATTTTTAAATTGCAAAGCTTCTTTGGAGGGAAGTTTGTATCTCATAGTTTAAAAACAACCGGCCAATTTAAATCTACAAAACTTAGCTCTGGAAAGAAATCAGATGCATCTAACAGGAATGCATCGGGGTGGGGAGGGGTGGGGGGGTGTACTTCCAGATTGCTGCATTATTATCTTTCTATAACTCCTTTATAACTTTATAACTTCTTGGTAATTTTTATCTTTTAGCATTTGAATGGCTCAACAGTATCACGTCATTAGAGCTAAGTTACAGTAGCACATTGATAGTAGGAACATTAGTAGGAAATCCTAAATTATACTTACCACATCCCAGGACTCCACAAAAGGAAAACTCTTCAACTGAATACCCTGCTCATTACAATGGAAGTCAAGATGAGCTGCTCCATCAACTCCTATCTGAGTAACAGCCACAACAGATAGCAAGTTCAGTTCATCTTCATAATCAACAATTTTGAAGGTCTTGCCATAAAAAAAAAAAACAGCAGTGGACACATTAGTCACATTTTAAAGTATCCTCTATTTTCAATACTAAATTTAAAACATAAAAACAAGGAAAAGTTCCCTAAATTTTTAAAAGCTTACTCTCATTCATCTGGTCATAGTCTACATTTTCAGTCCAGTTTACTTGAGATCTCTGGAAGGATGCATTATTTCTACAGGTGACTTTAGTAACTCAAATAGCAGTTCCAGTGGCCTTACTGTAAGCATTCTGTGTGTAGAAAGGCAAAATGAGTGCAGGTAGGCGCTCTCCATTTCAATGAACAAGGCTATACTCCTCTGAGTTTCTACTTGTACATTATTAAGTTTATTTAGTGAATCTGCATCCTGACATTCAGGAGCTGAAGTCAGTGAGCTTCCCGTGGCTAAGTGTGGGATAGATCGTAGGTCTCTCTACGTCTAATTCAGCATCACATTGGTTCCCTTATTATATGTGTGATAACATTTACAATCAACTTAAGTAACAGATGGGCACAGAACCACTGACATCATCAGGATTTGATTTGCAATGTACATTCCTCTGTAACTTAAGATATTGAGAGATGTTTTGGGAAAAACAACAGTGCAGCAACTACCCAAATAAATACTGTACATAACTGTTACAATGAAATCACCATACAGACAACCCATTTAGACATCCCATGTTTTTTAAGATTTATTCTAAAATAAATCTTAAAACACAGGATGCCTAAATGAGTTGTTAGTGTTGTCTAAATTCTTAAATGGACTGAAGAAATATTTGTATTTATGTCCCCCAATTAAATACAGGCAAGTATTTTAAATAACTTCCTTCTGTAAAATATAATTTAAGGCTGTAAAAACCAAAGAAAAGGTATGCTTTGGGTAAAACTTGGGGTTTTGCTTTTCTGTGATCTCTTTTTTAAATTTGGTAAGTGAGTATAAATGAATTACGGATTTTAAAAGCCTCAAACAGTTTTTGCCATGTTTTCACTCCCCAACTATATTCATTTCCATGGAAACAAGGCTGGAAATGGTTTCCAGAAGCTGAGGAATTAGAATTCTTGTGGCTGTGTCATCTCGGCTACAGTTCCTAATAGAAAGTGAAAAATGGTTTCCAAAAATACATTGCTAATGATGTAGGGACACATTGCTCAGCTCAGATCTCAACTGTTTTCTTTGCATTATTTATCATCTTTTTGTGACCTGCATGCTCTTCAACAGCATAGAATTGGTTTCCGGCAAGACCTTGCCAGATTAAGTGGATAATCAACAACCAAGTTAATTCCTCACATCTCTTTCCAGGATTCCTAAAGGCAGTAACCCAGCTTAAATTTCTAGAACTTAACAGCCCTCACATTCTATTAACACAATAATAATTCACAGAAAGATTCCTCACAGATCAGAGGACAACAATAAAATAAAAATGCTTGCTTTATCTCTTTCTCCTGCAAAAAAAGAGCAATCCCCAACATATTCCTGGATATATTAGTTAAGAAATTATGGCATACAAACATAAACAACATTTTGTAGGCATATGCAAATTCTACCCAGCCAACGTGGATCATTTCTCTGACTGCCTTATTCAGGGTCAATTGTCTGCCAACTATCTCCAAACTGAACTTACCTCTTGCTCAGGATCATCATCCAATAATTTAAAACGCTTCTTCACTATTCGGCCAGATGCTGTTACTGTTACAGAATTGTTCGCCTTTGATATTAAAAATACGGAGATAAGAGAGGGTTTTTGTGTTATTTTGATAAATGAGCAACTAAGGACAACACTGAGCATTTGTTTTAGCTCTATTTGGACACAGTTTCTACCTTTAACTGAGAAATGAAAAAAAAATCGCCCTGCAGAAAACAGAAAATATAGCTGCAAGCTGATTTATTTTTTTTCAATTCTGATATGTTACATCTCCTGTCCAATTTATCCTTTAGCAGGAGGAACTCAGTTAAAGGACAGCCATTATGGTGAGGAGGCTTTGGTTTGTGCTTAGCATGTTTTATGAATCCAGCCAACTGTCATCTACTTAATAAGCCATCATTGTATATGTGATGTTTGACTCGGGCCTCAGGAACAGAAACTCTCCCAATGAATTACGTTTTCCTTAAGAGAATAATGATTTCAACCAGTTTTCTTTTTATAATCTCACATTATTTTCCCTGTTGGCTTCTATGATAAAATCTTCCGTGACTTCTTGCTGCTTGGCACTTTCAGTTTCCCTCAACTTCAGAACTCTGTAGAGAGAAAAACCTCATAGGGATCACATTCACAAGAATGGGGAAAGCTGATAGTACTTCTCCCCCCCCCCCAAAAAAAAATACCAATTTTACTGCTTTTATTCCTTATAGGAAATGAAGTTGTGGTTGTTTGAACAAAGTACTGCATGGTAGAGCCAAACACTGCTTTTTTTTTTCCAAAAAGCATCTTTTGAAAGAGCTCGGTGCTTCCTCAGAATAGCATACATAATAGCATACAAATAGTCCTCAGCTTACAACCATTTGTTTAGTGACTATTCAAAGTTACAACGGCACTGAAAAAAATGACTATTTTTCATATGACTTGGGACCAAGTTATTTATGGGACTGTCTCTTCCCAGTGGAATCCATCTGTCCTGTTAGATCCAGTAGTATAGGTGTGATCCGGTCCCATCCATGACAGAGTGCCATCTGGAGGACCAGAAAGAGAGCCTTTCCTGTCAAGGCTCTCTTCTTCTGCAACAAAACAGACTTATCCTCACCCTACTGGCCTTAAAGGCCTACTTTTGTCATCTAAACTTATCATGTAAGCCCTGGAATAGCTTGCCCGTTCCTTATTACCCGTGGCTCTCATTCATCTATTCCCCACTCCAACGCCACGGTGTAGCTCCTAGCTTTAGTTGATCAGATATTCAATCTGAACAGCCAATCCCACCCAGAATTGGCAAATTACTTTCTTCCTGAGGCAAAGTAGTTTTCAGCAATCACTTACTTAATTAAATTTGGACCCACATGTAGCATCCTTCCTGAACTATCAGGGTGGAAAGATATCCTGTCAGGTTCCAGTGAACAACATTTCATATCCTGTATGCCATTCTTTGCCTAAATCAACAGAATTTAGATTTAAATTTAAATCTAAACTAACATTTAAATATTAAACATTAAACATTTAAATCTAAACTAATGCTGAAAACAGCAAAAGCTGAGAAAGTCTATCATCTGCACAGCCCAATATTCTTAAAGAGGCTATTGGAGTTATGCATATAGAAGGTTATCGCATTTTAGGAATCCTGACACCTTTTCCCAGTCCAAACCCACAACTTCACTTATTTGTGTCAGCTCTTATTTAGACTTTTTTGGTGTTCTGCCGTGCTTGAAAAATCTTTAGAATGTTTTCCTGGCTCTGCTTCTGGAACCGTTGCTCCCACTTGGTCCTGTTCCAAATTCATTAAGCTTTAAATTCCTTATTGGTTAGATTTAAGTATAACAGATGTTTTTGTCATGGGCAGTGAGAGTTCTGCAAAGATCTGAAGAACTAAAATCGAAGTTAACGGAAAGCAATATTTCTATACGATTTATCTAAGGAGAGGGTATAGTCATCTGAAAATGCAATTCTGAATTGGAATGAGATCAAGTGACATTTAAATTCTCTCTTTAGCATTAAAATGCTACTCACGCTTTTCCAGGAATGCGCTCAACTAAATTCTGTGCGACCTATTTATGCACTACATATGGATAAGTAGATAGATTCCAGATGGGAAGGGGAAACGTAGATCAAAATCATAATTGTTGGCCTTGTTTGCTTTGCTTTTGGATACACCCCTCAGTGGGCTATGCCCTTTCAGGATGTTTTTCAGAATGAAATTCAAAAATTCCTCAACTTGATCATGTATCATTTTGTACATGCCCAATCGTTCAATATTATGATGGTCATTAACTTTCGATATTAAGTTGTGAAGCTAAATAAAACTGTTTGATAAAAGGCACTATCAAGGAAAACACTAACATTTTAGTTCTACTATCATTCCTGAGGGAAACATGTAATTCATTGCATTAGAATGTTACCAAAGTGTGGTCTTTTAAAGAACAAACATGGAAGATTCCTTCTTGACTTTTCTTGTTAGGTGTAATGATATAATGCCAAGGATATCCTCCAATTTGAAATGCGGTCTCGAGGGATGAGACTTCAAAAAGAAGATCTGGAGTGTCTGTGAAAATAAGTGAATATTAATATATTCACACGAGCAGCTTTACCATTTTACTTGTTCTTCTGCTTGTCAATCAAAATAAAACCTGAATTTGCACTGCATGCAGAAAAATTGTTCTCTAGTTTATAATGCAGTGATGATTACAAATTACTTTGCATTCAATTAGAAAAACTTTAAATGAATATCTGAGTAACTTAATGAACAGCACAAGGAATCAATTTCCCTTAAGTATTATAAAGAAATACTAAAAATTACACAGTAATATAAACTTATTATTGGAAAAGCAGTTATGCTATCTGGACATATGTGCACTACAGCCACCAACTAAGTTAATTATAGATCATATCTGAAACATTTTCATCACATTATTCTATTGCTTCTACATTTTGGGGGGAAGTCACGACAGCTAAATCTATATAAAACTGCTCCATATTCATGTGAAGGTTTTCTTCATTGATTTTAATTATGAAAATTTTGGATAACCCAAAGTCTGGTCAAAAGTGTTAGAAATGTTTTGCCAAGCACAGAGCAATAATAATAATAATTTTTAATAATAAAAATTTATATTTGAATGCAAAAATAGTCTGGCCTAATAAAAATGTAAATGTAAGCAAAATCTTGCTATGTTTCTTAATTTTACTGAAAACAGAAAATTCTCAAGAAGTCTTGAGATCCAAAAATAAAAATATATTGCTGTAGGTCCTACTTTGTTCTGATTCTACTGTGCCACATTTACTCCAGAAGAATGACAGTAGTGTCTGATTTAAATTAAAGATTTTTATAAGTGGGGTTTTGTGCTTTGCTCTGTTTAGTTAAACAATGGTTTGCTGAAGAAGCCACAATGGCCTGAGTCATGCAATCTGGTAAGCCATAAACCAAAGCCTATAAAATACAGTGGTGGGCATACACAACATATTAAGCCAAACTAAAACAATATTATAGTTTAGTAGAGTAGGTAAAATCCAGGGACTCTGAAATAGAATGGAAGTAGTGACATAATTCTGCAGTATTCAATGCATCCTTTTCAAGTAACTAATACCGCTGAAACTTATTTAACAATGGAATTTTCCTGAAAGTTGTCCCTATCCAGTCAGAATAGTTGCTATTGTATGTGATATGTAAACACGTTAAAAACATATAAATATATATATTTAAAAAACTGCATTCACACACCCTGCCACATAAGAACATTTTAGTTTAATGTGTACACATGTGCATATATACATACATATGCTACATATGGAGACATATATGCTAAATTTTAACTGTCCTCCTAAAAACATAATGGAACACCAGAAGCTTATACAGGAGCATTACTGTATAACAGAAATTAACTATCTGTAGCCCTTCAGATGCTGTGGGGGTACAGCTCCCAGCATCCTTTGTCAAGCTAGTTACCACTGATAGGAACTGAGTTTAGTAACATCTGGAGAGCTACACATTGCTTCTATCTCCTTATAACTAGCTAACACAAACATTGCAAACAATTTCTGTTGAAGAGATGGACACATACTGATGGAGAAAACAGCCTGGAAAATGGTATTTTTCGAAACAACCAATGTAGGCAGCTTGGGCTCTAGCCATGCATTGGAGATGAGTCTCCCAATGAAAACAGTTCAGAACAGACTGTTGACTGGATTTGGCTAATGTTACAGTATGCCAGGACTTTGCCACTAAGTTTCTGAAACCACTTCAAAGTGTAGAATGAACTTACAAAGTCTAGAAAAGACCCTCTCCAGCTGTGGGAGGGCAACTGGATACAAAGAGGGGCATTTTTCACATTGGTGCTCCGTTTTTAGCGCACTTTCCTCAAAGGAATTCACCTGGTGTCTATGTTATGTTCCTTTCAATCATGGTACCTTTTTATTTTCCATAGGTATTTAAATCTTGCCTAATTTTGTATTATGATTACTTATTGCTGTAGTACATGCTGCTGTTTTATCATATACAGGTCGTGCTCGAATTCTGATGGCAACTGGGACTGGGGTTGCAGCTGTAAAGCACGACAACCCATGACTGCATTGCCTAGTGATGGCAATCCAGGCAGTTCTGGCTGTGATTGTAATTACAAGAAACACAGGTCGTTAAGTGGAAAGTTGGAGGGAGTCCCAAGGTAAGAAGCACGAAAATGTCACAGGTAGGTGGGAAGAGACCCTGGGAAACCTAGTTCAGGTTGCGTGCAAGTTGGAGAGGGTGCTGTTGAAATGCAGCGCAAACTCAAGGAAGCCAGGGAAAGAGGGTATGAGATGTGAGTATGTATATGTGGGAGGGCAGGGAAAGAGGGCACGGTGCAGCAATGCATGCTTGTATTCAAGTGCAGAGAGGCCGGGGAAGGAGGGCCCTGGTAGTTACATATGTGACTGTGAGTGCAGGGAGGCCATAGAAGGAGGGTGCTGGGAGGTGTGAGTGAGTGAGTGAAGGGGGAAAGAATATTTGATGGGTGTGAGCAAAGAAAGGGCGGGGGAGGGGTACTTTACCTGAGCAACCTGTGACCTTCTCTGCTGGCTTTCCTATTGACTTTCTTGTGGGAAACCGGCAGAATACTGCATCACCTTAATATTCTAGTCAGTCAGTGTAATTTTTTAAAAATTGTATCAGTTTTTAACACCACAATCTCACCAGCTGCAATGTTATATTCACCTACTTAGAAGCGATTGTCACTGAATTCAAAGAGCTAATATGAATAACATAATATCTAAAAATACCACCAGATTATAAAACCAATACTAGTTGGGACTGCTAGCATTTTTAAACAAAACCTAAAATCAACCAGTTATGCTGATGAACAATAAGTCTTTATAAATACCTGTTATTTTAATGTTACACGGAATGCCAAAAGGGTATTTTCCCACAATCCCAACTTTGCCATTCCAGCTGTATTCCTGTCCCAAATCCACCTGGTGTTCCATGAACTAAAAATAACATCACATCTGATTAATTCTATTGCACATATATAATGACCCTAGTTGAATGCTTGCATACACATCTAAGCGAGGTCCACGTTGATTTATAATCAATGTTAGGCATCTTATCTGTGCGGATTTACCTATATTTATTCCTGGATAATTGTATGCACGAGATTGCAACCTCAAATTGTATTTTCAAATTATACCCTTGTTTCTTAATTAAAATGGTCAAATGAGCTTCAATAGTACATTGCCGACGAAATTAAATGTATGTTCTCTACACTGCATTGGCTTGTATCCCAGCATTTTTTTTCTAAAAATGCAAAATGTTGACAAAACATCTAAATACACTAAAAGAAACCCAATTAAATGAAGCAATCTTTAAATGTAATAAAAATAATAAAAACCAAAAAAGGAAAAGGATAAAAAATAGTTTTTTTAAAAAAAAATTGTCTTTTCTTTTCTTCAATTTGGATCCAAACATGCTTTTTGGTTAGTGGCTAGGTGGATAGTAAATTGTCTCCACATGCCCTCACTGGCAAAAGTTAAAATTGACTTAGAAATCTCATATAAGCTCAGAGTGATACTAAAAAAAATGAATAAAAGTATTGTAATAGTATGCTATTACCCGTTCAGAGATTGCCTGGAAGCTATACAATCTGACATGACCTGTGCTGTGTGTTACAATCAGCATTTCATGAGATACCGAAACATCTGCCATACTATTTCCAAAGATCTGGTTTGAGGGGGGGAAAAAAATCTCATTAGTCAAGCGATCACTTGAGGATTCCAGCATCTGATCAACTCATAACAAAATATGACCTAAAGAATTGTCAGTAGCTATTTTCTACCAAACCACACAATTTCCCATCTAGTTAAGGACCATCTGTTCTCCTGCTCAGTAGCTCTCATTTTCTTTCCATGTATTTCACAGTCAATCCTAAGAGCCTTTTCAGGAGGGATGACCTGGAACTGAACCTGGGACTTTCGGCATGGAAAGCATGTAAACCACCATTAAGCTATAGCCCCTCTCTACTGGAAGTAAAATAATAATGGTATGTTAATATTAAATTTAAATAAGTATTGCTAATTGTTTCAGGACAATGGAACACTTGGAATACTGATCTACTTTCAGGTACTACTAAAGAGGAGAGCATCACTAAGACAATAAACTTACCCTTTTGTCAAGCTCCAGCATGCCCACAAATGAAAGTGGCCAAACTCTGAATATAGCGAGAAAGTACAGTACAGACTGCTGGATGCCTGTCTAAGAAAACAGATGCAAGACATAGTGTAAAACTGACATTCATATATGTACATTTCCTATTTTTCTAGAATACTTATAAAACATAGGCCAGTAATGGCGAACCTTTTAGAGACTGAGTGCCCAAACTGCAACCCAAAACCCACTTATGCATTGTCGAGTGCCGGGTGGGCATGGCCCATTGGGTGGGCGTCGCTTATTGGGTGGGCGTGGCCCATTGGGTGGGCGTGGCTGTGGTGGTAACAGCAGACTGGGTGGGACTAAAAAGTTCAATCAATCAATTCCAACTTTGCAAGATCTTTTTTTTTCCCGTGAGAAGTTGAAATTGACTGATTGAACCTTTTTTTTTTTTGCACACGGCGGCGGAGGCCTAAAGTGAAAAGGTTTTATAAAACCCAGCTGAAGGCCTAGGACTGGGGCGACGGCGCACGTGCCCACAGAGAGGGCTCTGAGTGCCGCCTCTGGCACCCATGCCATAGGTTTGCCACCACTGACATAGGCACTCCTCTGTTTTCCATCTTTCAAAATGACAAGGCTAATATAACCTTCCCCACTAAGTCTCCACTTAGGTATCACTGAAAAGTCACAAGGATTAAAATTGGGGAAGGCTAGATTAAGGTATGGCTCATGCTTGCAAGTTCTCAACTGCATTGTTAGTAAACTGCAACACAATGGAGCAGTAACTTGTGTGCTAACCTCAAAAGGGTTCATAAGGGATCCATGTACTTTAAAGATGCAGTTGCCATGTAAGTATGAAGAGAAAGCAACAGGCTTTCTCTAAAATGCAATGGCACCTCTTTTTTTTTTAAAGAGCAGTCATAAACACTTCCATGTCAACATACCTGTCGTGCAGCTGCTGGGAGTTTTAGCTGAGTTGACTTTATTGCCATGACCTCTTGAGGCATGTCCCAACTTAAGTACCTATAAGGAATAAAGAGAAAACTCATAAAAATAGAATTATAGTGTATTTTTAGGAAGCCAATTTGGGAATAAAATCTTTTCTTTAGCTAAGAAACAACACAGCTTTAATTAACCAGGAGAGTTTTCCGTCCAAGAAATGTATCTTTGCTTGATTCAAACCAGCTATTTTCTCTTGCAGTTTCAATGCTGCTATCAAATAAAGACAGTTACACTGTGTTAAAAATTTACACCTTAGTCCTGAGTGCAAAACCTGTCATTACAGCCATTTGATTTCAGTGAAAGGGACTTGCAAGTCAGTGTAGGTCGAAGTGCAGGCACACAAACTATCATAGTTGTCAGATCCCTAAAGAAATCTATTGCTTTTCTGATTATTGTATATCAGCATCTGTAACCATTTTTGGGGGGCCTGCCATTCTGTTGGGAGGGGGAATACTTTGGGGGATGCTTTGCTTTGTCCTGCCACTTTGCCCTTCCCCCAGAAGGAATGCAGCCAAATAACATCACCCTTATCTAGGAGACAGTTTGCGCTTGGAGCCAGAGGGAAACGAAGAGCCGCCAAAGGAGCCAGTTACCAAAACACTATACCACTTGTGGATTGGATGAGATTCAAATGGACCCTGTGACCCTGGGGGGAGGAGTAACGAATATTGCTTTTGATATATTGCTCGTGCGGGATTTTTCTTCAGACCTCACTTTGTTTCCCTGCTATCACTAACCCCTAATAAAAGTTCCTTTTGAGACGATGTCTGTTTCAAGAGCTCTGCTTTCTTGGGGGACCTGGTTGAGGTAGGTCCTTACAATAGTAATAATTATCCATGTACCAAGTCCTTACCAATAACCTGGGATGGGCAAATGTTGTGGTTTGATAGTGTTAAAGGTATTGCAGGACATAAGCTGTTCTGAGTAAGGCTGCCTTTGCAATTGACCTATGCTGATGGCGTTCAAGTGATGCTCCAAATGTTTTAGGATTGCAACCAAGGAACCTATTACTATTGATACCACCTTTCTTTACTTTTGCCACAGTCCTATTATTATCTTCTATTCTGTTGTCTAATAATAATAATGACTGTAAAGATAGAATCAGTACCTGGAATCATCAGAATAGAAGAGAAAGAACCGGAGGAAATCACAAAATACAAAGACCTGCAAACCGAAGTAGAACAAAATCACCACCAGTCAATTGCAAAAGGCAGCTTTACTCGGAACAGCTTACATCCTGAGGCAACACTTTTTAACATCAACAGACAACAGCATCAGCCTTTTCCAGGTCCTTGGGGGGAACTTGATAGGTGGACAAAAATGGCAGATCCAATCTAAACATCTGGATGACTATGCAACCAACCATAATAATAAAATATATTTGTATAGCTACCCATCTTATGTGACTTTAGATAGTTTACAATACAATAAATAATGTAACAAATATAACAAATAAAGCACATGGCAGTCAGGCATTATCCAACCAATTATTCATACAGCAAGAGATGGGCTCCATCACATGTCCAGGGTCCCAGGCTCAGACACTAAATTTTCCAGGCTTTACAGAAGGGTAACAGGGACAGGACTAATATAAACTTAGGGGGATGAGATTAAAAAAAAAAAGTATGGCAGGAAAAGCCCTCTTTCTGGACCACTAAGCCGACAGCCCCCAAAACATGTGCCGGATAGAGTAGGAAAGGTAGAGACAATTGGGAAGAGACATGTCGATAACTAGAGCAGGTTGCTCTCCAGAAACATGAAGAGTTTCATTCCTTTTAATACAGCAATATAATGTGACATCAAGCATACCTTGATTACCTGAATTTGCAGTGGGAAGCAAGGTACACCTTTTCAAGTATTTCTCCTGAATTTGCAGACAGACGGAAAAGCCAGTTGTGAGCGGTCACAGCTGCCCAAGAAGGCTTGTAGTCTGAAGGCCTGGGCAACACTTCCCCCTGCATTAAAAGGACTTTAGCTCTACAAAATTCAGAAAAAGGTCGTACGCTACAATTCTCTAAGCTATGATTTACTGAATAAACTACAATTGGCTGCATTCATGTATAGGTAGTCCTTAACTTATGACCACAGATGGGACCAGAATTTCCATCGTTAAGCAAGATGGTTGTTAGATGGGTTGTGCCCAATTTTACAATCTTTTTTGTCACAATTGTTAAGCAAATCACTGCAGTTGTGAGATGAATTATGCAAGTGTTAACTGAATGTGGCTTTCCCCATTTCATTTGAATGTATGCTGATTAGTGTACATTTAAAGTGACAATAAAGTCTTCTCCTCTCTTCTCTTCTCTTCTCTTCTCTTCTCTTCTCTGACTTTTACTCGTTGGAACTGTGAATTGGGAAGGTTGCAAACATGGCCTGGGATGCTGCAACTATTATAAATACATGGCAGTTGCCAACTGCTCAAATATTGATCATGTGACCACGAGGATGGTGTGATGGTTATAAGTGCGAGACTGGTTTTAAGTCACTTTGTTAGTGCTGTTTTAACTTCAAACAGTTGCTAAGCAAATTGTTGTAAGTCAAGGACTATCTGTAAAGTCAGTTGGGAATGCTTTTTACTCCTATAGGCCTTCATTTCTATAGAGGTGCCACTGATTGTTCATCACCCTGTGCAAAAATCATCCAGGTACATTCACCCAAGCAGGCAAAAACAATCTTTCTGCCTTCCAGATGTTGTGGAATGCCCCAGCCAGCACAAGCAATAGCAAGTTGCAATTCAAAATACCCCGAAGGATCCATTTCTTAAAAATTATTTTCATCTAAATAATTTAACATTTCGCTTAAATGTTCTAAAGGGAAAAACCCACACAAAACGTCCATATTATTAATAACCCCCATTAATACATTATATAATTTTAAAGCATATTATTAAACCCCGATGCACAAAATATTTATCATTCCTTCCAGTATGTTGACAAAAAGCCAAGGTACTGTATCTGTAATCCAAAACTCTAGATCTAGAATAACTCTACTTTTCCAACACTGAATACTGCTCTTCCTATCAGGGACATAATAAGCACTAGAGTCAGATGAAGTAACTACTTGGGGCCCATAGTGGCTGCAGGGCTTCCCAATCCTTGTCCCACACATTCAGTAAATCTAATTATACAGGCAAGATCCCTATAGAAGTCATGGACAAGTAGTGCAGAATTTAGTACCAAGAAAGCGGGAGGAGCTGAGCTGTAGCTGCTACAGATTGCCTGGAAGTGGGGCAAGTAAAGCCTGGACCAGAGGCCAGAAGCAGAGCCTGTGGCAATTCTAGTGACTTCTCCAATATTTGCTCTAACCACTCCCTTTTCTCTTGGATCCATTATTGCAATGGCAGTAGGGAAGAAGCAGCTCTCCTCCTCCATTCCTCCCACCTGTCCTTGGTTGCTGCAGCAATGGGGCAAGGGGGGGGAGATTCAAACCCCCCCCATTCTCTCAACAATCTGGGTCTGTCCTATACTATATATAGTTTACTACCCCAAGCACTACTAAACTATAATATTTCATATAGTAATCAGATTTTGATACTAAATTCAAACATGGGAGTACCCAAGATTGTAATAATTCACAAAAATGTTTGGACTGCATGTTGTCATCTTGTAATGTATATATATATTCTGACAGCAAAACAGTACATTAGGAAAGTAGCTAAATACTATCTGTCTGTCTGTCTATGTCTATCAATCTATCTATCTATCTATCTATCTATCTATCTATCTATCTATCTATCTATCTATCTATCTATCTATCTATCTATCTATCTATCTATCTATCTATCTATCTATCTATCTAATCATCTTTCAGCTTTCACACATCACAAATTTGACCCCAACTAACAGCAGGTACATGTAAATACGTAACAAGGAGACTCCAAACAATAAACTTGCTATTAAAATGCTGCTTTCATTCATCAAATGACGTTTCTGAGAGTTCACTGAATTTGTTGTGCTTGTAACTAAGATCAAGTAAGGAAGCATATTTTGGATATGACACAAGAGCATCAACTACTTGTCATAAATCTTACCACAGAGCATTCCAATAATAAAGCATCTTCTATTTTTTCTGAGGTAGGCCATCCTGGCATTTGATAAATTGTTCTTGGCTCTGGTGTAATGCTGACAGAGACAAAAGGAGCAGGAAATTAAAATACATCTCTTTTTATTATCCAAACAATCCTGCTTATTTACTAAGAGCATAAGCACACTGTTAGAATAGGCAACAGTCCTATCTTGGCTAACATTCTGTATCACATAAGGTTTATATGGACATAACATGCTAAACCAAACTAAATAAGTCCCTTTGTGAAGTAGTAAAATGTAAGAATAAACCTTGGTGCCCAAGCAGGTTCATCTAGAAAAGACACAAGCTGCAAATGAACATTTAATCTCTTATCCTAACATCACAGCAACTGGTATTTGGGAATTCTGAAACAAGGATCTAGCCCCTGATATCCCTTTCCCAAATATGTCTAACTGCCCTTTAAAGTCACCTACACTGGTAGCTACCATGACATCTGATGGGAATGAGTTCCGTGATTGAACTATTATAAATCGTTATCAAAGCTTCGTAATGACCAGCATTTAGGATCTTCCCCCTGCCGCTCTCTGATGCTAATTTTCATCTTTACCAGAGGACTGCAATTATTTCAGTTCTGCTTTCTCATGTCTCTCCATCACTGCTCATGGCCACCTTGGACAAAAAGTCCCATGTTCTGCCTGATTTGGCATTACTAGAGAAAAATACCAGGATATTATTTGTTACTTTTTTAAATTTAACTTAATGTACCACTAGCTACTGAGGTCTTTTGGCATTTATAATAAAATATAACGCCCAAGCTAAAACTACAAAAGTTAAAAACAATTAAAAGCAAACATATGTAATCCTAGACATGGGTCAACTAAAAAAAGCCACAGCATATAAACAGAATTTTTCCAAGTAGGTAAGTCAGGCTTCAGCTCTATAGAATTGCCACCTCACCCAATTTTACCCCAAATACTATGCCTCTGTGGATATCTAGATATTATTAATATTTTACTGTTTAAATTTTATCATTTAAAATTAATAGAATTACTCAGAAAAAAGATAAATATCTCGTTACAATATTTTCTAAAAGGAAATGGAGAAGGTTTTTAAAGAGAATAATTACCAGCTCACACAGCGCTGGTAATTATCAAGATAAATTTTTCCACTGTGATAAGAAATTGGAGATGAAGATTGTATAGTCCAAACATTCTTGAATGTTGCTGTTTTCTGAAAGAAACAATAATGAGCTATAAAAAGATTGGGCTTAAAATACTTATTTAAACTATTCCTGACGGTTATCTTCATAGTAACTTGCTGCAAAAGGTAACCATTTTTAGTACTATGTCATAAATGTAATAGGTGTTCACCTGTCACAATAGATATTTCTAGAAAACCAGCTATTTACAAAAATAGAACTTATTTGAATGATTAAAAGTAGCTGGGTGACTTTGGGCCAGTCATTCTCTCTCGGCCCCAGGAAGGAAGGAAATGGCAAACCAGTCCCAAAATCTTGCCAAGAGAACTGCAGGGAATTGACCAGGCAGTCACCAGGAGTCAAGATTGACTTGAAAGCATTCCCCCACCAAAGAACTCTTGACTTTTTAAAAATCACTTGATATTTAAAGAAGAAATGCCTTACATTTATTTATATTGATTTATAAATTAAAACAAAATGTTAAACATGCACTCTATTACATTTTAAAAACAATTACATATTTTTCTAAATTTCTGCATAGATACAAATACTATTCAAACTAAACTCTGAGGTGTATTAATTAAAGGGCATCTTAATTATGGCAAAAATAAACTAGCAACTAAGAAAAGCATTTCTCCACCACATTTTGCATCAAAAATGGAAAATAATATACTTATTTTCCAACTTCATGCATAAAGTGCAACTATACAATCTTAATTGATTTTGCAATTTGTCTGAGCCTGCTTATGCTATAACCACATCTCATATAAATAATATATCTAACAATGTAGGCAATGGTATGGCATGTTTCCAGGGACTCATAGCACTACATAACATTAGCTTCAGTCCTATGCATGATTAAGTAGAAGTAGATTTACCAAAGTAGGGTTCATTTCTGAATAAAGATGTACTGTATAGGACTGAACTGCAGCAAGCTTTGAAAAACCCAGAAGAGTCAATAAAGCTTCCATCTATACAAGCCTACCGGAAAATAAATCTCATCTAATTCTACAAGGCTTATTTCTAAATTCTAAGCTATATATAGGAATGCACTATGAGAGACTTGTTTGGAATTTTTAGTACCAAGTATTCTGTAGTCTTGATTGCATTAATAATCAATGAAAAAAAATTCCTTTAGAACCACTTCATGCTTCTATTTTCAGTAAACATACAAGTGTAGGAAACAGCATTAAAACTATACTTAATCTCAAATTTATAATCTACATATGAAATTCATTCTAGGTTTCTAGGCAGAAGTTGTCAATAAATCTGGTATAGATTGAGCTATAAGAAGTATTGCCTACGAACAATTCCCATAGCTGTTACCTGGCATATTAGCTTCCTCAAGAGACTCATGTTTTTCCTATAAACAGTTCCAGCATCTTTGGTATAAAATCCCTGTGATCTTCTAGTTAGTAGGCGGGAGATATTGTGGGTATCAAATGCAACAGAAGAAGTGATTTTTGCTGGGGCAGATGAAGATGAACCAGAAAACATTTTGATAAGAATTCCAATTTCTGGTTTGGATAGTTTATTCGGAAAACAGTAACCATCTAAATAGAAGAGAACACATGTTGCCTTTCAGTTTCCTCCCAATGTAAACCAGTACTTTCAGAATACTTTGTTGAGACATACATTCTTGTATAATTTAGAATTGCAGCTTAAAGCTGCAGTTTTATGTTTGTTTAGAAAAATATCCCAGGTAAATTTTAATGGGTTTTTCTGAGTAAATATGCATTACAGGTAGTCCGCAATTTACAATTCATTTAGTGACCGTTCAAAGTTACAACACTGAAAAAAGTGACTTATGATCGTTTTTCACACTTATGACCGTTGCAGCATCTCCATGGTGACGTGATCAAAATTTAAATGCTTGGCAGCTGACTCATATTTATGACAGTTGCAATGTCCTGGGGTCATGTTATCTTCTGACAAGCCAAGTCAATGGAGGAGCCAGATTCACTTAACAACCTTGTTACTAACTTAATAACTGCAACAATTCACTTAACAACTATGGCAGAAAGGTCATAAAATGGGGCAAAATTCACTTAACAAATGTCTCACTTAGCAATAGAAATTTTGGGCTCAATTGTGGTCGTAACTCGAGGACTATCTGTACTATCCAGAGTATGAGAAATGTGATTATTTCAACAAGTAGCTTTCCTTCATATGGTGCCCACCAAAGTTTTGGCCTTCAAAACGAACATCTACCGTAGTTGAAAGGTATGAGAATTGAAAGACTGGGAAAGAGAGAAATTGAAGCCCAATTTATATTTGGACAGCAACAAATATTCATGTTTCCCACCAAACTTCACATCAGAAGCATTACACAAATTTTATCATCACAGTTGGCAAACATCTAAAGGATCATCTACCTATAATTCCCAAGCACGCATGAATTTCTAGCTAGAAACTCTTCTCTCCCCTCAACTTTTATCTTATCAATCACGGACGACTTTAATTTTGTAATCCTTTTAACAGAATATATCTTTCAAACCCTGCTGTATTCTCAAAGCCGCCATCCTCTCTGTTACTGCTGAATAGAAGATCCCATGGGGGGGGGGGGGGGGCATTGCTGCCTATTTGTAAAACGGAATACGGTGTTGCCGGAAGGCTTATTCAGCAGCACATTTTTCTGAGTTATCTGCAATTCAGACTAAATGAAAAGTGGGTTTATGGAAAATCTTAGGGGGAAAAATGCCTGCTGAAAGCCTTCTTAACAGAACAACATAGAAAGCAGCAGACGTCTCTCTCTCCCTCCACCTAACCTCCGATACCAATACCAAATCCTCCAAAACAGCCGCAATTAAAAAGTCGGGCTGGCTCCCCCCCCCCTCCCCCCGCATTGTCGACCTGGAACAATGATTCCCTATCTCACCATCTCAGCGCGGGAGGCCTCGATGTCTAGCATGCCTACAATCCCCAAAATGCACCGCTTCCTTCTTACGTAAACTCGGGAAGGCCCTTCCCTCCGTCGCGCGTCACGAAGCATTGCCCGGGTACTACTATGCTTGTAGGGGTGTAGAAAACGTGACGAAGTGGGATGTTGTGGTCCTTTGTAATAGTCAGCAGGAGGAGCCTTTTAAGACATCTTGCACCTGCCATGCTTTCATTTGCTGTGCGGTTTTTTTTTTTTAGACATAACCGGAATTTGTTTGGCATTATTAAAGATAGCGATGGGATTACAGGAGACGCCCGAATAGGACTATCTGAAACCCTACTCTGGACCGCAAGGAAAATCCCTTTTGAAAAGTATGCTCCGTTCCCCACCTTCAAAATCACTTTTTCCGAAAGAATTTAATCACTTGAAACTAAATGCAGAAAGATAGTGGCAGGGAACCGTGTCTACAGTCAGTATGCCTTATACCACACTTGTTATTGATACCCGTGGAGAATAATAAGAATGTCCGAAACGCTTCTTTAAAAATTAAGACTTGAATAACCATAAGAATCTGGTTATTTCAGGTTCTTGGAAAAGCGATATTTATTAATTCCTAAAAGATTCAACGAATGGCGTTGAATGGCCGCCTGCCTGAGGCGAGGCATTGCCTCCGGGCTGCAGGATCACCAAGCTACAAATGAGAAAACTTGCTTTTAGCATGTTGCGTAGGTTCGTATTCTTTATTGTAATCCAGTGCATTGTGGGGGGAAAGTACATTTCATAAACTGGTTAAATTTACCACGAATAAACATGGTATGTGTTGGAAGATCTGAAAGGCCAGTTTAGGGACAGATGTCATGGAGGAAATCTTATCTGTGGTGGCTAAGAATCAACATCGACTTCATGGACATGCATTTTTTTAAAAAACAAGTATGTGAATATATAGTCATTACTGGTGTAGTGTAATTCAAGAATGGGCCACAAGAGTATCTGCATACACTTTCTTTGATGTCTACAAACTTGTCCCTGCTGATTTAAAAAAGTAAAATGTTGATGAAATCACGCCACAAAGCAAAAACATATCCTCATTGCCTTTTTCCCCCATGAATATTTCTGGAATTGATAACAGCACATAACCACCCTGTTTCATTTTCTAACTACCCCCTTACTTAGAAAAAGGCACACTTTATGTTAGAGAAAATGGGAGCAAGGCTAAGAACAGAAAGCTGGACGATCAGAAGAAATTGGAATTTAAAACTGGTTTTAATGTTGTGAAAAAGGTACAGTACTTGGAGGTGACTCTGAGGAAAAGTCTGGGCTTCACAAAAATAATTATGGTAAAATATGGAAGGAGATAAAATTGGATTTAAATAAATGGCAACAATTGGATTTGTCATTAATGGGAAGAATTTCAGTAATTAAAATGAATGTACTGCCTAGAATGTTATTTTATTTCAGACTATATCAATATTGATTAGAGATTCCACTTTCAAACAGTGGCAGAAAGATATATCTAAATTTATTTGGCAAAATAAAAAACCAAGAATTAAATATAAGCCGTTACAAGATTCTAAAGATAGAGGAGGTCTGGGTTTGCCGGATCTTAGATTACATTATGATGCTTATTGTCTGGTATGGTTAAAAGATTGGATAACTTTAAAAAATTCAAGGCTGTTAGACCTCGAATGTTTTGATTTGAGATTTTGGTGGCATGCCTATCTGTAGTATGACAAAACAAAAGTTAACCCTGGTTTTAAGATTCATGCTGTTAGGCCAGGGGTCTTCAAACTTGGGCCTTTTATGACTTGTGGACTTCAATTCCCAGAATTCCTCAGCCAGCGTGCCTGGCTGAGGAATTCTGGGAGTTGAAGTCCACAAGTCATAAAAGGCCCAAGTTTGAAGACCTGTGTATTAGGCAATTAATGGCATGTGTATGGTGGAAGTATAAAAGATTAGCTGATAAAGTGCCACTTTGGCTATCACCTCATTAAGTGCTACATAAAACAGAGATGATTTTGGAATGTAAATGGATGACATATCAAGACTTATTTATATTTGAAAAAGAACGATTTAAGATAAAGACAAGCTAACAAGTAGTAAGTGAAGGATATAATAACAACAATAACAATAACAATAGAGTTGGAAGGGACCTTGGAGGTCTTCTATCTAGTCCAACCCCCTGCTCAGGCAGGAAACCCTATACCATTTCAGACAAATGATTGTTCAGTCTCTTCTTAAAAACTTCCAGTGTTGGAGCATTCACAACTTCTGGAGGCAGGTTGTTCCACTGATTAATTGTTCTAACTGTCAGGAAATTTTTCGTTAGTTCTAGGTTGCTTCTCTCTTTGATTAGTTTCCATCCGTTGCTTCTTGTCCTGTCTTCAGGTGCTTTGGAGAATAGCTTGACTCCCTCTTTGTGGCAACCCCTTAAAAAACATTTGCTGAGTTTAGAATTTTTGAAAGATTTAAATTTGTAAAAAAAAAAAGTTTTGTTTTCACAGGAACTAAATCTGAATTGGACGTTAATTTATGTTCTGGAGATGATCTAAAGTATATAAAATGCTATTAAGATGAACCTAGAAGATGAATACGTTAAAGAGTGTATGGTAAACTGGGGAAAAAATGGGTATAATATAATGCTAGATAAATGGGACGAATGGACTAAAATTCATATTAAATCATAGTTTGAAAGAAAACTTTTACAAAATGATGTATTGTTGGTACTTGACCCCAGATAGACTAGAGAAAATGTATATACGGATTTCTAATAAGTGCTAGAAATGTAACCAAAACCCAGGTTCATTTTACCATATATGGTGGTCTTGCAAATATGTGAAAACATACTGGATAAATATAACAATGACAATGCAAAAATATTTAAGATACAAATATTAATAAAACCTGAAGTTTTTCTTTTAGGTATGATGGACCAGCCAATTGAAAAACAATTTGGGCTGCTATTCCTTCACATGGTGACGGCTGCGAGGATTGTACTTGCTAAACACTGGAAAGAAAAAGAGATGCTGACTGTTGAAAAATGGATTTTGAAATTGACTGAACTAGCAGAGATGGCAAAATGAACTGCTTTGATTAGAGATAATGGACTACACAGCTTTATAAGAGATTGGAAATTGCAAACTTTCAATGCACTAAATATAATAACAGATGGTTAACAGAGGGATTTGAAGATTAGTGTAATGTTTAGCTCAACCTGTTGACTGCTTTTTCCTCTCTCTCTCTCTAAATTATCTATCTATCTATCTATCTATCTATCTATCTATCTATCTATCTATCTATCTATCTATCTATCTATCTATCTATCTATCTATCTATCTATCTATCTATCTATCTATCTATCTATCTATCTATCTATCTATCTATCTATCTATCTATCTATCCACACACACACACATATTTGTAAAAAGGGAGGAGAATTTACTGCTTTTTTTTTCCTTTCAGCATCCAGCCAGGGTGGATCCTACATATTAAATATTAAATTTAATTGACCACTCTTCTTTTTTTGTACACTATTTTTTTCTTTTGTTGTTGTTGTTAGCATGCATGCTTTTGTTTCGTTTTCCTTCTTTATTTTATTGTTATGTATTTTATTCTCTATGACAAAACAATAAATATTTTAAAAAATGAGATCCAGACAGCTGTGAGGAAAGAAGAAATATTTATTCCTAAAAGCAAAACAGTTTGCCTTTAGGGGCAGGCTGCAGAGAAATGAGGTACAGCAGCATATTTTTATAGGGGGAGCTTGTCCAGGGGGAAGTGTCTACGTACTGATTCTAGGATGACAGTTGAGATGTGTGTGTGTGTGTGTAGGTCTGTCTATGGTGTTTATTCTTGTAAAGATGCAGTTCAGCTGGGAGACCTAATTTAATTAACTGTGTGTTTGCAGACCTTATCCTTTGATATGTGGATTAGGTCTGGGTAACTTATTTGGGGGTTTGAGGAAGTTTGCTAATTTTACTTGATTAACTTAGTTTCAGCTTGACTGTCAATTATCTAGTGGAGACACCGATTCTCAGATGATTGTGGATTCTGTTAATATTTTAAGGGAAGATGGAAACAGTATAAAGAATAAAATATATTTGGATATAAAACTTTTCAAAAAAATATTTTTTTTTGTTATTGCTTAAATTAACTTAATTTATAACCTTTATAACCTGTACAATTAAAGGCAGTGAACATAATGCTTCTGCCTCTTATTTTCTTCACAAGAGCAACCCCATGAGGGAAACTGCTGAGAGAGAGGCAGTAGCCCAAATTCACCCAGCCAATTCTCATGCCAAATGGAGACATAAAATTCAGAACCTTCTGGTTTCTAGGCCAGCAGCCTTACCAATACAGCATATCGATTTAATGTTAGTTCTAATTATGACGCTAATAAATGATTATAATCTACTAAACTTGTATGCCTTCTGACTCTCAGTGACTCTGAGCCGCTCATAATCATTCAAATAAATTCAATAAAAAAATAAAAATAAAAGACAGCAAGCAGGATGAAGTGAAGGGGTCCCCCTCTCCCTTGCCAAAGGGTGAAGAATGTGGTCTTCTCAAGCTCTTCTAAACAACAACAAAGTGGGGCCATCCAGATGTCAAGGGAGCCAGAAGAAGGTGCTGCAACAGAGAAAGTGCACTTCCTGAGCCCCGAGAGATGGCTTTGTTTAATTGAAAGAATGTGTGACATGTCAACCCTGCAGGATCAAATTGGTCAGGCAGATGTTATGGGACACAGGTAGTCCCTCAAATAATCAACCGAGAGAAAACACTTTTGTTAACTTTTTATTATACCATCCGATTTAACTTTTGACAAATGTAGTGATTTATAATTTCCATCGCCATTAGAAAACCTTTCTGCAAATAATTCATTGAATAGTCCCCCCCCCCGCAATCTTTAGCCTTCCTCAGCCTCTTTTTTTTTTTGTGCCTTCAGGTCAGTTTTTAACTCCTAGCGATTGCCTGGACTAGTCCCTACAGTTTTCTTGTCATGTTTTCAGAAGTGGTTTGCCATTGCTTTCTTCCTAGGACTGTGAGAGATGCCTGGCTCAAGGTCACATAGCTGGTTTGTGCCTAAGGCAGAACTAGAAGTCACGTTCTCCTGGTTTCTAGCCTGATGTCTTAACTACATCAAACTGGCTCTCTTTACTTAGCCAAAATCCGATCAAATATGTTGAGTTACAACTGAAGGAAGAAACAACCTGAAGAAAGTTGGCTGATAACAGGAATGGGAATTTGTAGCCCTCCAAATAATTATAATAATGATCTGCTATTATAAATTGGAACCAACAAAGCAGGGCTATGTAAAGCAAAGGTGTGAACAGTGGAAAAAAAATTATCCAAACTCAAATATCACTGAAAAATGATTTGCAGATCAAAAGAGATCCATTACCAAAAATAAAATATTCTGGAAGAGATTCAGGAAAAATGAAAGACCCCAAAACAATAGTGGAATAATAGAAAAAATTCAGATAACAATTGGAACTATAAAGGAAACAACTGATACAAACTACACAAATGATAACTTAGAAGAAGTCATAACAACAGAATCCTTCCAACTCATCATCATCATCATCATCATCATCATCATCATTATCATCATTATCATTATCATTATTATTTATGAACTGAACACTCTTAAAGAAGAATTAAAAGAGACTATTATGGCATATGCAAAATTACCAGTGGACAAAGACTACCATCATTGAAAGCAATGCCCCAAAAGGCCTGACACCTGTAATGAAGGATGTGAATAATGTGCTTTCAATGATTAAAATAACATCTATCCAACAGAGCAGGCAGTAGAAGAAATGGGTACTGAAATTAGAAAACTAAAAGCAAAATCATATTCATTCCCAAAGTGGAAGATCAGACTTGAGGCCAAGATAAATTAAGATCAGAGGCAACTAATTTAAAAAGCATGAAGGAGCAAAAATTGGGAATATTGCCTTAGCACCAGAAAAAATGAAGAAATTTTGGAAATCATAAAGTAACAAATAATAGCAATAGCTGGGGAAATTGAGTGCTACGAGGCACAAATCATCCAATTTAAACAATAACATCTATTTCAACCAGACCAGAGGTGATTCTACCAAAATATAAATGGCAATAGAAATTCTGAAAATGGAAAACCAAAGGAAAAAAATTCAGTTTTGGAAAGATCTATTGGAAACTCAAAAAAACCTTACATGCTGGATTGATAAAATAATTTGAAGATCATCATTATCACCTTTATCACATTGGCATGATCCCGCTTTCAATGATTTTGAAGAAAATAAATCTTGGCTATCAAATAGCAAAAAAGGCTAATAAAATCTCAAATTTCCTTTATAGGAAGCTTATCTGAAGCTTTATGAGAAATCCGAAATCAAAATCCAGAAAAACACTGCAAGAATTTTTTAGCACAGCACAGATATATGCTGTGCTAGAGAAAAATGCTACAATAACAATAAGGCAGGGTAAAATAGCAAACAGTAATAGAATTTAAATGCCAAATGGCTAAAACCATCAGCAGCCATCAAGATGAAGCCTATAAGTATCTGGACATTTTACACCTGGACAACATCAAGCTTGGACAAATTAAAAATGTGTTTGGTAAAGAAAACATTCAGACTAAGAAAATTGCTAGAGACAAAATTAAATAGTGGAAAGACCATCAAAGCCATCAATATCTTGGCTATACATGTGATATGATGCAATGCAGGAATTATTAACTGCACACAAACTAAACTGGGCAGTTTGGACAGAAAAAGCAAAAAAACAGATGACTTCATTATGCGTTACATCCCCATAGTGGTACTGAAAGATTATATCTACACTGCAGAAATAGAGGCAGAGATTTACTTCATGTGAAACAAATTGTTGAAAAAGAAAAGCATGCATTGGCTAATTATGTAAAAGACAGTTAAGAAGGAGCATTAATGCAAGTTAAAAATGTACTAAATGTACAGGAAATAAAACATTAATATTAAAATAATGTAATAAAAACAAGAAAATGCTGGCAAAGAAACAGATTACATGGTCAATTTCTACAAAAGATCAATAGGAAAGTAATAAAACTTGCCAATGGCTTATAACTGGAACATTAAAAAAGAAACTGAAGGCTTGATTTTGGTTGCTCAAGAGCAAGTTATTCGAACTAATGCATCAAGGCCAGAATTGAAAAATGAAATGAGTCAAAGTTCAGATTGTGCAAAGAAGCTTAAGAAACAATAGATCCTTATTCTCTTTGTGTAAGAAGATCATACAAACTGACTATAAACAACAACATAACTGTAACTGGAGAGTACAAATTATCATGTGCCAATAATGAAAAATTGGTGGGAACATAAGAGTTGAAAAAGTAGTAAAAAATGAGCAGGTTAAAATATTGTGGGATTTCTGAATGCAAACTGACAAAGTCTTGAGATATAACACACCAGATTTTAACTGTGGTTGAAAAGAAAGTGATAACTGATGTGGCAATACTAGGGGTATTGTAGAATAGAAGAATTGGAGAAGATCACAAAATATCAAGATCTGAAAAGTGAAATTGAAAGATTATGGCATAAACCAGCCCTGGTGGTCCCAGTGGTTATCTGCACACTAGGTGCTTTGTCAAAAAAATCTTGGACAGCACTTAGAAAAATCTGTGCATTGATAAAATTTTCACCTGTCAATTACAAAAGGCCATGCTGCTTGGATGTGCAAATATACTACACTGATACATTACAACATGCTAGGTTTTGGGAAGAAGGCCAACACCAAGTAAAGAAGCAGCAGCTGTGAATTCACAATGTTGTATATGTAATAATAATTTATTAACTTGTGTGCCAGCTGACTCTCAATAACTCTAGGCAGCTTCTGACAATCGAACAAACTACAGTAAAGCATAAAAAAATAAAGACATCAAGATGTAACTAAGTGATCAAAGGATTGAATTGAGATACAGTTAAAGTTTAGTGAGTGGTTTGGGCTAACCTCGCAACCAAATTTATCAAACCCTGTTTTGCTATAGGGCTGAAGAGAGCCTCCTTACAGCTTCCCAGCAATAAAAGCAACAATAACATCAGCAGAAGAATGAACTGGAATTCAGAGAAGCTCAATTATTTGTTAGATTTAGTTCTGTACTTTTCCTTCCCCCCCCCCACAACAGCAACTCTCTGAAATAGGTTGAACCTGAGAGAGAGTGACTGTCCCATTCACCCAGCCAGCTTTCATGGCTGAAAGTGGACTTCAACATAGGGCTCTGTGGTGTAATGGCCAGTGGCAAGAGACCCAGGGAACTGTAGTTCAATGCCTGGAAAGCCACAGAGGCAGTAGTGGGATTCAGCCGGTTCGCACCACTTCGGCAGAACCGGTAGTTAATTTTTTCTTGTCCAGGCCCAGAATGGACTTCCGGAAGCGGCATCCGCACAGAGAACCGGTTGTTCACATATTTGAATACCACCACTGCATAGAGGCCCATGTTCAATTATAAAATTTTCTGTTATTTAAAGTAGTGATCTTTTCTGTGGTTTTCCGTGTTGTTGGAAAATGTCTGCAATGATAGGTTTCTTGCAGTAGGAGGGGCTGTTCCAGGATCAGATGACATAGCCCTTGTCCCTTCTTCTCCTAACGAATGACACAAACGTTTTAAAAAGGAAACTCTCGCCTCAGACATTGGCATTTTTGACTTTATGGAATAATTGACTGGCATGATGTCATCTCCACAATAACAGGTCATCTAACCGGGTCAGCTGTTTGTTGAAGTGCCACTGTATGGATGCTTCTCATCTCAAGCATTACTGAGTGCAGGAAGTCTGTTCCCTCTCTGTCTCCCAAAATCTGCTCCCATGGTTATGCATATGTTAGACCAGGGGTAGGCAACCTTGGCTCTTTTATGACTCGTGGACTTCAACTCCCAGAATTCCTGAGCCAGCATGGCTCAGCTTGGAAACCTCTCCCTTTCCCCTCAGCATGGCTGGCTCAGGAATTCTGGGAGTTGAAGTCCACGAATCATAAAAGAGCCAAGGTTATCTACCTGTGTGTTAGACTGTATGTGGGCAGGGGGGAAGAAGGAAACATTTAAGAAACATTATTGCTTCTGCACAGAACCCTATATTAGTGACAGCCACTTTTGCTTGAACGTCTTGGTTCCTGCTCAACAGTTTGAGGCCTATTAATGTGTCTATTCTTTCCTAAAACCACTAGCACTGTCTTCTGTAACCACATCCTGTGACAGTAGATTACACAGATTATATTGAGTAAGAAAACGGTTTTATTTCCAATGTATTACATACCATCTTCTGCTCCTAAAAACAGACCACGTACATTTTTTCCCTGAATTTTATGAAAGCATTCCCAACTTTGGATGCAATACTCCACATGATTAGTCATTTTAACTCCCGGAATTGTTCAGGAACATCTGGAGAGTCATAGGTTGCCCATTCCTATTTGTTAGGATAGAACATTCCATTCATTTGTTGGTAATCAAGCTGGAAGTTTCCTAGAACTAACAGAAAACCTCCCTCCTTGATTAACACTCTTTTATGCGGAAGGAAAGAAAGTGAAACTAGATATATTTTTTTGTAGCCTGTCATGGGTATTTGAGAGAAAAATAATAAACATTCCAGAATATTCCAGTGACCTGATCTTAAATCCCGTGTTCACATTATGTGTATTTCTATTTTTACTTTGCTTTTACATTCCTCCTGATATGCTTAATCTAACAAACTGACGGCATCTGATATATTATCTAACATGCATGTTCTGTAGAGGTGCTCACCAAGAAACAGTTAGTTTAGTTTTTGAAACCATCCAATTTGACTAGTATTATAGCTATTTGTCATGCTGCAATTGTTTTTTTTTTTTTTCAACTACTGCATTTCTAAAGGTGATATGTTTTCAATGGATAATTGTGGGAATATTTTTGTTCCCATGCTGCAAAATTGGGAACAGATCAGACATTTGAGAGTCATCAACCATTGAATGAACTTATGAGGTATATGTGTATCTGCAAACTAACTGTTAGATCTATTTTTATATAAAAGCTTACTTGTTGTATATAGCTTTTAGGTTCCTTGCGAGTTCTTGATGTCACCACAACACTCCACATACTGTATAGAATTACCTGCTTACATAAGAAAAGAACGGTATTTAAGCCATTCTTCTTCAACCTGGTGCTTCTGCAAACTAGTGTTAGTGTGGAGGGAGGAGAGATGATTATAATTTTCAAATAATTCCAGTGGGTAGTGAGCAAGGTGCAGAGCAGCACAAATGGTCATGAATATATTATATAATCATTTTATGTAGGCCTATTTTCCATTTAATATATTTGTTTGAACTTTAGTAGTTTTTCACAAATCATGTTACCCAAAGCCTTCCTCTACATTCTGGTGACATGTGTTATTTCTTTGTACATGGCCAGGCTTCTGACATTAAATAGATAGTAACTGCCATGAAAAGGTATGAGCTAGCATTTTCCTTAATATTTCTTCTAGATATTTTTTACCATCTGCCTAATGATATCATGTGGGCTTATTTCTGAGTTACAGGTAACTCTTGACTTACAAACATTTGTAAGACATTCAAAATTACAAAAAATGACTGACTTACGACTGGTCCTCACACTTATGACCATTGCAGCAGAATCCCCCCCAGTCCCATGATCATAATTTGGGCACAGAGTAGCATCTTCCTGGGGTTTGGCAAATTTTCATCCCAACCAAACAATAAACTGCAAAATAGAATTTGAAATCAGGTAAACCTAATCTTCCTCTTTTCTTTGCATGTAGTAACGCTAATATTTAACTCCTGGTTTTCTCTATGCCACACAGGTTTAGATATACAGCATCCTTTGTTTCACTAGTTAAGTGGTGCATCAGTTGTCTGAAACAAAAACATCATTCTAGTTAAGGCATTCATTTTTATCACAGAAATTCTCCCCAGCAAGGACATTCTCCCTCTTAACATGTTTTTTAAAACTTCATTTCATATCTTAACATAGTTATTTTGAAATAACACGCAGTTCAAATTTGTGATAGTGATGCCCAGATAGTTCATTTTCTTCTCAATCTTAAAATCCATTTAATTCATCAGTTCAGTTTGATCTTCCATTATCACATTTTTGCTAACGTCTTCATCTTCTGTTTATTAATCTTGAAATTTTATAATGCATCAAATTATTTTAATTTGCTGATTAATATTTCAATTATCTTTAAAGGATCTTCTAGAACCAATACCAAGTCATCTGCAAAAGCCATTACATTTCTTTTTTAATCTTCACTCTCACAATCCTCTTACCTTATCTTCTATCTCTATTCAGTATTTCAAGAACAACAACAACAACAAAAAGCAGTGGGCATCCCTGTGTAGTTCTTTTTTTTTTTTTTAATCTCAAAGGATTTTGTTAGATTACCATTAACAATTATTTGTGCTTTTTGGAAAGTATAGATCGATCTTACCCATTTTATAAAGTTTTCCAAAATTCATATCTTCCAAAACTTTGAAGAAGAAAGCTCAGTTCAAATTGTCAAGAACTTTTCTGCATCTAAGAAAATCAATGTGGGTTGTTTTTCATTATGTTATCCCAAATATTCCAAAATGTCCAACAGATTTCTAACGTTATCCTTTAACTGTCTTTTAGGTAAAAACCCACATTGATCCTTATGACTAAATTCTTGCAAAATTATTTTCAATCTGTCAACTCGAATCATTCACAGTTTCTTGTTAAAGACAAATACCTCTTTAGGTATTACTGCTAAATTAGTCTCTTTCTAACTCTCTGGCATTTTTATTATGTTTTGTAAAGGTTGTAAAAGCTCCTCCACAAAACATTTATAACAAAAATGTGATAATTCATTTGGTTCAGGTACTTTGCCTAATTTAATCTTTTTTATAGCTTCACAGTCTTCCCTTATTGATATAGATCCATTCATAATCTGTCTCATTTCCTCTATAATCCTTGGTAAAATTTGATCGTTTAAATATTCATCTATTTTCTCTAGAGAGATGTCATTTCCTTTATACAGGTTGGAATAATATTGATGAAATGCTTATTGTATGATGCACTATCCATTAATACAGTATCTACTTGTAATTTCAATATTTTCTTTTTTTTCCTTTTCATAATTTATATGCTAGTCACTTTCCTGGTTTATTTGCAAACTCAGTTTTTTTGTTTTGCATAGTTCATTTTTATTTCCATTTGTTTTAATGTTAACATACATGTTTGTCTTTATAAAAGTTTAATTGGTTGAGAAATGCTTATTTTCTGTGGAAATTTCTTTAATTCTTTTTTGTTGTCTTTAGCTTATGCAAAATAGCTTGTGTTTTCTCTTGACTCTCCTTTTTTGAGTTCTCTATTATGTTGTATAAAATAACCTTAGTAAAAGCTTTACTTGTATCCAAAACCATTCTTAAATCAATTTCTTCACCTAAATTATTTTCAACAGGAATTCTTTTCATTTCTTTTTACATTCCTCCGCTATTGCTTCCTTCTCAGTTACATTTTATTTATTTATTTTATTTATTATAAAATTTCTTTTATAAACCACAGGATTTTGATCTGAAAAAGTCTTTGGTAATATCTCTCGTTCAGAAATCTTAGTAGCTAATTTCTTTGAAATCCAAATCATGTCTATTTTTGAAAAGAACCTGTGTCTTTCAGAAAAGTAGGTGTATTCTCTTAAACTGCCATTTTTCTATCTCCATACAGCCCTACATTGTCCATCAAATCAAAGAAAACTTTTGGTAATTTGCCTTGAGTGATTTTATTTATTTACATCCCACCTTTATTATTTTTATAAATAAGGTGGCAAATGTGCACAATACTCCTTCTACCTCCTGTTTTCCCCACAACAACCCTGTGTGGGAGGTTGGACTGAGAGACGGTAACTGGCTGAAAGTCAGCCAACCTAAGGTGGGACTAGAACTCACTGTCTCCTGGTTTCTAGTCTGGTGCCTTAACCACTAGATCAAATTGGCTATATTTTTCTCAGAACTTCTCTCCAGGAGATCAGTTCATTCCAATGTCCCATTGAACACTAAATTTCATGCTGAAACTTTTCTAACTCCAGGGAAAGCTGTAGCTTGGGTTGTGGTGGGACTGGGTGTCTTATTGTTTTGTTTTGAATTTGAATCAAACCGCAATGGATAATCTTAAAGAATTGCAATGGTTGAATTTTATGCAAAATAATGATTCCACATACACCCATACTGAGCTTTCATTTTACCAACCCATTCCAAAATTTTTAGAAACCTTTTCCAGTTCTCTTCTTTCTTATTTTGCCTTTGGCATATTTGCTTGACCTGCTGGCGCTATCAAGCAGCTGTAGAAGATCTATAACCTTTTGAACAGGATAAAAATATTACGCAGAAGTGCAGTATTTTGTCTCTGGAGCAGAATTTCTTTGATGGTCAATATTTGATTATTGTTTCATTTTAAGACAGTGTTTAAAATAATATGTGGGGATTTTTGCCTGTTTTATTAGAAACGTTCAAACTAAAACCATCTGATATGAATGCACTTGTGTATATCCAAGTCTGTTTGCCTTAAGCAAACACCTTGTTACTTGTCACCAGGCAATTTCTCATTACAGGACTTGCCACTGCAATCGAGAAATTTGCTATGTAAGAACTTCAGAGGCATTCTTGTACTTTCACAAGTTTGTTTAACCTACGTGTACTAGTCTAATACAGGTAGTTCTCAACTTTACAACCATTTGTTTAACGACTGTTTAAAGTTAAAACAGCACCAAAAAGTTTACACTGTCACAGCATCCCCACGGTCACATAATCAAAATTCGGGCGCTTGGCAATCGGTATGTATTTATGACAATTATCGCATCCTGGGGTCACGTGATCACCATTTGCGACCTTCCCACCCAGCTTTTGTCAAGCAAAGTCAATGGGGGAAGCTGGATTTGCTTAACAGCTGTGTGATTCACTTAATAACTGCAGTGGCTCACTTAACAGCCGTGGCAAATGAAGTCATAGAATTAAGCTCAACTCATTTAACAACCAATTTACTTAGTGAAAATTCTGGTGCCAGTTGTGATGGTACGTTGAGGATTACCTCTAATAAGAGCTGTTCAGCCAAACCAAGTTAGTTTTTAAAAGCCAAATTAAACCTTCAATTTTATTTGACGTTGATTTCAGTTTGAGTTAAGAGGTTTGGCTTTTTAATGTAATTTGTGTGGAATCCAGCCCAGCACCCACAGCTTTCTCTTTGTGTATTATCCTAAAGTATTTTAAGGAGCAAAAGTAACTCAAGGTTGAATCAGGACTATTGAATCTAATGCTAACCATTGCCATAGCATGAAATATTACATCTAGAACAACACAGAGATTAAAAAAAAACCCCACACAGATCAAACAAGAGCAAATTATTAAATACCAAAAACAAAATATTAGCAGTTAAAGCAGTATTGCAATACAAAATGCTAGCCCCAAAGCTTTTTCGTATATTTCCATAATATATTTTTTAGCTCCAAACATCTGGAGGGATGAACAAACTCGTCTGTGAAATTCCAATGTGCAGTATTTTAGAGTCACAGTTTACTTTAGAGATTAGCTGGCTCCATTCTTTTTCTTGTGGCCACTCATGGATAGTTGGGGGAGCACATGTGGAAACATCACAGACAGTTAAATAATTCGCTGAGAAACTACGCAGTTTAAAATATTACAGATTAGCGGGAGGAAGAAACCCTATATTGTTGTGACACTTTTTCTGCAAAACAGCATATAAGGAAGATAAACTCTTGTATGCTGCAACCACAATCCACCTGCTATTAGTATGAACAATAATTTTTTTTGAACATCGGTTGGAAGGGTTGTCTCCCTCCATTCCCTTTTCTGATTCTTTGGGTGGAAAGGAGAAATTGCTATTTCAAGGTATTACTGATCTGTGTTTCTTCCACCTGTGTTGAATTGCTTTCATGAATAAACTACCTGAGTAAATGTGATACAATCAAATATTGGTTAGAACACCTAGCTTATGAAGCTGTCTTTACCCTCCACCCGCGGGGTCTGTAATTTAAAATATATTTTCCTCAATTATTAGACTACAAATAATTTCTTTGTACTGGTTTTCAGTACAATAGTTAAAACAGAGTACTTTTAAACCTATATTTGGTCATAAAAGTTAGCCTTTTATATTAGTAATGACTTACCTGGCTACCCTACAATTAGATATATAGAAATGAGTATTATAGGTAGCAGATTTGTTTTTTGTAAGGAGGAGGATAATTAGGGTTTCATTAAAGTGGCTTTACTTCAAAAGGGGAAGGAAGGTATGTGTTTGGAACCTTAAGGAAATTTAAAATATGATGATCCGGTTGCACTGACGACTGATTTACTGTATTTATTCATTTAGGTCACTCATAATGTAGCTTTTAAAATTTTTAAATTTTAATAAAACGAGAAAAACCACAGAAATCCAATGTGTTGATATTGTCAGGTAATAAAACAGCCTTCTAATATTAAATAAGTAAAATAATTACATATTTCAAAATTGCATTCTTGTCTACCATTATTTTTCTTTTGGATTTTATTTTAATATTTTTTGCTAAAATACCGTTTAAAAGATTCTCTGCTTCATATCTGAGAAATTGCAGGGTATCCCAGAGGTTTCATACAACAGGCATTCAATATTTCTTCAGTCGCAGATTTTGTTGGATAAAGTTTTCGATCAAAATAGGTAAAGTTAAAGTTAAAGTCTGCTACAATATTTTCCATTCGACTTAATGGAAACCTTTGCATATCAATGTAACTATAAGAGCTGGATAATGAAAACATGCCCAGTGATGGCCATGAGTACTTTCCAGCTTCAAGCAGCAAACAGCCCATCTGTGGTTTATTTGTTTTCTTGTTTAGCAAATGCAGGATGAAGGAGAAACTAACCACAAACTATACTCTTGGCTTGCATTAAGTGTGTTTATGGCTTCATTCTCTGATTAGCTCCAACTAGAAGCATACTTCTATAAACAAACCACAGAGGGTGGTTTGCTAGCCATGCTATTTGGGTGAGGAAACCAAAGGGAATAATGTAATGCTTTCCCACTAATCACCTTGCATGTTTAAGCCTAAATCATGGTTATTTTAACCATAGTGGTTGATATAGACGTAGTGGGCTGATTTGTAAATATTGCTAAGCCATAAACAATGGCTTAAAAGCCTAAATGCTGAGTATACATATGAAGCTAAACCAAAACTAAAGAAGCCACATTCCAGACTAAGGATGATCTATGACCTTCACATAGATATGAGTATCTGTGAACAGGCAACACATACAAGGTGAAAGCAAAACACAGTAAAAACAGGCCACATTTTTATATGCATTTCTGTTCTTCAGAGCTCTGAGATGGGACAGCTTACTTGGTGTCTCTAATGTGATTTCTACTCAAGTCGGAATGTATTTGCATAGTTACCAGGATGAGAGAACCTGGGATGCAAATAGTTATTTTATTCTTTGCCGATTTATTTATAATCACCAGCAACCCAACTATCTGTCAATGTAACACATAATCCTTTGGGAAACATTTGGTATCTCAGGCTGATGTTTCTTAGTTGTTGTATATGCAATAACTGCAATTGTTTTTATTCTAGAAAACAGCATGGGCTTGACTGTATTCAAAATGGAGTAGAGGAAGGCCTTACAGCTTTGGCTTGGCCTGCCCTTGTACATGGTTCCTGATGGATTGTTCCTGAGAGAATGAAGCATTTCATCATCCTGCAAAGTACGAAGCTATGGTGGAGACTGCAGTTTGCTTGTGGGTTTTCAAAGGCCACCACACTTTGTTTTTTAGAGGGCATGATTTTCCTCCCTTGCTTTCACTGACAGTAGCAACAAAAGGATGCCTGAACCCAAGTAGTGATGTCACCGGCAGTAGCCTTTCCTTTGCAACGCCTCACACACAGTGTAGTACCCCCTCTTACCCTTGAAAGAGGTAAGAATCCATATTTTTATGAAAGCAATTGAATGCTAGGCTTTTTATTCCATTTCAGAAGTTCTATCTTCTTCTTGTGACCCATTGCAATTCTATCACACTGATTATTCTGCCGACTGCCAGCAGTTCGATTCTCACCGGCTCAAGGTTGACTCAGCCTTCCATCCTTCTGAGGCTGGTAAAATGAGGACCCAGATTGTTGGGGGCAATATGCTGTCTCTGTAAACTGCTTAGACAGGACTGTAAAGCATTGTGATGCGGTATATAAGTCCAACTGCTAAGCTCTATTATGGGCAGAACTGCTTGTGAATACTGGATCCCCGAGACAGATGTCTTTCAAAATCTCCTGCTTGGTAAAAGGACCTCTTTTTCTCTTATTCCCAAGAAATATTTTTTTTTTATTTTCATAATCAGCCTTGAAACAGGCTTCCATATAACATTAAATTGCAGTCCTATGAGAAGACTCTATTCTGAGATGTTTGAATAAGTTCTGAAAAATTGATGTCACTACAAAGGCCTCTAAATTTCAGTGTAACTGTTAGTTTTATGGAGAGGTTTCATTATCACAGTTAATACATCTTACCTTTAATTTCTTAGAATATTGTAAAATAAAGTAACTAGTCATTAAATTGTTATTCTCCATGAATTCCTAAGTTGAAATTGCTGGAGAATATCTTCTATTGCTCAACATTTTTCCCTTTGTTTTGACATAATACTCTGAAGTGGTTGTGACTCCAGTAATCCTTTACTCCAGTCTAGCTGACATTTGAACACCATTATTTGACTGGAGAGACTTAAATGCTCATCCCACTCAAATCCATCTATTGTGCTCACTAATTAAAAGCTCCATGTGGTTCATCTTTGGCAGATTGTGTTTAGGAGTCTTCTAAGAGATATGAGTAACAATTGAACAAATATGATTCTAGCAAAACCACTTGTATTTTCCTTTTATTATTGTAATCCACATGGCTATTAAATTTCTCTCTCTCTCTAGATGTTAGATAGATAGATGATAGGGAGAGAGAGAGAAAAAAAGAGAGAATATGATATGATATATGATATATGTGAAAGACATTCCTTTAGTTCACTAAGAGACCAGATTTTTATAGTTACAGATCTGTGGAGGAATGTTGACCATGTTAAACAGCTGAAGTATAACATGCCAATGTATCATTTCAGCATAATGCATCACGATCACACAGGTAGACAGATTTATGAGTTCACAGGCATGTGATATGTATCTCTCTCATATTCAAAATTACAAACTGCATAATGAAATCAGCCCTCTGCTTTCCATCACGGTGCATTAAAGAATGGGCAATGTATTGTGAAATATCCCCCTCCCCCCCCAAGAAAACAATAGAAGGATAACACACGGCAGAGCCATTCAGATATTCAAACACTACCATAGACTGATAGAAGAGGGCACTGGAAGGGACGTTAGCCTAGAATCTCCTGGAACATTCAACAAAGCATAAGAATGGAACATAAGAATAGTAGGAGTTGAAGAGCGCAATAAGGTCTATTTTAAAAAGCAAAGGATAATGGCATCTAGAATATACACAATTGATTACATATGGTGCTTAACAGGGAAAAAAGGATTGCAGAAGTTTTCAAAATAATAATTAAAAAACATATTCGTTTTCTCTCTCTCTCTCTCTCTCTCTCTCTCTCTCTCTCTCTTTCCCTCTCCCTCTCCCTCCCCCTCCCCCCTCTCTCTTTCTTTCTTTTGGCAAAGAGTACATGCAGTGGTCATGGGAAGAAGAAAGACAGACCCAGGGAAAAGATAATAAAAAATTCAGGACTAGCAACTGCCAGAAGTCCAAGGTAAAATTTTTCTAAGAAAAATTAATGTTACAGTTCATCTATTCTCTCACTTGAATACTAACTCCTGACATCACAAACTTATCGCTGATGGGGCTGTACATGGGATCTGATTGAAAGAGGCAGGACCGCACAGATACTCAACTTGTTTTCCCACATTTACTCATTTAAAAGACAATAAGAAGCAATTTTCGCCGAGCTTTATCAGAACAGGCAAGCAATTGCATATGTCTGGCTCCAAGCCCCCTTAATTCTTCAGCACCCTATTTTTGGTGGTGCCCGAACAATTATTTTCAGCAATCTTCCACTTGTCTATAAGCTATTACTGGCAAATCAACAATACCACTTCCATAGCCAATCACTATCTAAGTCTGCTTTAGCCCTTTTAGCCATCACCTCCATTTCTAATCTTTTGCTGTTCAAGCTTTTCTTTCCCAGAGTCCTTTCTGATGGTGCTTCACTCCACCTCTAATGCCAGTGTGGCATCCGACATTGGTCCAGTCCATCTGCAGCTCCTCTTTCTCCTATGAGAGCTTTCCTATGAGAAGCTAAACTAAACATACTCTCAGCCCTTTATCGGCAAAGTGAGTACAGCCTGTTTTATTTGGGTGTCTGCTGCAAAGATGCATGAATATGTGAAGAACCAGCGGGATGCTTTGGCAGAGAGCTGGCTCATCACAATTTTGTTTTACAGTTTTTTTTTATCTGTGTGGAGAAAAATAAGGAGGGGGGGGAGGGTGGAATTTGTCACATCTCTCACACACATATCTTTCCCCAGAATTCATAGATTTGGACTTGATAAATTTTGCATATTAAAAATGAACCAATTCTCTTGTGCTAATTCTATATTGTTGAGATCTTTTATGTGGCTGCCATTGGGGGAATCATTAGGAGAACAGAGAAGTAGAATCTAAATAAGGTGCAGACATAAATGTCATGTGATCCAGTTGTTTTTGAAGCTGTATGCTTATGTGAGAGAGAAAGCTGGCATCGCATTCAATTCTCCACCTGCAGTCTAAAGTAGCAGAGTCCAACAAAGACTTAAAACATTTCCGCATGCACAAATTCTCTCTCAACATGGTTTTCCCCTCTTTTACCCCAATCCAACTGCTTAGCCCTATATGCAAGCATGCATGTTCTCCTACACTCTCACAGTAAATGGATGTTTGTAGATCTTTTCTCAATTAAAATAAATTGACCCTTTGGCTAAATAAAGAAAGGTAGGTGTAATTAAAAACATCTCTCCTATTTTCAAATTCTTCCCATAGCTGAAATGCTTTGAGCTACTTTGTGACTTTCCTGTACACAAAAGCCAGGACAATAGTCTGGCTGATCAAAGTATTGAACCCAGATGAGATTTGATTTAAAATGTCTCCTCGGTGATGGGCAATTCCAGAGAGTTCACTATTTTTGAACTTCACTTCTCTAGTGAGTCAACTGGGATTTTTTTTTTTTTTTTGGTAACACATGTAAAAAAGCATCTTCCTGCTTTGCAGATCAACTATTTTACAACTCCTACAAAAGTGAAAAGAATTGTCTCTTAGGAATTGGAAGAAATGATCATAGAAGACCTGAGGAGTAGCTGCAAGCTGTTACTGTTTTCATCAGAATGAAAAGCAGTGTTGTGCCACAAATTGTGTCCCTTTGGGGCATGCGTGTGATGCATAAGGAGAAGGGGTTGGGCTTGTGCAGCAGTGCTGCTTATGGCACCCTGCCTTTCAGGCCTCCCCACAGAAGAGATGTATGAATAAATAATGGAATAACAGAATAATGGGAGGGACCTTGAAGGTTTTCTAGCTCAACCCCCTGCTCAAGCAGGAAACCCTATACTGTTTCAGACAAGTGGTTGTCCAATCTCTTCTTAAAAATCTTCAGTGATGGAGCACCCACAATCTCTGAAGGCAAACCTTCCCACTGATTAACTGTTCTAATTATCAGGACATTTCACCTTATTTCTAGGTTGGTTCTCTCCTTGATTCATTTCCATCCATTGCTTCTTGTCCTGCCTTCAATTGCTTTGGAGAATAGGTTGACTTTCTTTTCTTTGTGGCAACCCCTGAGATATTGGAACACTGCTATCATATCACCCCTTGTCCTTCTTTTCATTCCTGCAACCATCCTTTGTAGGTTTTAACCTCCAGTTTGTTGTTCTTCTCTGCACTCTTCCTTAGAGTCTCAACATCTTTTTTATCATTCATTCATTCATTCATTCATTCATTCATTCATTCATTCATTCATTCATTCATTCATTCATTCAAAGCATTCATTCATGAGGTCTACTCAGAGTCTCAAACAGGAGACCAGAACACTTCTTGATCCAAATCTTTTGTCTTCTGTTTTTCTTAGAGAGAACAGGCAGAACTTTTGCTCAAAAACGGTAGGAATAAAGTAGTCAATTTTTTAACAAGCATTGCCAGAAGTAATTGTGGATGCTTCATTGGCTATTTTTAAAGCCCGTAACTATTAAGAACACAAAAATAGCTTTGCTGGATCACACCAAGATCCATCTTAATCCAGTATATTGTTTCTCACAATTAACTAATATATGTCTTCGGGGTGCTTGTGAGTAAGAAGTGATTCTACTATTGTTCCCCTGTTAGCATAAAGTTCTTAGGAGAATCAAAATAAAGGGAATGAAACCTCCTTTTAGATTTTTGTATCATTACAATATGCCTGAATCATAGAGATTTTAATGATCTTGCTAAAATCTTAGAGATAGCAATATACTGTATGAGTGAGATTTCAGTGATGTTAAACTTCATTTTGCAGAACCTAAAGGGAAAATCACGGGAATCTATTTAATACCCTACCCTATGAGCAGTTCTTTCTTGACTTTTACTCTATGCAATATAGCCTATGAAAATGAAAATCGTGTTGCTTTTGTTGATTTGTTGTGCAAAACCTTATTTACTTTGCACATAATCTTTCCCCTTGGATTCTTGAAAACAACCTTTTCCCAATCCTTTTCAAGGTGCATCGGAACATGGTTAGCATTCAACAGAAATGCAATTAGCAAGGTGCAGGCAGTAGCTTGTTGCAAGATATATTGAACTGAAACCGCCATTTTCCCTCTATGGAGACTTGTATGTTTAAATTGGATATAAATGAATATTGCCAGTAATATTTCCTTCGAAAGCTTAATCTTGTTTTCTAATGTGGCAGCACATTTTGACCTATTTATCAGTAAGAATGAGCCAGGCTAAAACTAATGAGCAGATTATTTTAAGTCTTTGGAAAAATTGTAAATAGCAATAAATAATGGCATTTCTGCGACAATTACATTAGGGCCAAAAAGAAGTATTGTGCAAGAACAAGTGAACCAATGGACACTTATTATTGAATGAACACTTTGTACACTTCTTATTGTGCTCTGCTATTTCTCAACTATGTTTACAAAGAAGCTGGAGACATGGCCTTCTTTTTAAATAGGAAGATATTTATGTTTCAATTTTGCATGTCACTCAGTTTTAGTTTCTTTTTAAATAGGAAGATATTTATGTTTCAACTTTGCATGTCACTCAGTTTTAGTTTCTGGTTCCAAACAAAGTTACAGGCAGACTGCTTTTAGTAAAGTCGTTTTTTGAACTTAGCTATTGGCAACTTCATGGATATATCTGCGTAGTTTGGGAGCAGTGTTGACTGAAGTGGTTTGTCCTGGCTTCTTGGGTGGTTTTTTTTTTTTTGGTTTTTTTTTACTTTCCAGTCCAGCCTTCAGCTTTCATAGTCTCTGCAGAAATCCAATCCATTTACTAACTAGCCCTGATTCTGCTTAGTTTTGAACCTGGGCATCTGCTAACTGCTAAGTCACTACTAGTAATTCGTGTTCACAAACTAGCTTAGTCTAATAAGGGTTCCAAATCGATGTACGGATGCTTAGCTCTGTTTTAATGCAAAACAAGAGCAAGGAAGTCTGCCTGTACTCTTTATATTTCTGTAAATAAAAAAAGCCAAATACGTGCAGCAGAGCTGGTGCTTACGTGTCTTACTTTGGGAGGCTCCAGAATTGGTTCTGTCCTGTGCTGTAGTTGAACCAGTTTCTCTTGCTGATGGAACATACTGTAAAGTAAGTTCCCTGGTGATTGTAGATCATAGGCAAGTTCCTTATATGAAGGAATCAATCTTTCAGAACCTGGCCTCAAGCCATTTGAGCTTTATAGATCCAAGCTAACACTCTGAACTAGCTTGGAAATAAATGACCTGTTACATAGTTAGTTCAAGTTGAGTGATGTACGGTCACTGAAGCACACACTTGGTAGTGGTAGCCAATGTCTGGGAATTTTATTCAAAGGAAGCATCATACAAAATGCATTAAAGAAGTCTAAGCAAAAGATAATTTGGCCTGAATCACTGTTGCTTGATGAACGATGTGCTAATTTTTCAAAAAACAGCAAAATGAACCAACAAAAAAGGGATCACCTATATTTTATTGCCAGTGGTCTCTTTCTTACATTTGTGAAAATGTGCAGGTGTATTTGTATATGGCCAAATGCAGAGGTAAGAAATCTGAGATATATTACCAGATTTTTGCACTGCTGTTTTATTGAGAGAGAGCTGCTCCTGACTCCTTGATGGTGAATAATTGGTTATGTTTAAGAATGCTAGCCAAAACCAAGTGGAATGGATAGAATTAAAACTAAGGAGCAGACAATACCAACACATTTAATTAAACACATTCAGTATTTTTTAAAGTAGTCGTAGTTTATTTAAAAGAGAAAAAAATCAAGCAGATTGCAAGCCTTGCTTTAAAAAAAAAAAAAACCCATCTTAAGCAAACTCCCCAAACAGCCGTTCACAGAAATCCCATCTCCCCAATTGCTTCAGTCAAGCAGGAAGTGCTACTGTAATGGTAATATTTACCAAAACCTGTTCAGAGCCAGGCTAAGGTTTCTAAGTGTATTTTAAATATGGATAGTGGTATTTTTCGTATAACATGAATGACACAAACATCATCTCTTTTAGTTAATAGGCTCACCATTGGACTTCAGCAACATATAGCCAAGAACTGCAGTAGCATTTTTTTTTATAGTCTTCCAGGTGCTACAGTGAGGACTTGGAGACACATCTCCTTTCTCATTCTTTTTTTCTCCAAAGTACAATAATTTTTTTTAAAAAATAATCTTCATGGCATATCTCCTCCTATCCCCAGAGGTGAAGTTGGCACCCACTCTTGTTCAGAAAAGCTGTCAAAGTTCTTATGTTGTAAAGAATCTGAAGAACAATCATGGATCAAGATGTTTATATAGTCATGACTGACTACTTGGAAACCCTTTCCTGTCCCTGGAAATTCTGTGTAGGAATTTATACAGATATTTATTGGGTCAATAAATGGCTTTGTGGAAAAAAAGCAAATAGTCATTTTATCACACAGGATTACCTTCTGGGTCATGAAATATCTATAGCAATTGGCTATACAGTAAATAGCAAATTCCACAAGACAAATTTGTGAAAATGTTGGACTATGTTCAATCTATGTCAATTAAGCCACATTTGTTTACCCAGCCTAATGAAGAAATTGGAACAAATCCCCTAAGCCTCCTTTTCCAAACAGAGGTCAAAGGGCTTTTGAGAAGAAAAGTGCTATCACACGTCTATGAACTGAAAAATGAATTGCTGGTTTTTTTTTTATACTTTTGAGCAAAAAGAAGAATTTTAAGGTTCACGGCAAATGATACTTGGTCTGCAAAGCTATCTTACTTTAGAGGGTGCTTTTGAATATTTAAAAAGGGCATGCTCCAGTATGTAAAGCAAAGCTCAAAATGTCTTTGTCTTCTTCAGCCAAATTTAATGCTGTGAGAAAAAAGTTAAGATTTAGACTGGAAAATGACAGAGGACAATATGGACAAGTTCCCAAATATTGTTGCAACAAACAACAGTGAGGTCATGCCACAAACTGCTGAGCATCTTGAAGAATTGGAAAAGAAAATTCAGCATTGTTTTCGAAATATATCTGCTGAAAACTGACTGTTTGAGAAATCCCTTTATGAAGCAAAATCAAACTAATTCCATCTTAGTCTCACACAACTGAAGGAATGAAGGGATATACTGAACAACATTAACTTGAAATTTAATTGGAATTTATGGGAAAAGTTCCTGATAATTTTTAAATAGAAGAATGAATACTCTCAAATATCAAAAAAGGCTCCAGTAATCTTCATGCAATTTTCAACATTTTTTCTGTGCAACTTACACATTGTAAAATGTGTATCTACAATATTCCTCCTAATATCAAAAGGCCTTACAAATCAAATTAAGCCCTAGTATCCCTCAATCTAAATGAAAAAAAGAAAAGAAGAAGAAAAGAATCATGATAAATTTCTGTGTGTTGTTTCACATTATTTAAAATTAGAAATACACTGGTAATGCAGTAAATATAGTAATTAAGCCATTTGAAAGCTACCAGTTTTTCCTCTCATATTTTACTGAAGTTGTACTGCCACAAAGATTTTCTGAAAATACTTTTTGTACTCTTAAGATTCTCACCGATTCCATTTCATTCAGCAATTCAATTTACAGCTCCAGTATGCATACTTGATGCAACCATATTCGTACAAATTGGAAAAGAGTATTATATGGTATCGTCAGAAAAGGTGGAGGACTAATGGCCTAGAATTTCACTCACAATGAAGACAAATATACGTGTCCCAGGATTCAATCTGGGTCAGTCACCAGGACCAAAGATTTGGTCTTGTGAGCTTTTGGACTCATGCCATAGCCCATCCTAGAAAGCTCGGAAGACTAAACCTCTGGTGACCGACCCAAATTGGATCCTAGACTTCCACTATTTTTGGAAGGTCTCTGGATTTTGTCTCAGTCTTGGGAGAGATAAGGGTTGCTTAACATCCCAGCTGATTAGGTGGAGTTAGTTAAACTGTGCAACATTCAGTCTATTGAGAGATAAATTTAAACCCCTGGAGTTAATTGATTAGGTTAGTCGATCTGCTTTTTTTGTTCTATGAGAAATAAACTCCTCATTGTTATGGAAACAGAGCCATTCCGTGAAGCAGTCGTGGGTATTACAGAACTGAAAAACTGGTAAAATTCACATTTCTGTTGAAGTAAAACTTAAACTGGCATACTGTTTCTAATTTTGATTAAAGATTTTTTTTAAAAAAACAGAACGGACAGAAGAGAATAACATTCAGTGAACAAGGAGAAGAAGGTGTTTTTGAAATGACCGGTTTGGATTGTTACATAGAACAAACAGTCTTGAGGATGCAGTTAAAATTATGAACCCATGGTGAAAGAGATAGAGAGGGGAAAAAACTGGAATTAGACAGAAAGTTGCATGGTAATCACGAAGGCTTAAAGAGAGACAGTGAAAAATTATCCAAAGTTTCGATGTTTAGATTTGCACTGAAAATAAGAAACAAACCTTAAGCCTGTATTGGGCACAATTTAGAACTGTTCTCCAGACAGTCAGTTCTGGCAAGAAAAATAAAGATACAGAACTGAGGCTGTTATTTGTGGCTTTTGAGCACCAAGAATCTAGTCTTAGAAGTAAAAAAAAAAAGTAAATGGCATAATGGTTACAATTGCTCAGGCTTTAAAATAACAATTTTTCATGCACTCATGACCATGACCATTGTTCTCAAGGCTAGTAATTCGCAAAATGAGCTTTTAGTCATGCCATCTGGGGAATTAGGCTTAGGCCTTGGTGTTTTATCAGGGGATAAAATGTTCTTTTAGGGAAGTGAAGGCAAACTAATCCACCTAGATGTGAGAAAACAAGGTCGGTCAAGGAAAGAAGCACAAGATACTGGTTTAGATAACAGTAGCTGGATTAAGCCCAGCAACAGCAAATGGTAAAGTTCCTATGAAACAAGCTCAGTAAATAAATGAATCAGAGGTCAATTCTTGTTCCAAATCAAGTAAAGAAGATTTTTGTTGTTTGGCTTTTTCACTTTCCTAAAAGTTGCTACCCAATATATGTAGTGTATAATTAAATATTTCTGATAACAGGGTTAAAATATTGTCTATCTGATAAAATTGCTTGTCAAATTACATATTTATGAATTACTGTGTACAAAAAACATGGACATATTTCAATGTACATCGAAATGCATCCGTATCTATTTGTAGACCAGCAACGGGCACTTTTCAGAGGGAAAGATGAACAGCCCAGGTCCACTGGATTTAATTTAGTGTCCACTTAAGTTTAGCAAATTAGATACTATTTCCCCTTTGTCTCATATATTTAAATATATTTATTTATTTTCTTGTTCCGCCACTAGAAATTGGTGACAACTTTTAGAGAATGGTAAAAGTTTTCAAGGCTGTGAATGTGGCTAGAGAAAAAGAAGAGTTCAAATGATTGTACTTATCATGGGAAGTAAAATCCAGATGGATTCTTCTGTCCTTAGATCAGTGTTTCTCAATCTCAACAACTTCAAGATGTGTGAATTCCAATTTGCCATATTGGTGGGGGGGATTCTGGGAGTTGAAGTCCCTCATCTTAAAATGGCTGAAGTTGAGAAACACTACACCAGGCAGAGCATTTCCTCTGCAAGCAAAAAAATCTAAGTTCAGTTCTGATCATCTCCAGGGAAAGAATGGGAAGATTCTGCCTATCAGTAAAATCTGTGAGTTAGATGGTCAACATCACACTGTAAGCAAACGTTATCTTGTAGATATAACCTTCCCATAACCTTTCTTTATCCAATAATTGCCCACTCTGCCTTGTATTGTAGTGTGTAGTGTCTAGGGCACCACATAATATTTATTATTATAAGATTACAGAGGAATAATGATACTTGAATCATCTCAGAAACCAAAAAGGATCAATCTATCAGCCATAGTAAAAAAGAAGACAGTTTCTTATATTCATTCAGAAGACATTCATTATGGATACCTGCAATATGTTGATCAAGTCCTAAGGAACTACCCAAAGATATTTCCAATTGGACTCTCTTTGATGGGGAACTGGGGTTGTTAATTTGTGAATACTGTAGAGCCTTTTGTGTTTACAAATTTACAAGGTAATGCAAAACAAATCTAAAAATAGAATAACGAGGAAACAAACATCATCAGTAAAGTCATTCTAATAGAAGCACAAATATTTCCATAGAAAAATGAAAACAATGTACAAGCTCAAGTTAGAGATGCAAGGCAACACCTCATGGTGCCAATAATCCGCGGATGTCTCACTTGCTCACCAGACCTTTAGTGCCATCAGACTTTATCTCTGTCCCTAGATATAAAGAGTTAGTTGGCTGGTTGGCTGGTTGAACTTGACTGTGCAGTAGAGTTACAGTTATGTCGCTAACCTTTTTACGAGCGGAATTTTTACTTGTGATGAAAAGAACTAGCAAATTTAGACTTATTCCATAACTCAATTGTTCTCTAAAAACAAGTTTGAATAATTAATGTATCCTAGACCAACCAGAACAATTTGATTGATAGTGTATTTATTTCCAATAAGAGAGGTGTCTGTTTTTTTTTTGCGGGGGTACCCTTGAGGGACTTTTGACTTCTGGTGAGTGCCTGAACAAGTCTCTACAGTTTTCTTGGCAAGATTTCAGAAGTTGCTTGTCTGACAGAGAGAGTGATTGGCCCAAGGTCACTTGGCTGGCTTCATGTCTAAGGTGGAATTAGAACTCAGGGTCTCCTGCTTTCTAGCTAGACACTTTAGCCACTACACCAAGTTGACTCTCAATAAGAGATTAGTATTCGGAAAATAACAACAGTTTAATAATATCAAATTAAGACATTCTCTCTTCAAGATTTTTTTCTTTTAAATCTAATAGTTGTTTATATTGCATATATACATGTTGCCTTTTTACTAAAGTTTACATCTTTTAAGAAAAAAGAGAAATCCGCAACCTTTTAGAAGGACATTTTTTAAAAATAGCTACTTAGTGATGCAAACCTTTGAAACTCAATCAAGGTAACAAAGTAAACCTCTCCTGCTCAAAATGTTCTTAGATGAAGATTTATTGAAACACCTCTTGCGGAGTATTAATAAATTTCCTTTTTAATTATCTGAAAATGTGAAAAAAATAATTGGATAGCTTAATTTGTGCTTTTGGTTTTACTTCCAGGTTAGTCTTGATGTTGGAAATAGCTTTTGGGAAAGTTGTCTGATAAAGTTATCTCATTTTAATGCAGTCAGAGAGGAAATAATATCTTATGATAATGTATGAGAACCTTGAATCCCATTGTTGATGAAAATGTTGGGGTGATGAAAGTTCAGTCATAAATTAACCATCTGATGATAATAGGGTTTATCCCATTATTGAGAAGAAAGGCAATTCTTTACTTAACTTCACTTAAATTTTCTTTGTTTAAGAGCCAGTTTGGTCCAATGGTTAAGGCATCAGGCTAGAGATCAGGAGTTCTAATCCCACCTTAGCCAAGAACACCAGTGGGTGACCTTGAACCAGTCACTCTTTCTCAGCCCAACTCACCTTGCAGGATTATTATTGTGGGGAAAATAGGAGGAAAGAGTATTAGATATCTTCACCACTTTGAGTTTACTGTATAATAAATAACAAAGGCAGGATATAAATAAACAATAAAATTACTCTGTGTTGTGTGCTTAAAGAACATCACCAAAGCATCTTCTGATCTTAGTAATACATATCTATCATGTTATGACTCTTCATTTGCTAACATTTGAATATGTGGAGTCATCCCATTAAAAGTATTATATTTTTAATGATGAGTTAATATGAAAAACTTAGATGACTCGAGTAAATATAGAAAACAGAGTACGGTATTTGATATGTAATGGATAGTCCAACTAATCACTTAATGTTTCAGTCCCCAAGTAATAAATGTGCCACTGTCAATTTTCAGACAGAATATAAATAGTGAGTACCTGCCATTTGTGACTTGTCTTTCAAATCAGACCTTCTCACGTCCTGGGCTAAGCACATTGGGCTAGAAGCATACTGCTCAGTTCTTGAGCCGTAGCTACAGCCTCTGCATTCTTCCATTTAAGATTGATGTTTTTCAGGTCTTCCTGAAATGTTTGGTGCCAGGTTGTCTTCTCTGACCATCTGGTGATACCCAATTGATTGCACTCTTTGCTGGACATTGCTCGCTCATGTGAAGCATAGGTCTAGCAAAGCGCATTCTTCATTCTGTCAGTATCTCAGAGAGTCTTCGGGAATTGCTTCTTTGTAGAATTTCCTTGTTTATGACATGGTCCCAATATGAGATGCAAAGAATCTCATAACGGTCTAAGGCAACATTGTTGGAAGATGTTAATCTTATGAATAATTCTTGTTGTAGATTTCCAGGTCTCACAGGCGTAGATAGCAGTTGGTATAACAATGGCATTAAATAATTTGATCTTGGTTGCTGTGTTTATGGCAGATGTGATCCATACTGAGCGCATTTATTAGAAGACAGCAGTTGCTTTGCCTATTCACCATTTCACATCTGATTCTGTTCTTCATCTGTATCCATGATGCTACCAAGATAGTTGAATTGTTCCTAAAAAATTTAAATGTCCTCCTAATATTATCAGGGTATTGTCTTGAACATTGCCAACTTGAATCAGATCTTAGTTCTTGAGAAAAACTGGCAGAGCTATGAATACATTCATAAAAGCAAACTTTGCATTCTTTGAATTATTTTGTCTGCTTTTCCAGTTTAAGATACCTACTTTTGCAAAGCAAATGTGTGTATGCATGTGTATGTGCACGTGTGTATGTGTATGTTTAGAGAGGTTTTGACACCTAGTGACTGTTTGTGCTAATCCAGTGGTGGGATTCAAATATGTGAACAACCGGTTCTCTGTGTGGATGCTGCTTCTGGAAGTCCATTCTGGACCTGGGCAACAAAAAATTAGCTACTGGTTCTGCTGAAGTGGTGTGAACCAGCTGAATCCCACCACTGGGCTAATCCCTATGTTTTTGTTGGCAAGGTTTTTCAGAAGTGATTTGCCACTGCTTTTTCCCTAGGACTGAGACAGAATGACTGGTCCAAGGTTACCCAACTCTTTTGTTTGTGTTTTTTTTTGCCTAAGGCAGGATTAGAACTCAAGGTCTTCCGGTTTCTACCACTATATCAACTATCATTTGTACACTTTAAGGACATACAAACGACACATATATGTGTAGTTTTCCAGCTCTTATATGTTCCCAGTTATTCAAATGGGATATGGCAGCTGACAACAAATGTTGAATCTTATTTGAACTTAGTACATAAGGGAGTTTGTGTGCGTGTTGCAAACTTCCACACCTCTGAGAAATTAGGAGCCAAAAGCAAATTTAAATTGCACTCTTGTTGATTGAGGTAAAACTGTTGAAATGTTTCCTTTATTTTCCCATAATTTAACTCACAGCCTCCCCTGATTTATTTGCTTTCATCTGCTAAGCCACATGGTGATTTAAAGCTCTTGTCCTCCAATTATTAAGATCCACTTCCATGCAGATGCTTAGCGGTTGATGGAGCATTACTTGCTTGCTTCTGTTTGCAGGTTTCTGTTTGCAGGTCTGAAGAGCTTTGACTTGCCGCGCAAAGCTACATTGGCAACAGTGGTGTGATTCATACAACCACTTCATGTGTTCAAAGAAGAAACTTGCTTCCCAGCACTTTTAGACACATTGTTTCTCTCTGTAGTTCTTCCGAATATTAGCAGCACCCCGTCAAGCAGTGAGGAAGAAATCACTTCGATGCCTCTATGAGTCGGCTCACTGTCAATTGTCGTTGCATTTATTTCCAAATATAACCGCTCTGGATCAAAAGTTGACATTGATATCACTAATAATTCTTAGCACTAGGAATGGCAAACTAGGTCAAGCTATCTTTATTTCCATGTTGCTAATAGGACTGCTTATTTTGGAATTATTTCCCCCCCCCCCAATACACACACACAATAGTGTTATTTGTAAGAGGTTCTTGGGAGTGGAGAGCTCTGCCTTGTGTTCCTCGTGTTGATGGTTAATGTTGAGGCAGAATGTGGAACTGCTTCAGTACCAGATGTGGGATGTAGAAGAGAAAGTTACCACCATGTCCAAGGCAGGCTGGACCCAGACAGGATAGCCTCAAAGCTCCCTCTTAGGTTTCTATTCTCCCTGCTGCTTTTTCACTTTAGTCTGCCTTTCGACTTCCTCTTTCCCACTTCTCCCAAGAACTGATCGATATAATGGCCTTTATGTACATATTTATTGTCACCAAGAATTGATTTCCCGAAAGCAATTAGGGAACTGCTTTTATTTTGGGAATTTTCCTGCCCTATCCAGCTACAATCCTGAAAGTTTTATTGCTGTGATTTTGGTTCAGGAGCAGTGGGGCTGATATGTATACCTTACGAACAAAGGTTTTTTGAGAGAATATGGCATATCCTCACTTGGGTAGATGGTAAATTCCAAAGACTAATGTCTGCATGGAACAGGTTTCTTGATCTGGAAAGATAATTGCTTTCAAAAAAAAATAAGGAAAGGGTTATAGAGTTATGTCATTGAGACTGCTGCGTACAACCACTCTGATTGGAAGTACTATAAATAGATTTTAATGGCTTTCCATATGTAGTACTAATCTTTGAAGCTCACTTGGCCTCCTTGTGGAACATCTTCTGAGGTCTGAGCAAAACCTTACCTTCATCTTGTCCTTAAAAATATAAAACCAGAGGTTGGAAAAGGAGCTAGTATCGCTATTGCTATGCCCTTTATCTGGTGAAGGTGGTCCTCAGTGGAAAAAAAGTGCAACATGGACTTCCTTTGATGTATGGTGAAATATTATTAGCAATATGGGGAGTTACTGAAGGCTAGTTGGAAGAAATGGTTATTACTGTTGTAATTCTTTGTTTCCGAAGGAAAAAATAATAACCTGGTCCATAGAAATATAATATTTATTTAAATTTTTTTATCTTCTATCCCAGATATATCTTATCTCTCAGAAGACATTCTCAACCTAAACCACTGGAGGGAGGCAGCTTAATCATTTCTGTGTGATTGGAAATCTTCCAATCAGTTCGGATCGCTGTTTCTTTTTCTTGTTTTTTTAATGGGTGGCTCTCTCATTCTTCAATTCTGCATGGTGCTTTGTTTTTGCATATGATGATGTGCTGCTTTATCCTTTCTAAAACGGGAGCCTGGACATTCTCCTGGCCTTTGTTCTGTTTTCTATACATTTTGGAGATAAAGGATGACAGAAATGAAGGGAGATTGGGTAAATGGGTAGATGCACTCATGAATATCTTTGGTGTTTCAAGGTTTTCTAACGAGAGAAACTGTATTGTTAAGCTCTCTTGTATCCAAGTCATTTACAATTCGTATCCCCTTCTCTTCCTAATGTGAGCTGCTCAAAATAGTGCTTCGTTAGTCACTTTGTGGTAAGATGTCTTTATTAAAAATAGTTGTATTTTTAAAACCAGCAACAGTCAGAATTTGCAATCAGAAGCCCAGTTGTTCTCACCATCATGCTTTGAGGAAATTGCCTACTTAGTTTTCCAAACAGCTGGGGTAAATTCTGATTTTCTTGTCCAAAAAAATGCATTCTCCACTTAGGCTACATCTTCTTCCCGTTTGCTTAGGGCCAAGCAAGTGATTCATGTGCAAAAGAATTCTGTGCCAAACCTGAATTTTGCAGGTGGGCAAAATAAATACCTAAATCTTCTGGCACACCATGAATATTCAAAGTTTTCATTTAAGAAAAAAATGAGAGCCTGATGCCTTTGTGTTGTTGCTGACTCTCCATTCCCTTCAGCCTCAATTCAAACCACTGAACAAATAATTTGAGGCTAATGGAAGTTGGGAATAATGGCAACTTGAAGACCAAGTAATAACAACTTTCTCCTTTTAGAGTTTGTCCCTTTTCTTCATCTCACTACCTATTAGCTAATTAAACCATCCGTGGCCATTAGGCTTAGTACATTTTACCTCCATCCCCTTTTTACAGATTTCTGGCCACTCTTCTTATGTTTTGAAACTGACTGCAAAACACCAAAGTTCAGTAGCAGTGTGTGTTGTGTCAGGGTTATTTACCAAAATAATATGCAAAACAGTATACTGTGCCCTTCCACACAAATGAAAAATCAGGCATACTTTCTATTGTTGTAGCATAGTATGATTTCAATACCCCCTTCTGCTCTGGGAGCCAATTAAAACATATAATTATCATTATTATTACAATTAATATTATTATTATAAACATGCAATCATTAGCTGTGATAATTGGAACAGACAGAGTCTGAGAACTCCTAGAGAATTATAGTACTCCTACTTTAGGTGTACATTATTTTTGTACTTTGTTCCTCTCCATTGTACACATTACAGTAATTAATTTTAAAAAATCTATTTAATCATGATAATTTGGGGAAAATTTTATATCTAAAATGAAACTTTCTGAATGAGCCTTGTTTATCGCTAAACTGTGTTTTCAATTTTGAAAATGTTTATTTTTCTATACAAGCCAATCATTGATGGCTACCAAAGTATTCAGTTATTTATGTGTTAGATTTATATTCTGCCTCTCCTCCCATAAGCTCGAAGCAAGATATATTTTTCCCCACAACAATAACCCCACGAATAGGTTAGGCTGAGAGAAAAGACTGGGCCAAAATTTCCTAGTAAATTTGAATTCCTTTGGGTAGACTTGAACCGTAATATCTATATCATGCAACTGTATATATTTAGAGGCAATATTTTTGCAAGTTGTACACTCAGACGGATCTTATAGAATTGTTACTTTATTCTGTCATATCTAATAATTGGCATTTCTATAATTAACGAATATATTCTGTGGTTAAAAAATAAATAACCTTCCCATCTGGATGAATCATTTATATAGATTTGAGGGCTGTCCAGTAACGCAACACTTTTAGATAATGATTTGAAATCTAATTAATAAGTGAGTGCTGTATTTAGCACAGCACGACACTAAAAGTGGATTGTTATACTATTTCAGAATCAATAATACTGCCATTAAAATCACTACACATATATGGCAGTTTCTAAAATGTGTACTGCAGCTAATTAGTAGACATCTGCTCAAGTTTTTGTTTCAGAATGACTTGCTATAGTCTGGAACATTAAAACTGAGGGAAAACCACTGGCAGCTTTGTTAATTTTATTTGCAGTCTTTGGAATAATAATTTTGGGATGATGTTAAAAATACAATATGGATCCGTTGGAAAGTTATTGCTCTACTCCATGCATCTACATACAAATATGAATTTTAAGGATATATGAAGTAGATTTGATCTGATGCTCTCTCTTCTCTACCCCCATTTATTTTTCAATAGTTTTATTTTTAAGTCACAATGTACTTGCCCAGCTATTACACAGACAGCAGTCTAGGTTCACCTTCTCCAAGCTTGGTCCCCCTTTTTTTAAAAATTGTCTCTGTATTTGTATTTGAATAGACAATCTATAGTTTAAAATAAGTGGTAGATTTTTTGTTTCTTGGAAGTGTATTTCGTGATCAGTGGTAGTTTTTATGCTTTTCAGATTTTGTAAGTTGCTTTGGCTCTTCTTTTTGAAGGGAAAAGGATACATTCCATGAATGCATAAAGAATTCTTGCATGCGGTATCTGCAATTTCAAATAAATCAAGGCCACTTATTGAGCTTGTTCCTTTTCTGATTGCTTGACAGAAGCAAATGTTTTGTACACTGAAACATTGGAGACGCCCAAGTGCAACTTAGTGATTTGCCTGTAGAAAACTCAATTTTCAAGAAAAACTCCTTCCTACCATCCTGGAAAACAGCTGGCTAACATGGTTTCATGAGTTAGTATATAGAGTACTCTATTTAAAAAATAAAACTAATGTGGTTTGTTTTACCCAAGGTCTTGATTTATTGTTTCCTGGACACATTTAAATGTCTGAAACAACACTGTTAAATTTTCCTGGGATGTGTATTTTCTGAGCTCTTAGGAACACAATAATTTCTCTTACATCATTCTCTTTTCAAAAAATACAAACATCTTACAGATCAACAGCATCATATTAGTATGAAATTCAATTAGCATAACATACCATATGGATAATTCATCATATCTATGTAAACATATCAGTATGCCAAAGTTGATTACCTATCTGTCTGGGACAAACAAGACTGAAAGAATGAGCTGCTTTACTTGGGACTAACATATTTAAAATTCTATGCTAGGCAATAATATATTGTTTGGTTCTGGCTTTGTAAGTTGGGTGAACCCAGCTCACTGTACCTTGTAAACCATGGTTAATTGTTTGGTGTTAGATATGAACCTAGCCAATTTGATTTTATTCAAATCCATGGTTAAAATAAACCATAGTGTCGCACATGGGAAAGACAGTGTTAAGTTTAAAAAGCAAAATCTTATCCACACCTCTTCCCTCTTCAGATTGTTTTCCCTACCAAGAACACCACTTGTGGAGATCTAGCTATACAACTTATTTGTCAAATATTAATCTGGGCCTTGAAATAAGGATGGAACAAAAACAAGGTTCCAGATTTATTATTGGGAACCTCAATAACTAATGAATGATCTGATCATTCTGAAAAATTGGCTGTATCTTATCAACATTGGAGATAATTGTCCATCAGGACAAGATTTAGCAGCCCATGTGGATTTAATAGACAAAGGCCATTTTTTTGAAGACAGGAAAGACCACATTTTGGACAGAGAGGACTGCTGGTTTGAAAGATGAGTCAAAGAGGCCATCTATGTCAAAATTGAGCAGCCCTCTCTCAATAGAGGGGGAGGGATATGACATCATCTATTGCCAGTCTACAACACAGTCCTTTCAGCAGTTCCAAGAAGGCTCCACCCCCATTTGCACCACTCAGGTGACCTTGAGCAGAGGTCCCCAACCTTTTGGGCACCAGGGACCGGTTCCGTGGAGAAAGGTTTTTCCGTGGACCGGAGGGTGCGTGGTTTTGTGTGCTGCCTGCATCCTGCGGATGGGGCTTTGCTTGTTTCTGCGGACCAGTTGCTGGTATGCCACGGCCCGGTACCGGTCCATGGATCAGGGATTGGAGAGCCCTGACCTTGAGGACATAGATAAATCTTCAGTTGGCCTCAACGATTCTCTAAAAGAATGTAAATGACCAGCTGGCTGTGAGGAATATAAATGCTTCCGTTCCCCATCATCCAATCAGAGCTGAAGAAGCTTCTTGGATGTGAAGCAAAATGTCTTCAAAGAAAAACAAGAAAGTCCAGTGGCCTCTTGAAAAGCACCTTTGGGGCAAGAAATGAGACAATTGCATTTCAGAAATGGTTCCATGCCTTAGAAGCTTTAAATCTGTTTCATTGGCAGTAATTCTTTTTCTACAAGCTGTCTCTTGAAATAAAAAGCAAAGAAAATAAATATATATTTGGGACAAATATAAATTTGAACAAAGAAAATAAATGTAAATTTGCTTGATTTCATCCAAGCATTTCACCAGATGCATATTCTGTGTTACAATACAAGGAATTAGTTCTAGCAAGAAAGCTTGTGAGTGGAGATTCTTTTTCCCCACCAGGAGTGTTAACAAACAGAAATCTATCTTTTTTTTTTTTTAAAGAAAAAAACACGAATTGCTAATATGTTCTTTCCTATAAATTTTGGACGAGTAGAAATATTTGTTTAAACAAGTAATGAATAGAAAAATAAATATACTATAATTAATTTTATAGTTTGATATTACTCCCTGGATTTTTTTTCCTGTGGTTTTTATTGTAGTGTTTAGTGGTTTAGGCACTTAGTTTATAAGGACTAATTGTGGATTTTTACAGAAATGTCCTTTTACCTCAAAATAGCCAAAGATAATTTGATGAAACATTGCAGCTGGATTTACCAGTTGGGGGACAAATATCAAATTTGGATTGGAATATACCCAATTCATTCATTCATTCATTCATTCATTCATTCATTCATTCATTCATTCATTCATTCATTCATTCATTCATTCATTCATTCAATTTTTATAGCTGCCTAACTCAAAATCAAGTATCTCTGGATAGCTTGCAATTCTAAAATTATAAAACTATTAAAAAACATTGAAAAAAATCTACAAAATAAATAAATAAATAATATAAACAGCAGCCATGATGATTAATCAATCACATTTTCTTCTAAAATTGGTTAAGACTTTCACATTAGCAATTTATAACATCTCTCGGCTACTGTAATGATATAAAGCTTATCTGCATTAATGCAATGTATCACCACAGTGATAGGTTGGTAGTGTTATAAATTGCCAAGGGGAATATTCTCCAAGAGCTGTCTTCCATGTTTCTTTAGGATATACTGAATTTTCTTGCTTCTTCAGGCTGTCATGGCTTTCAATTCTTGAGGGTGATGCATTAGCATCAAATTTACCATGAAAGACTGCTGACTTGCATGAGGCTCCAGTTTTTAAGCAGACATGTCATAAATCCCTCTTCTCATGCTATAGTTTGGGACTCTGAATTAGCAAGGGTTTTCTTTATATATATATATATTTTTATTAGCTATAAAGAACTATTCTTTTGAGATTTTGAGATGGGAGCAGTTCATATACGCTTCCATAATATGTAATGTTAGCTATGAAGCCTTGTAAGAAAAGGGAGAAAGAAAAGTGTCTGCAATCAAGGTTTTTGATTTTGGTATGACTGAATTTTGAACTTTATGAATTGGTTAACATGAGATTCTAAAAAGAAATTCAGATGATGCATAAACAACCTTTTCTAGGAATTATTTCCTTAGTTGTAGGGACAGTGAGTGAAAGAGTTGTGACATTCTAGAGGAGATGTGTGATTCTTACCTAAATGATTATTAAAAATTATTACATGAGTTAAAAGGTAGCAATGGCTATTTAAAGCCAGACCTTTTGAATGCTGAATTTCTAAATGACTAAGCAGCCTTGGGCATTACTGCTTTATTTGCTGCATTGTGGGTAGAAGACTAGTTAAGGCCTGTTCATACCTTCTGGCCAGCAGATAAGGATGAGAATATTGATCTGATTGTCACATGGATTCCTGAAAAAATATGTTTTATTGAGACATTTACCAGCTCACTTTTGCACTCAGGTCAGGGCAGTAGACAGTCCAGAAGGGGACATAGACTTGCTCCTACTTTCCATGTCAAAAGAAGAAAAAGAACTTGAGTTGAGGTTCTGGAACGGCTACAGCAGCATTAGTAGATTTACTCTCCTGCTCTGGTTTCCACAACACGTTTGAAACAGCACCTGAGAATAACTTTAGGATTTGCTAGTAACCTCAGTTTAAAGATTAGCAACTGTTTGTGAACATCATGTGAACTCTTCCACGGTCCCAAGTTCCAACTTCAATCCCAACTCTAAAATTCTGCAAACTCTTTAAAAGTTGCAAGCTTTCCAAGGTTAACAAACATTTATTGGGAATTAGAAGTTCTGCTTGTGGAACTGTTGGACACTTTGCTATCTCATGATGTCTGTTGAGTATTATAGGGCACATCATTTCAGAATAATATGCCCCTTGTGGCCAAACTAGCTCCATCATCTTCTTGTACTTATACAGTATTATTATATTTCTAGTGACTCGGGAGCAAAGAAGTTGCAGCTACAGAACTTGATGGCATAGCCTCTTCTGTCCTGATCTGACATGGTATCCTTTGGTTTCAGGTCACAGGTATCTCAGAAGAACAGCGAATTGTAGGACTGAAAATCACACTTTTTAAATATCAGAAGGTTTCTGGTCGCACCTTCTTGGACTAACACAGCTTATTAAAAGATGCAAACTTTCATGAGAAAGTGTATGCCTTTTACCAAAAGGTGTAAGTTTGAAAAAAAATGTTCCTGTATTACTTCTGATTTTTGGCTAAAAGAGCTCTCCTACAATATTTTTCAATGTGCCAATTATAATGAAGACTCCAGAAAAAAACTAAGCTTTGAGGAAGTGAAAATATGGCAAGGTCCCTCATTTGGGGAAGACGGGGCTAATTCATCTTTAAATGCTACAATCTGAAATTTAGAGGTGTGAATGGGCTTTGTTGGAGAGGGGCTGCCCTTGTCACTGTTTTTGTTGAAGGAGAATGTCATTTCAGTCACTACACTACACTGACTGCTTTAGCAAAGGGACATATTGAGAGAGGGGGGGGAAAGTGAAATGCGTATACAGAGCCACATGCTTTTTATAGACGCATTTCAAGATTCCTTGTTTAGTTAAAATAGTGGGGTAGTGGAGCTGGGAGGGCTGCAATTCACAGTAGAGGCCGAGAGCTTCTGCCAGGTGAAACAGACATTAATGAATCATAACAACAGATTTAATATGAGTACAGATTTACAATCCCATAAACTGGCATTTTGCAATATCAGTGGAATTAATCAGTGGAAAAACGTGCCTTCAGAAATTGTGAATGCTCCAACCCTGGAAATTTTTAAGAAGAGATTGGACAAACATTTGTCTGAAATGGTATAGGGTTTCCTGCCTAAGCAGGGGGTTGGACTAGAAGACCTCCAAGGTCCCTTCCAACTATTCTATTCTATTCTATTCTATTCTATTCTATTCTATTCTATTCTATTCTATTCTATTCTATTCTATTCATAATTTGGACCACTTGTCATTTACATGATTTAAATCCTGTGTTCTGACCTTGATGAAGCTCTACACATTTCCATCCGTTCCCAGAACAACAGAAAGAGTCAATCTCTTTTCAACTCATTGGTGGCATTTTGCTTTTTGCTGTTCTTTGAGGAAGAAGATTGGGAAAGGTAAATGTGTCGTGACCCAAACCCCGTTAAAAAGATGAAATCCTGCAGAGAAATTCAGTATTGATCTCTTATGATTTCCACGCATCCACAAGTAGCTTCCAAAGTAGATTTGTATTTTTATATTAACTCGTGTGTGTAACTTTGGTGTTTTTTTTAAAAAAAATTCACATGTACAGGTAAAATACATAGTGTGTTCTTTTTGGCTGGCTTAACTGAAGTGCCAGACTTGCTTGCTTGATGTCTGCACGTAAACAGGAAGAAAAAAAAATAAAGATAAATTGGATTTGGATATAAAGGAAGTTTGAAAAATGTAACAGCTGACAACTGGGAACACACATAGACGCTCCTTGTAAATACCATTTTTAGTGTTTTCCTCTTCATATGTCTTGTGTTCAATGACTGAAAAGTCTGGAAGACTTTTCAATTAAAAAAAATTTCTTATAATTTTATCAGATGCTGGTAAAATCTGGCCATAATCTTATCATTCTCACTAACCACATCATCATCGGTGCCTGACAATTTAAATCCCTCAATAGCTTTAGCTCTTTTATAAATACCTAATAAAAACAGTTCTAATGTCACGCATGACATTCTGGGCAACAGTAATTTCAAAATAAATCTGATGTAGCTAATAAGAAGGCCCCAGTCTTTTGTCAGAAGTACTTGGCAATACGTGGGAGGACATTCAAAGCACTGCTGTTCTGATCAGTAAATTAACCCTCTCCTTTTTCCAGGCTCACATGACTTCTTTGGAGGCTCTGTCATCTGTTTCCCTCTACATCTGCATGAGCATATTTAGTTTTACTGGGGAAAAATACAGAATGAACTGGAATTTGTGTGTACACTTAAGAAATACCAGGGCTGACTACTAACATTATTGTGATGCTGTTCATCACATGGCCATCTCAATACTCAAGCATTTTAATTTGTTGTAAATCAATTTTAATTAGTTTTATTTATTTAGGCTATTGGTTTCTGCTTTGCTCTGAAATCTTAAAAAAAAAAAAAGATGAAGGGCAAAATAAATTTAAAAAAATAAAACTCAAAGAGAGCACATTGGATAAAATATCCTGAAAGTAATGTTTAGCTTGTAGCCTTTGCAAATATATTTTAAACCAAAAGATGTTATGGCTTTCTGATATTTGTAGATTAGAAGACATATGGAGTCTACTGTATTGATAGCTATTGTACATTAATAAGGAATAACATATTAAGTAATAACATTGTGCTCATGCGTTTTCCTGTAGACTGGATAGCAAGAAAAATAATTCTCTATTCTGCGAAATGTATTAGCTTAATTTCAGTGAAGAACAGAACAGTATAAGTTTTTAAGTATACTTCAAGTATAATTTTTCATCTGAGTAGCTTCAGTAGTATGTGATACTGCAATCTTATAACAAATCATGCAAACTGACATGCCAAAAGTTAACTTGAGGATAGCAAGTCAGATTTCCTCAGGTTTATAGGACCAATCTTCAATTATTTCAGATGGTCAGGGGTAAGGAACCACAAAAATCGTAATCTAAAATTTGTTTCTGAACCACCCAGTGAGTTTTGAATTTTAATTAAATTCCCCTGGCCTACTGATTGTTGTCCTTTAGTTATGTGACTGAATTGTATACTTAAGAGGAACTTCATATTAGTGATGGCCACCCTTTTGCACACGGTGTGTCAGAAATTTTAAAAAATGCCTAACTTGACTCTGCTGATGTGTCACCCACCCCTGCCCCTCCCCACTGGACAAAAGAAAGAAATCATAACAAAGAGTCACTTTGGATTGTGAGATGGACGGTGTGTAAATTTAATAAATCATTAAGTTATAAATTGTAAATATTTTAAAATTTGTCTTTGTCTGTTAGAAAAAAATGTTGCTCCAGGTCGCATGAGGCCTGGAAACTTCAGAGAATGCTCTTGTGCGGCCTTGGAGCCTCAGAAAAGAGCGGGAAAGCACGTCCCATTGTCACAGACTCCAGAGGCTGCCCTTGTGGTCTCTAAGCATGTCAGTAAAATGACATTGTGTCCTGGCTCCAATGGAGGGAACAAATATCATGTAGTAGGCATGCAAGATTCAGGCAACTGCAGGCAAGGCTAGCAGAGGTGCTACAGATGAAGCAGCCCCTGGGGGAGGGTTTGACTGAGAATCTCCACAGACTTTTAGACGTTTGGGAAGATGCAGCAGTAGGGGAGCCAGGGAGAGGTGCAAGGAGAGTGCTGATGCTAGTAGTGGACACAGCTGGTTGATGCATACCCAGCTCCTGCCAGGCTTACAGATGGGTATGTAGTGGGAGAGTCCTTGGCAGGAGCAGGAGGTGAGGGAGAGAAACCAGAAGAGTAGGGCGTAGATAGGCAGGAGCAGGCAAAAACAGGAGCAGAGTCAGGGAAGGAGAAGGAAGATCATGCCCGTGCATCGCAGATTATTAGTGGCTGAAGAGGAGAAGTAAAGTCAGGCCAGATATTCCATCATCCCAACACACACAAAGCCTTGAAAGTGCTGAAGGAAAAGCCAAAGACTTGGTCAATAACATGCTGTGGTCAAGAAAGTAGCAGAAGTCAGGAGCAATGATGCCGGATGCTGGTTGCTTTCAGCAATGGGAAGCAGTCCCTGCATGGTTTAAATCCTCAGCCCCTGAGCGAGCACAGCTGAAGCTTTCCTTGCTCAGTGGTGACCAACAATGAGATGTCAGGCTTGCTTGAAACATCAGTGGCTTGCCACCTACAAGATGCTAACTCAGATGAGGCTCAGGAGTCCCAGACCCTGGCGGTCTTCTCTCCTCCTGGCCCCCGTGTGTGCCAAAATGACATCGGTGCTGGCCCAAGAAGGACTGGACAGGTATCAGTGATGGCAAAGAAAAGGCTGCCATTGCTGAATCTGTGGACACAGCACCTGATCTGCCCATGTCTTGGAGCTTGGCCCTGAGGTTGTGACAGAAACATTGAACATTATTAAATCAATCTCATTAAAGTTTGCTATAATTTAACTTGGAAGATATACAGTAGTAGTTGTGAATTATAAATATTCCCAGTATGAGTTCAATGTTGGCATCTGGGAAAATGAAAAGGAAGGTTGCTGGGTTTGGAATGATGTTGTTTATGCAGCAACAAATGTTTTCCTTGAGGGTAAATTTATACCCTGCATTTTTAGTGTGCGCTTCCTAAAAATGTAACGCCTTATGGCTGGCAGTGATATAATAAATCCCAATCAGCAGCTGTCAATAACCTTTACATTAATAAAAAGTGATTAAAATGTACAAAAAAACCCCTTTCTAATTTTTTTTTAAAAAACTAACATTAACACTTAAAGTACCACAAGAAAAAGCACTTGGCAAACCTTGCAGCCTAATGGGAGAAATGATTTTGGCTTCTGGTAACAAACATTGTCATGTCTTAGCAGTTGCATTGGCTGGACTTGAACACTAACTAGATCAATGCTTGTGGGGCCACATTTGCCTGAAAATAACAGCAGCCCTTCTCAGCCTCGTCCCTGTAACATGCTTCAATATTTTTTTAATTATTCAGTCAGGATAATTGGCATAAGAGAAGTTGCTGTTTCAACATATCTTGAGGACCAAAGATTAGGAAAACACTAAAGATCAGTAATGATTATGTCTTGCTTAGTAATTTAAAGAAAGATGAATGTCTTCATCAGATGTGAGTCAATATGATCTACTAAATCTGCAAAACATAAGCAGCCACTAGACAGCAAGAAAATGTTCTGAATCTCTTCACTGTCTTGTGGTGGTTGCTCAGATTTTTGTAGTCCAGGTTTAGTAGCTCCCACTTAGTCTGATCTTGCACTCTTTCAGTTCTCTGAAATTGGATGTTGTGTTTCTTTTGAGATAGCTCCTGATGTACACATTTTTCTGATCAGCTGTCACTGTTGGCAGGAATGGTATCATCACAGGGTTGGTTGGCCAGAATATCACTGCTGTTCCTTAGGCTGACAAGGATTCCATGCTGTTCTATTGTATCCTTTGCAGTACAAATTACACTACATTGAGGCCAGTGTAGAAGGCCTTCCAAAATTTTGGTTTTGTGATCTCAGAAACAAAGCAATGGTTTACAATAGGTTGGATCCAGAGTGGCATTTAGAGGAATTCTTCTCATATTGAAAGAACAGGGTGGGAAATAGTCTTTAAGGTTCCTCATTCTCTTCCAGCAGTCTTCATTCCTTTCTAGTTCTTCAACCTCTGATAAAGCTGCCATTGATGGCTGCAGGGCCACCTGGCATAAAATTTGTTTATTCAGCTATCAAAGTACTGTAGTCCTGGACTTACTACCGTAATGGAGCCTTCCCAGCTTGGTTGTAAGTCATGATGTTCGTAAAGCAAGTCACCCACATGACGGACACAATTTTATGAGCTTTTTTGCAGCAGTTGTTAAATTGTTATGCCATGGTTAAGTGAACCAATGGTTTGCTATGGGCCGGCCTTGCTAAAAAAATGAAGTAAATGCAGGTTTTTGGCAAAACCCTTGTGAAATGCAGTCACATGACTATGGGATGTTGCAAATGGTCATAAATTTGGGCTGGTTGCCAAGTGCCCAACATTTCAGACGGTCGCTAAGCAACCAGTTGTAAGTTGAGGACTACCCATATGTATTAAGCATTTAATAATGTCAGATAGCAAAATATCTAATGCTGGATTAGGATTATGATGTGTCTTCACAGACAAAGATGCATTGGGAGGAATAATTTGAAGGAGATCAGGAATACTATATACATATACATATGATGCATTTATCCCATACGTATAATGTCTGTAGAATCCGGTGGGAGTTTGACCATCTCTCCACTATTATTAAGAAATCAAGATTCTGTACAGTGCATCTAACATTCTTAAACAGTAATGCATTTTCAGAAAAATCAGACTGAATTTTAGGGCTTGTAATATTATAACAAAAGATATCCACGTAATTATGCCTGAGTCATATCTTTTGTAGTTGTCTACCTACTGCAGTCTTGTAAATCTTGCCTTCAGTTTGCCAAAATCTTGAAGAAATGACAGTTGATATATTAATAGAAAATAGTTGAATAACCCCGATTACATAATGGGTTTTAAAGTTTTAAAGGTTTCCCTGTCCAATCGTGGGCAACTGAAGGGGGCGGTGCTCATCTCCGATTCTCAGCCGAGGGAGCCTGCGTTTTCTGAGAGATGTTTCTGTCACCATATGGCCAACATGAAAATTTGGAACACAGCAACCTTCTCACCAAAGTGGTACCTATTTAGCTACTTGCATTTGCATGCTTTTGAACTGCTAGGTTGGCAGGTGCTGGGATGGGTAAAGGGAGCTCACCCCGTCGCACGGCACTCGGATCTTGAATACAAGATGTCAGCTTTCTAGATAATGGGTTAGTGTTCTAAAATTTAGATCACCATAGCTAAATAAACTGTACATGCTAGCACATGATAGAAAACAAGATGATCATGGAGGGAAGTGTGTAGTGGGCTGCCCCAGGGCTCTGTTTTGGGCCCAGTGCTCTTCAACATCTTCATCAATGATTTGGATGAGGGGATAGATGGGGAACACATCAAATTTTCAGACGACACCAAGCTGGCAGGAATAGCCAACACTCCAGAAGATAGGCTTAAGATACAGAAGGATCTTGACAGACTTGATCATTGGGCGCTATCTAACAAAATGAAATTCAATGGTGAAAAAAGTAAGGTTCTACATTTAGGCAAGAAAAACCAAATGCACAGGCATAGTATAGGGGGTACCTTGCTCAATAGTAGCAACTGTGAGAGGGATCTTGGAGTCCTAGTGGACAATCACTTAAATATGAGCCAGCAGTGTGCTGCAGCTGCCAAAAAAGCCAACATGGTGCTAGGCTGCATTAACAGAGGGATAGAATCAAGATCATGTGAAGTGTTAATACCACTTTACAATGCCTTGGTAAGGCCACACTTGGAATACTGCATCCAGTTTTGGTCACCACGATGTAAAAAAGATGTCGAGACTCTAGAAAGAGTACAGAGAAGAACAACAAAGATGATCAGGGGACTGGAGGCTAAAACATATAAGGAACGGTTGCTGGAATTGGGTATGTCTAGTCTAATGAAGAGAAGGACTAGGGGTGACATGATAGAAGTATTCCAATATCTCACAAAGAAGAGGGAGTCAAGCTATTCTCCAAAGCACCTGAAGGCAAGACAAGAAACAACAGATGAAAACTAATCAAAGAGGGAAGCACCCTAGAACTAAGGAGAAATTTCCTGACAGTTAGAACAATTTATCACTGGAACAACCTGCCTCCAGAAGCTGTGAATACTCCAACACTGGAAGTTTTTAAGAAGAGACTGGACAGCCATTTGTCTGAAATGGTATAGGGTTTCCTGCCTGAGCAGGGGGTTGGACTAAATGATCTCCAAGGTCCCTTCCAACAGTATTATTATTATTATTATTATTATTATTATTATTATTATTATTATTATTATTATTATTATTATTATTATTATTATTATTATTATTATTATTATTATTATTATTATCATCATCATCATCATCATCATCATCATCACCATCACCATCATCATCATCATCATCATCTGTTTACTTGTCTTTGATATTCTTGGAATTAGAAAGTTCACAATCCATGCATTTACAATTGATTGATTGATAAAATTAAAAGCCCCCCTTCCTTCCTGCTTCACGAGGGCAGAAGCCTAGTCTTCTGGATTTATAAAATGCTATGCTCACCAAGGATGGAACTAAATATATACTTTCTTCTCTACAGTGATGAACAATTAAAAATGAGTGCATGCCACTAAAATGGAACATTATTATATTACATAACTGTACTTGTCATCCGACAGATCAATAATGACAGTTCAGCAGTGTATGATGAGTCGTAGGCTAAATCTTCAAAACCCAAGCAACAAATACTGACAGCGTTGTACATATAAGTGTAGAAAGCAGCTGTAAGAGGAAAGGGTTTGCCCCACCAATCAGTGAATTAGCAGTGCTTAATGGAATGTACCTAGCATAACAAAATACTGTATGCTATGCTTTAAATAAATGAAAGAAACTTAAAAGAAAACTGACTCATTGTTACATGATCACCATTTATGATTGCACCAATGAAGAAAAATAATTCGTCCTTATGGTTTCATCAAAGGCTCAGAATAAGAAGAAAGCCATCTCTGGTAATCCTTTGCCAAAATCCTTAAGGAATTTCACCGGATTTATTTACTTCACATAATATATACAGGATCTCAAGGACAGACTTTATAAGTGTCGAAGAAGTTTGTTTGCAGAGTGCCTTGAGCTGAAATGTGAGCCGATTTCTCCATGCTGAATTCCAAACTCTTTACTGCTGATCTATGCAGCTCAGTGGAGATATTAATGTCTTGGTTAATGAAGTTCTGTACATGGCATATTTTACCCAGTGAGCTGTCTTGAAATATCTCTGTGCCAAAAGAGTATGAAGCAATGCCACTGAACAAAGAAAAGCAAAAACCAACGTGGCTGTTGCTTTCTACTTCTAGAAACAGTGTGCCTTCTGTTGCCTGCGTGGGATGACTGGTGTTGCTAAATCTGAGATGTACAAGCACAGAAAAGGAAGAATGGACAAATCCTAGCAAATGGAAAGCCCTTTTAGCTAAGCCACAACAATATTGATTTTCAACCTTTCTATCCTGTTTTTTTTTTTAACCACAAGACATCCCAAGTTTACAAAATTAAAAGCCAAATCAGAATCTTCAGTTAAATCAGAGTAACATAAGCATCAGAGAAGAGCCACAATATGGAATGAAGAATGTTATTATTGAAGCTTCATTTCCAGGAAGTGGGATATAGAAGCTTATGTAATCTGTCTGCAAGCAATTTGTTTTGGGGGGGGCAGCCTAGGTTGCTATGAAGTTTGATGGGTGGCTGAGAAGGAGGGTCTTCTGATAGTCCCTCTCTAGCAGCAAGCCTCTTAAGAATTCCTTCCCAGCATTTCATCCTATTCGTTTCATTAACTGATATACTACTGCTTGCTTTATCAAAAACTTCTGACAAAGTGTGGTTTGACAACTACAGGCCTTAATGAAAATAGGTTGATCAAGATACCTTTCCAACCATTAAAAATACAAAGCATCAATATAGGATCCCAACTGGAAGAAAGAGTGAGGTGGGCAATCCTAGCTGATTCTTCACTGCAGACTTCAGGAGTGCCTCTCCTATAGCTCCAGAGCAGTCTTTCCTAAACTGGAACCTTCCATATACTTTAGATGATAACTATGGGGCCAGTGGTGGTATTCAAATATGTGAACAACCGGTTCTCTGTGTGGATGCCGCTTCTGGAACTCCATTCTGGACCTGGGCAACAAAAAAATTAGCTACCGGTTCTGCTGAACCGGTGCGAATTGGCTGAATCCCACCACTGTATGGGGCTCATTGGCTATGACAACTATGATTAATTTCAATATCAGGTAATATATCCAATTCATTAATTATCATCATCTAGAGTTTAAGTAATAAAATAACAAAAGGGAATGATTTCATCCTGATATATCCCAATTATGAGGTCAGACAGGGCCAGATCCTAAAGGATTGAGAGATTGAAGCCTACTAACTGTAAAGTCATAAAATGGCTTGTTTGACTTGGCTTAGTACGTTGTGTAGTCCCAATCTTTGCAGTTTATAAATAATGGCCTACATCTTCCCCATGTATTAGATTAGTATGCTTTATTAGGCAGTGAAATATGGTATAATTTCAACATGTGGCTTAGGAAGATGTGCAAATCCAACTACTGTATAAAATTACTGTTGGAATCATATATCACACTAATCTATAGTATGGGTAATCAGTTTACTTAACACACAGCTGGCTGGAATACTACATGGTAAGCCTTAAACCAAGGGTTATAAACCACAAAAAGGCTGGCACAATACAATATACTAATCTAAAACCAAAGAAAACGTATTACGGTTTAAAGTAATGTGTAAAACAGATCAGTATGGGCATGAGCATCCATTGAAAAGCCAGTTTGGGCTAGGCTAAGGCATCAGGCTAGAAACCAGGTGATGTGAGTTCTAATCCCACTTTAGGCTAAGTTACCTTGGGCCAGTCATCCTCTCTCAACCCCACCTACTTCACAGATTGCTGTTGTGAGGAAAAGACGAAATACTAGATATGATCACAGCCTTGAGTTATTTATAAAAATAATAAAGGCAGGATATGTATAAATAAACAAACAAACATAATCTGGTAATGCAGTAGTATTTTAAGCTATCCTTCCTTTCCTTTTTCTTCTTTTGCTTAGGAATGATCTTGCAAAAAGGCCCATCACAGCTTATAAAACTGCAGCTGATAAAAGTCTGGTATAATGTAGCAACAGCAGGATGATCTAACACCCTCCTCCCCCTCCCATCCCTAGAAACACAAATTCTGCACTTTTTCTATATTCCCATTAATCAGTGAGAAAAAGGGATTCTAGAACTAATTTTAAAAGAGCTCAAATAAAGCCTGAATAATTTGCATTTAGAGAGAGTGGTCCTTTTGGTTTAATTGGGTTTACTGAATCCATTTTAGATGTTGGCGATTGCTGCACGGATTGAACCTCTGCAGTCCTTTCCCCAAATGAAAGAGTAACCCTTGGAAACTAGTTGGCATGTAATACATTTCAATGCAGCATAATAGGGTAGTCGTGCAGGACTCTGAACTGAATGCGACACATTTCCTTAGTCATTCGTTTGTAGCTATAATGACCATCTTACCTTAGCTGGGATTCCAGGCGGATTCAACATTTGATACAACATGCATTAATAGGTTTCTTCTCTACCTTTAAGAAGTGGTCTGAATACGGTGCTTAAGAATATAGTTAACCTGTTCATACTACAGATAAATGAAATTGGAAAAAGAAATTATTTTTCCTTCTTGCAGTATGTACAGAGATCTTGTTTAATTAGGACCTCTGACAGCAACTGTCACAAAAGACTTGAAGGACAAACCAGCCAGGAGCTGTATTGTTCTTCAACAAAATAGGCACAGGAAATATTTGACACCCAATTCTCCTGCAATTCTGCGACGGCTGAATTCAATGCCACCTTGTAGTGACTAAACTATGTAATACTGGGTGCTTTCAATAGGGCAACTCCTCATATTATCGTCGTGCAGCTATTCTTTCAGACTTTCCGGGGATTCTTTGAGAAAGGTTGAGCTGGTGCCCTGCTCCCTCCATTTCCAGAAGGAAAGTGGAATCAGATCCTGTTTAACTCTGGCATGAGTTTGGACACCCCTTCCCAACCTTTAGGGCAGTTTAAGAAAAGCAAAACAGGCTTGCTTTTCACATTACTTAGCTCAGGGGTCTTCACTCCTGGCCCTTTTATGACTTGTGGACTTCAACTCCCAGAATTCCTCAACCAGGCATGCTGGCTGAGGAATTCTGGGAGTTGAAGTCCACAAGTCATAAAAGGGCCAAGTTTGAAGACCCCTGACTTAGCTGTATGGCCTAAGTAATGTGAGGCTGAACCTTCTATGTTTTCCTCCCAAATGGATTTCTTAGGGATAAGAAAAAAAGAAAAGAGAGGGAAGGTCTAGGAAAATATCAGAGGTTAGAAACTTATTATCTCACCTCTTTAAATTAGTGTCTGAGGCAATATATTCTTTAAACAGTTTTAATTGTACAGCGTTTCTAAAATCTGTTATTTTGATTTTATATTCTATTGAAAACCTTTGAGAGACCTCATTAATTGGCGATGTAATAAATTAGATTTAATGAGAAAGGAAGGAAGACTATTTATTGATTATTGGCTACAGAGGCCAGTCAACTCCCAATGACTGAATGGCTTACATCACAAAAGTAGAGAGCAACTGAATGACAGGAAAAAGACAAGTATGTCTGGAACAGGCAATCCAACACATCAAAAGAAAACTAATGGAGGCTCAACAATCATTCCTGGGACCAAAACCAGGTTTTCAAAGATTTGTAAAACAGCTGCAGGGTGGAAATTGCATGGCTCTCTGGGGAATGATGTTCCACAAGGCAGGCACCATGACAGAGAAGATGTATTTCTTAGGTCCTGACAGATTATACTGTTTAACTGAAGGGATCTGCAGCACAAATGGTCTTTCATACCTAGGCCCTAGGCCATGAAGGATTTATAGGTGACAATCAACACCTTGAATTGCATCTAGAAGCTTAAAAGGGAATAATGCCACACAGTATGTCTATCACTGCTTGCTGTAGTTTCTGAGTGGTATCCAAGGCAGTCCCATGTAGAGTGCATTGCAGTAGTCCCTCCGTGAGATCCATTTGTGAGGTCACTAAGGCATGAATGACTACCTGAAGGACCTCTCATTCTAGGAATAGGCGCAACTAGCACACCAGATGGACCTGAGCAAAGGCCCTCCTGGTCACAAGTGCTATCTGCTCACTAAAAAGATCTAGGCCCATTACTTTCTTTCCTTCTGTGAATACAGAACTGTATACAATCCCCTTCTACTCCATCCATCCTACGATTAAGAGGGATCAAAGGCCAGGATTTTTCAAGACCTTTGATTTATTTTACGTACTGAAAGCTGTATACAAGTCCACAATAATTTAATTGCCTTCAACTACAGATTGGGAACAACTGCCCCTCAGGACATCAAGCGAGGCTCTCTCTTTCCCTCAAATGGACCCATATGTTGCCTTTTTCTCTTGTTTGACAAAGCGGGGTCTATTTTTCTACATGCAAAGGAGCAATGGTTCATTGTTTTCTCCAGCAAGATAATGGGAGTAGTACTACATATGGGGCTTAAGAGATGCCACACAAAACTAGAGTTGCATTTATATCCGTAAGTCACTTAAAAACCACCTTTCCAGGTATATAAATACTACACTTGACAAGTCAGAGATGAATTATTTTAATTTCTTTCTGTCTGCTTCTCTATCTGCATGTTATATTAAGGGATTCTGAAAATCTCAGATTTGAACAAATTATCCATCAATGAGATTATCAGAAAGAATCCATCCAAATTTATAAAATACAGTGTTGCATTTACCACTCATTCAGAAAGGAAATCACACTTGTACTTATATTACAGAGACAGGGAACAGATTTTGCTCTTTTACTGATCAGTATTTCCCAGCTTATGCTCACATGACAGCTACTGCAAGTAGTTGTTGGTACAAGTGAAAATCTGAAAAAAGAGCCAGCTTTTGAGGGGTCCTTGGTGCTCTCTGAGCTTGGTTGTTTTCTTGCAGATGTTTCATTTCCCAAACTAGGTAATATCATCAATGCTTGATTAGCACTGATGATGTTACTTAGTTTGGGTAATGAAATGTCTGCAAGAAAACAACCAAGCTCAGAGAGCACCAAGGACCCCCTCATTTCAACCCTCAGCTACAAATATTCTTCTTTATTGGAACTAGCTTGCATTTGAAGTAGCAAAATCTCATGATATTGTCAAATCTTGAGAAAGATTTTTGGTGTTGTTGCTCAGGATCATGCAAGGGTTTATAAAGGAATGCCAACTCTTGGTGGGTTCCTTGTGCCATGGTGCCCACAAGAACTACACTACCAATTCCTGCTTATTTACTTGTTCTCAGATGTTTTAGATGACAATGTACTGGGTCCACATAGAAAAATACGTTGGGAAGGGCTATTGTAACTGTCAGAACCACGATAAAAATGTTTTTATAAAAACACGGCTCAAATTACAGGTTGTTCTTTTAGCTTTTAAAATGGAAACCTAGAATTGTGATGAATGTGCAGGTCCCTTTATTTTCTTATTTGCGTCATTCTTATTTCTATTACTATTTCCTTCCCTCCCAGTAATTTCATAGCAAAAAGGTAAAAAAAATATCTATGGGTTTCTACTAGTAGTATTTTAGACATGTTATGTGACTGGTATAATATATGCTAAAGATATATTTTCCAAGGAGCTTTTTGACACAACACACACACAGAAAGAGATAGAGAGAGAAAGAGATACACAGAGAGGGGGGGGGAGAGAGAGAAAGAATTTTAACTATACTGAGCATGTGTAAATGATTTAAGTAGGTAACTTTGGCAAGCAGATAACATTATACAGGTATAAGACTAAGAAATCAGCTAAGGTTGACTATGACCTTCCATTAAGTTTAGTGTTCATGCAAGAATATGTAATTTGATTAATTTGTCACTTGTGTGATTTGTGAAAACACCCAGAATGTTTCTCAATTTTTACTTTATTTTTGATTTTTTTACAACCTTTTATATACAAGTTTTCTCTTTCTTGGGCATTTTTTTTAAATTATAAAATTGTTATTATATGTCAGGTGTTATTAATTCCTGACAAGAGTGTTTATGTGAACAAGGAGTAGAGTGCTTATTATCAATCCTGTTATTATTATTCCCTTAAGATAGCATATTTGCTTCCTCATGTACACAACAATATCTGGAGACTTAATTGCCACTCTGGGATGCAAAAAATAACTGGAAGCCCCTACATTATCAACAAGAAGCAACGGAAAATGCCATTGATATTTTTTCATCTACAGATTTTTGCACTCAATTGAGGGCAGGCATGATATGGAATATCTATGTTTTAACAAAGTCTCAATCCTGTAAATGCTAACAGAAATCCTCCTTTTAAATTCTGCTACTCAACCTGACAATGATAAAAGCTGATGTTTACATACTCTCTTTGGACTTAACACCCAAAGTTCAATATATCACTAAAGAATTCTAAATAGTAAGAGTACCACATGGAAAAAAGTCTGGAGGAAAAGTTTTAATTCAAAATAGGGGTAAAGAACCGAGAATGAGTAGCAATATTAGACTTTGCAGGGGCAAAATAACCCCGCTTTTCTTGCCGGCAGTGCTTTGTATTGGTGGTAAATACTGGATCTAAGTTTTACACAAGAAAAATGGCTGGTATGAGAAATAGGCTGAGAGCCAACAGGTCAGAATTAGTAGTTATGTAAACACTGGACAATTGCTCAGCTTCAAAGCCACCAAGCGCCATGCAGTGAACGAGTCCATTAATTCAGGGGGAGCATGGGAATAAAAAAAGGCAAAGAGGTGATGGCAGCATTGTGATAGAAGCCCCACCCCTTTTTTTACAAGCATGCAGTGCATATACAAAAAGGGCAGGTCTTCCATCACAATGCCACAAACGCCAACTTGTTTTCTTTTATACACACCTCTGCAGACACAACCAGTGGGGGGGGGGGGGACTGCAAAAAATGCCTGCAGGTTTGAATAATTTTGGATATAAGAATCAGTTTACATAGGCCGTGGTCAATAAACTGTTTTGTTTGCTTCATTTTTATTGCCATTGGTTCTTATCTAGAATCTTATTACAGGTTGTAATAATATATATTACATAAGTCTACAATTGAGCCCAAAATTTGCTAAGAAAGACAAGTTGAGTTGTGTCTCATTTTTAACTACCATTTTTGCCACAGTTGTTGAGTAACTCACTGCAGTTGTTAAATGAACCATACAGTTGTTAAAACAAATCTGGCGATTATCCCCACTGACTTTGCTTGTCAGAAGCCTGCTGGGAAAGTTACAAATGGTAATCACATGACCCTGGGACACTGCAACTGTCATAAATACATACCAGTTGCCAAGCACCCCAATTTTGATCACATGACCGTGGGGAAGCTGCAATGATCCTAAGTGTGAAAACTGGTCATAAGTCACTTTTTTCACTGCCGTTGTAACTTGGAATGGTCACTAAACAAAAGATTTTAAGTCGAGGACTACCAAGATAGAAGTATGTCTCTGGTATTTCTTCTGAATCCTAACCATGTGGTGTCAAGTCAGAGCCATCAACTGTTTCTTTTTTTTTTCCAGTCTCCCCAGAATGTCTAATCTCATGACTGTATAACACCTCAACAGGCCAAAACCAAAATAAATGTTATACTAGAAACACCGCACAGAATTGTGGAAGGTTATACAAATCTCTAGCCAAGTTTTTAAACCATAATTAAACCTACAATCCCATTATTCACTAGCAATTGTTAACAATTTTTTACATGTTGGCAGTCCAGTATCTTACTAAATAAGTAGTAATGAACGTCAAAGTCAAATCTTCTTTCAAACAAGCTCGACTTGTTTGGGTTTTTTGGCATCAATACAGAAACCTCCAGCTTTGGGCTACAAACATTTGAAGACCCAGTCAGGAGTGGTAATGAGAGTTTTATACCTCTTTACTTCAGTCTAGTTTTTTTCCCCAGGTTTTGGTAGCTTAAGTATATGGAAATGGCTTTGCCATTGCCTTTTTGCAGGATATTTTTTGGATCGTTTAATTTAACCTACAGCCTTAGTTTTCCTTGGTGAATTCCCGATAAATAATGAAAAACAAATGTCCAATGAAAGAACGCTAGCATAATTATACAGCAGAACTGTTAATATCAAAACAAGTCAAGAGAAGCATATTATGTATTCATTCTTTCATCTATTCAGAATAATAGAAGAATAACAGAGTTGGAAGGGACCTTGGAGGTCTTCTAGTCCAACCCCCTGCTCAGGCAGGAAACCTGATACCATTTCAGACAACTGGAGCATTCACAACTTCTAGAGGCAAGTTGTTCCACTGATTAATTGTTCTAATTGTCGGGAAATTTCTCCTTAGTTCTAGGTTGCTTCTCTCCTTGATTAGTTTCCATCCATTGCATTCATTCCTATCCAGAGATTTTTTTATATTCATCTTTTCTATAAGGATGAAACTTAACGGGCCCCAGATGGCAACTAATTCCAGAGGGATGAGGCTATTTCAGGAAACATCCTTAATCAAATATGAGACACTAGTCCCTTTCAATTACCTTACTATATAGTCAGGTACATACAGTACAGTTAAAAGATGCCTTCAATTAACCATATAAGACTCAAAGGCTTTAATGTTTAAAGGTTAAAAAAAAACAATCCCTTCTGGACTAATTACATTACTGTAAGATTTGCATTATAGTTCTGAGATGGTCCAATCCTACAATTTTATCTTCTTGGCTTGTTGAAATTGTTATTGATGAAAGATTTGTAAAATTATTTTGTAGGGAATATAGATCTATTCAAGGTTACTCCATGTCTGCACTGTGAAGGGGTTTAGCCAAAATGCAAACAATTGATTTGATTTGTGTGGTCTGAGTATACACAGTTACTACTCCCATTTACATTTGGTTGGTTTTATAGAAATAGAAGGCCAGTTTGGATATGCCTTTAATTTGATACATCCAGTGTAATGGAATGTGTGGATGACCTTGGGGGATGAGGAAAAATGATGGGGACAATCAAGATGAGAGAGGGAGGAGACTGCAGTCACTTAACTGTCAGAGAAATAAATTTAGGAAGGACCGGCCCTAATTGATCTGCCAGTTAAAAGTGGTGGCGGGAGGGAGTTTGTACCTTCAGATTTGCAAGATTCTGTTAATGTAAACTTATAAGTAGATTATGTTCATCTAGTCATGTCTCCTATCTGGTTTACCCGGGAGGATATTTTATTTTAAAAATATCTTCTTTTTAGAAATGACTTCTCTAAGTAAATTTGAATATGAGTCCTTCACAGTGCAATTCTTTATATGCTTACTAAGAGAAAGCCATCCAAATGATTCTAATTAAGCTTTTTCCTAGGTAAACAGACCTCAGTGACAATTTTTCCCTTCCAACACTGAAACATTATCTCATGATCTAAATTCTCAATCTATTCATCTTAAAATTAAGGAGGGGGGGGAAGAATTCTCTCAATGTATTTCTTTTTTTCTAAGTCAAAGAATTATGGAAAATGAAAGCCAGCCTATTTTTCTCCAAAGAAAAAAAAACAATGGTCACAGGCCTACTAGATTTCAAATATTCTCTTATCTGGATCTAATTATGATCCTATTTAATATTTGCATTGTCTGCCTAAAATTCTAAAATAATTTGGTTATGAAGACTTCTTTTATTTATTATTCTACCTTCTAAACATGATTTTAATTTTTGTTTTCCTATAGAGAATTTTAAAAAGGAAAAAGGTCACAAAGAAAAAAAGAAAAATGCATATTGTAATAGATATTGAAAACTGTTCAGTTATTATATCCTTGCCTATCGTGCATTACTCTGACTGTGATGGCAATATGTCACATTTTACTGGAAATGGTCTTTTATTTGAATGCCTATCAGAGAATAGTCATGTGCTTGAAGACATCCTATATTTGAAGGACTATCTGGGACAAATGGGATTTTAGAATAAAGTATTATAAGGAGGGAGATCTGTTTTCCTGAAATTTCTAACAAACAATATAACATAGGCAACCAATTAACCAAGCACACAGGTCACCCTCTTACCCAACTTAGATGGGTGTTTATATTTGTTTTTTAATTGTGCTAATTATTGTTAAATGTTTATCTAGGTGCATCGTTATAAATGAATATATACAAACACATCTAAGCAAGCCTAATCCCCATTCTTTTTTACTGATGCATTTCCTTTTCTTTGGCAATGTATAAGTTGTTGTAGGAGGAATCCTGTGTTAGTCTATGATGGCAAGACATCAGGAATCTGGTAGCACTTTTGGGGATTATCAAATTGTATTAAAAGACACTGATAAGGCACTTGTAATCTGTCTCACATGTCCCCTGCATCTGTAATAACCAACCAGGCTGCAACTCACAAAAGCTTATGCCTTTTAATCAAATTAGACAACTCATGACCTGTTGAGTCATTCTTTCAGAGATATTTCCTTACCAGATTCCTCAATGCCTTGAACAATGACAGGACTTCTAATGTACTGCCTTCCCTGCATCTGCTTTGAAAATAATCTGTGTTGAACTGTAGAGCACAAACACAGCGTAGGAAATTATGGCATTTTGTATTACATCATAAACTGTTTTACGATAATTTTAGGTCATATAGTGTTTGCCAATTTTCAATTCCACAGGAGTCATAGGTCTCAGATTTTGGACACATTCTGTAAGCTAGCTCATCTAAGGTACCTTGGTTCAAAAATTGTTGCCCTATGATGCACCTTTTTACCCAGTTTAATGTTATGGGAATGAGACTTCTAGTAGTATATGGATATTAGTTGAAAAAGGTGCTACCAGATGTCTTACTGAAGTCTTGCAATGCACAGTGGCTCACCCTGCACTTTTCCTTGTTTTCTTTTCAAATACTGGAAGTATATATTTCAATTTATATAATATGTTGTAATATATCTTTCCCTTTGGATATATTTTTTTTCTCCTCCTGTCATATTTTGGCACTTGAGGAAGATTTTGCTATTTATCACACAATCTTCCCTGAATCTACTTTAAGATGATTCTAACAGGTGTTTACTGACAGACGATATTCTTGCATGTCCATAATGCATTCACGAAATTGATACTGGGGCAGTCTTTAGGAGTCTGGTTGACCCTGTTTTCTTTTTTCTTTTTTTAATTTTGCATATTATTCCAGGAAAGTACCTCAAATAATATATGGAATCAGGTGGTTTCCAGTTTCTACATAAATGATTCCACAATCTAATTATAATGAAAAGAACTTTAGAACCTGATTTCTGGAAGGGAAATAAGAGTGAAATCACAAAATGAACCAAATTTAGTTCAAAGCTAGCATGAAGAAGCAAGAGGCAAATTAATCCAAAAATAGATACTTCTTGCTTGAATTTGAGGATGTTTTTAGATTATTCCTGCTGGCAGAGAGAAATCAGGTTGGGCTGAAGCCATTTGTAGAATTTCAGTATGCCAATTTCCAAAGCTGACCAGAATTCTTATTCATATAAAGTTTCTATTACACAAATAATTAAAAGCAGATTTTTATTGTCCCTCTGGAAAAACGTACTTTTATGGACACAGATCTTTTCTTTTGAGTTAGAAATATCTCTCTTACTGTCATTTGGATTATGAATCCAGTCAGTACAAAAGCATGACAAGTGCCTGGTGTGCATATACGTGTTGTTTTTATACATGTATGCCCTTCTAAGCATGCATGCAAAATCGCTCCCTTTTTGTAGGCTTCCCAATTTCAGCAGGAAGCTGAATTAGAATTTAATTGTTAGTTGGAATACTTGGAAAGCATTTAGCAATATTTCACAGACAATAAAACACTTGACATTCCAAAGCACAGCTATTTGGGAGTTATAAGAACAAATCTTATGAAATATTCATGGAATGGATTGCCTAGATTAAAAAACAGTGCCAAATTAAGTTGATGAATTCACTCAACATTTGATATCTGGGGGGAAAGGAAAAGGGTTGGGACTTAGACTGAACATTAAACCATCTCTGTGGTTTGTTTGTTTTTCCTATATAGAAGAGTGAACTTCAGACCACATTCTAGATCAAGACAACACATTACTCAAAGAAGGCATGTTTAGGAATCGAATGATCCTAATTCACCTCGAAAAAAACCTCTCCTGGTTCCCTTTCTGCAGATTCATTTCCCAGCTCGGATAAGGCATAGCTCCATCTGTTTTATTTTATAGAATTCTATTATCCAATATATATATATATATATATATATACACATACACATACACATACACACACATATATATATATATATACATACACATACACATACACACACACACATATATATATATATATATATATATATATATACACACACATATATATAATTGTTATATGTTATCCTCCAGCTAGAATTATTCTCCCAACATAAAGGTTCTTGAAATTTAGAGGGGAGAAGGGGCTAAAACACACACACAAGCGCACACACAAATATATGTAAAAATTGTTTTTGATTCTAGTTTAAGAGGTCTTAGGTGAGGGCACAAACTCACAACTTCAGCGTGCAACTCAGCCAAAGCAGCAAAAAGCTTTTTTTAGCAATTACAATTCTTAACCTGTGTTTAAAGTTTATTTGGGATTAGATTAAAGAGTTTTATAACAACCATCAATTGTGATGGTTTATGGTTTATTTCCAGGAAGGAAGGAAAGGTAAGTGAATGTATCCTTTTTTTAAAAAAAGTTTTCACCCTGTTCACTCACAAACTGGCCTAAATAGTGGCTATGTATGTATAATTAAATATGTCCCACAACCCGGTTAACAAGTACATGTGCACTGCCATTTTAACTATTTGTAATTCAGAGTTTTAGGACTATTACCTCAGTAAAATAAAGAGCAACCATTATTCTGGCTTTTAAATGTTCCATAAACTTTGATTCCAAATTCCAGTTCCCATAAAGCAAAAACTGTAGTTGGTCCAGATTTTGATAATATGGTAACTTTAGCTTATCAAAATCTGAAGCAATGACAATGTATGATGAGATGGTAGTAAATTAACAGTATACATACTTTTTAATTGAGCTTTCTGGCTTAGTGTGTGATGAAAACACAGCGAGTGTGAATCTATTAGATCTAATTCCAACTCAGATTACAAACTCTGGAGAATTCAAGACATTATTATCTTCCTTTAAGGCTTGCAATTTAGGACTAACGGCTGCAGCAGTTAAAATACAACCAGCATCTCTAAAGTAACTGTTTCCGCTTTCGTATTAAGAGTAATCTGGTGTTTTACCATGAGTTTAGCAATGATGTAAGATGTTATTTTGCAGATATGTTATTTCATAAAGCTTTCTATACATCTTGGTAACAATGCTTATGATGATAAGCATCTTTTGTTCCTGAAAACCTTTTCAGTTGTAACAATTTTGAACCGTTGGAAGACAATGATTCATCTGGTATGAGGAAATTGCTCAAAAGTAACATGGAATGACAATAATAGCAACAACTCAATATTCAAATAAGGCGTGAATGCTTACAGAAGATCCATTAATATGATTTGGACTTACAAATCAATCATAGCATCACCAAAGAGCATAAAGGTAAAGCAATGAAGAATTTTTTGATGCCTTCAAGTCAGCCTTGATTCCTGGCAATTGCTTGGACAAGTCCCTGCAGTATTCTTACTAAGATTTTTGGTTTGCTACTCCTTAGGGCTGAGAGAGAGGAACTGGCTCAGAGGCACCCAACTGGCTTCAGGCCTAAAATGGGATTAGAATTCATCTCCTAAATTCTAATCTGATGTTTTAAACCAGGAGTCCCCAGTCCCCGGTTTGTGGACCAATACCGGTCCGCGGCTTGCCAGCAACCGGTCCACACAAACAAGCAAAGCCCCATCCGTGGAATGCAGGCAGCAGACAAAACCACACCCCCTCCGGTCCGTAGAAAAACCTCTCTCCAAGGAACTGGTCCCTGCTGCCCAAAAGGTTGGGGACCTCTGTTTTAAACCACTACACCAAACTAGCTCTCAAAAGGAGAGTACCAATTCCAAAATATGAGGTTTTTTTAAAATTACCTGTGAATTGAGGAAGGCCCTCTTATACTTTTTGATAATAAAATAATCGAATGAAACAAAGAATGGGAAGATATAATTGCTGAAAAACTTGGATGCCTTTGAAAAATAACCTAATTTGTTGCTTATGTAAGTCTATGGTTTTGTTTGTAAAATTAGTTTGTGTAGGAAATAGTGGTCCAAAATTGCATTATTAACAATTCAAATAGATTCTCAGCATGCTAAATGGTTGGTACACTATGATAACTTAGTGTATACCTACACTAAGGCGCATGACAACATGCTTCCAAGATGAGCTAAAAATCTATCTTACAGGCTTGAGGAAGTAACTAATTGCTTAAGATTGGCATCAATTTATTAACACATGCTAAAGAAAATCAAAAACCAAAAAAATTACATCTTGCTTGCTTCCAATTTGCTATACCATACATCTCAATCTTCTTGCATCCATACAGATTAAACACCAGATCAATAATCTATAAGGGTTGAATGAAAAGTAATGCCTTTGATGTTATACATTTGCAGCCGATGCATTAGAAACTTTGATGAATCTTTTACATCTGTTCTTTTACATCTGTTCTTTTACATCAGTTGGCAGTTCTCAGTTTGAGAAAACATTGTGTTGCTATTGTTTGTGATATGGAAGCTTGCAGTGAGTGCTTGCCAGTGTACCTTAAGCAACACACTGCAATTTAATTGATAACCAAAGCAGTTCCTCCAACTGAAATTCAGCCATGAATGCAAATTGCCTATGGGGATGAGTATGAAGACATGAATACTGTTTTTTCTTGGGCCAAAAATATAAAGATGGTGAATCAGGAAGACCTGATTACATGATCAAGAATGAAGTAGATAATTTGTGAGAGCAGCCAATGAGTTTGACATGAAAAAGGTTGTTAAACTGATTAAGGAGAATTGGTGGCTCACTCAGAAGGAAAGTGTTACGAAGCTTGGCTTTTCACAGTAAGGTGTGGGTTACAGGTGGTTCTCAACTTAGGACCATAATACAGCCTGCCATTATGATCATTAAGTCATGATGGTTGCAAAGTAAGTCAACATGCAACCAACCCTGTTTTACAACTTTTGTCGCAGTCCTTAAGCAAACCCATTGTTTGTTGGTGCATTTTTGCTGAAAACTGGAAGTATATGCCATTTTTTGCAAAAACCTTGTAAATTGCAGTTGTGTGACTACAGGCATAAATGCAGGCAGACTGCCAAATGTCCAAAATGTGGTCATATGACTGGGTCATATGACTGGGGTGGCAACGGCCATTGGAACCAGATCATAAGTACTTTTTGGAAGTCTGTTGTAACTTTGGTTGCTAAATGACTGTTTTTAAGTCAAGAACGACCTATACATCATTGATGTTGTTCAATCTTGGAAGGTTTTTGTAAGATATGTTCCTTGAATGCTGATAGCAGAAGTGAAACCTTCAAGAGCTGAAATTTGTCAGCAATTATTATGTTATAAAGTTGAGGGATTTCTTTACTGCATTTTGACAGCCAACAAAATAGCCTTCAATATTCTTTTATTATAACTTATATCAATAAAGTAGAGTTCTTGTATTTCTTAGGGTGACAGATGATGGAGTAGATACAAGTAACAAAAACTTTATTTCAAGGACAGTCTTCTGGTTTCATTTATTACAATCTCCATATTTAAACAAAGTATGGATGTGGAGGCATTACTTTCCATTCAACCCACATATAAAACAATAGCAATTCCTACCAGGTTTTAGGTAAAGATAGTTCTGAATTGTGTGACAAAGTAGGGGCATCTTTTGATTCAGTTATAGGTGGGGCTACATTTCAGGATGGGTTTCCTATTTACTCCGATAATAGGAAGGTTTCAATAAAGGTACCACACTGCACTCACAGATTTCTGCTGAACAATTACATAAAAAGACAATCTTAGAGCTTTTTTAAAAAAAAATACCCCAAGAGAAGAAAGATATAAACACAAACAAAATACTCAATTTTTCCACCTTGTCAATCTAAAATTGCCAAATCCAGCCAACCCAAATAATCTTAGGGTTTTCCCTCTCCCCATAAACCTGTGGCTGTATAAGTGTGTGTGAATAGTGACTAGAAGCCGGTTTTAAAAAGGAAAGAATCAGAAAAAGAAATTATTGATTAAAATGACCTGCCTATACAATATCTGCATATATGCAATTAATCTCCCCTCTGAATATACCATTATACCAATATACAATTATCCCACACATAATCACACAAATGTATAAGTACATTTTCCACTCCCTTCTATCAATCTATTAATATATAATACATCTCACATAGTTAAGCAAGAGTTCTTTCCAGCTCTTGATGATAACAGTCGCAGAGCCAACCTTGTATCCCAACATCTTACCATGTCTGGAGAGAGATGCCAAATTAAACACTTGGTTAAACACTTGAAAGGGACACTGTTGGGAAATGCCACACCCTGAACTAGAGCAGAATATAGAATAACAGAGTTGGAAGGGACCTTGTAGGTCATCTACTCCTACCTCCTGCTCAAGCAGGAGACCCTATACCAATTCTGACAAGTGGCTGTCCAGTCTCTTCTTGAAAGCCTCCAGTGATGAAGCACCTACAACTTCTGAAGGCAAGCTGTTACATTGGTAGATTGGTCTCACTGTCAGAAAAGTTGTCCTTATTTCTAGGTTGAATCTCTCCTCGATCAGTTTCCATCCATTGTTCCTTGTCTGGCCTTCAGGTCCTTTGGAAAATATTGTCCCCCTCCTCTCTCTGACATCCCCTCAAATATTGGAACACTGCTATCATGTCACCCCTGGTCCTTCTCTTCACTAAATTAGCCATGCCCAGTTCCTGCAATTGTTCTTCATATGTTTTAGCCTCCAGGCTCCTAATCATCTTTGTTGCTCTTCTCTGCACTCTAGTTTTCTAGAGTCTCAACGTCATTTTTATAGAGTGGTGACCAAAACTGGATGCCGTATTCAAGGTGTGGCCTTACTAAGGCTTTATAGAGTGGTATTAGTACCTCACATGATCTTGATTCAATCCCTCTGTTAATGCAATTTAGGATTGCATTGGCTTTTTGGGTTGCTGCTGCACACTGCTAGCTCATATTTAGTTGATTGTCCACTAGGTAGGACTCCAAGATCCCTTTCACAGTAGTTATTGTGAGAAAGTCAGATATCCTGGATGAAGGCAATGGCCAATTATTTCTGTACTGTTTTCAAGGAAACTGCCTAGATAAGCCTATGAAGTCACCAGGAGTTGAGTCCAACAGTTAGGAGACTGCCCCATTTGCATTTTTCTATGCAGGCTCTCCTTAATTGCAAGCTGGGATGGATTTCCTCTGCTCTCAGCTAAGATGCAGCCCCTCTAGCTTACAACTACTCCCTTCCCTTCCTTTCTTTCTGTATTTAAACTTTGAATGTGCAACTAGCAGATGAAACAACATTGTAAAGGCTTAAGTTGACAAAGCTGGAATGAAGAGCCTAAGAGCAGATAGGATCTTTTCAAAACATAATGCAAGTACCTTCCATGTCAAGAAAGAAGGAAATGCATTACCACACAAGAGCAGGAAAAAAGAGTCTGAGATTTAAACTCTGAAACTGTTATACTGTATATACTGAGTTGGATTTGATAGTAGCTGAATTGCTTTATTATTGGGACTTCTTGTTACTGCAATAAAAGCAATTAAGCCATTTGAGCCTTGTCCTTGATTTTCCTGCTGCTAGCTCAGGAAAAGCTCACTTTGTTGTAATAGAACTTAATTTCTGAGAATACATGCAAAATGTTATAGTTGTATTTGGAAGACTGATTGTTAATAGCCAGCAGTTGATATTTTCTCATAAGGAGTTAATATTGGCTGATATTAGCAGATTCCCTTGAGGATCAATCATTAGAACTATATAGATGTAATTCCTCTGCTAAGGGGATGTTTTAATGTGAAGATTTTTGTGAAATTAATATATATATATATAGGGAAAATGACAGAAACTGAATTCGTGTGAAAGCCATAATGTGGTTTTTGTGGTATAAGCTTAGCAAAATGTATGAACTAGTTGGAGAAAGTGATCCCTGGCAGTTGGGTAATTAATTTCTACTTAAGCATCTCAACTAAAGGAAAAATTTGCACTTTCCAGAGGCAGTCTGTTCCACTGTCAAACACTACTCGATATTAATACATTTTCCCTAATGCTTAGTTAAAATGTTGCTTCCTTTCCACTTGCATTTTGTTTTTTGTATGATGTACTGTTTTCCTAAGAAGCAACAGCAATATATATGAGTTTTGAAAAGAAATAACCTTATTTATTACAAAGTTTACATTGCATTTAGTATAATACGTTGTTTTCACTCTCCAACAGAGTCTCTCAGTCAGCTAGATTCTAAAACCAATCTTGATCAATTCTCATGAATACATATATGCTCAGGTTTTAAAGGGATAGGGTACTATTTTTATATCTTTCCTTAAAGAAGTAAAACAGACATTAAAAGTATTTAGTAATTGGTATTCTACTCTGCATATTGAGCTAGATCTCTGTGGAACCAATCAAGACTGGTTTCTAATAATAGTTTCACCCTTTTTTAGGCCTCTCATCCAGTTTGTTGTTGCTTCTTCAGGTCTCACTTTCCTCAGGAATAAGTTACAAATACCTTTGTTATATCAACAGAAGCACCATTCTGAATTAGTACTTCATAAATTGAAGGAACGTTCTTAACAAAACACATCTGCTTTTTGAATCCAGGAATTGCCTCTGAAAATATGAATATAACTGAGTTTTTAATACATGAAAATACTTCAGAACAATTATCAAAGCATTATTTTTGTTTCACCTGATTTATTATCCTATACCTATATAAAGCATTTTTATCTGTTTCTGTCTACCCTATGATTTTTTTTAACATTTCAAAAAGGTTTTGAGCTACATATCATTGCAATTGAGCTCGCTCTCTCCCCCTCCCTCTTTATATAAATATATATTAAAGTTAGTGTTATTCCTTCAAAGCAGTATCTTTTTGCAGTATTATTAAAAAAAATGTGTTTTCAATAAGCTACAGATTAGACTGCACATATCTGGCACTCAGTGGTTCTTTTCCCCATGACACAATGATCCACTCACTCCTCTCTCAATTAATTCATTCACTTTTATAAACAGGCATCGTAAGTCCAGATACCTGGGTTCTGAATGCTGGCCACTTTTATAGTGCTTCTAGCTGTCCTACGGAATCCTAGGAAGCCGTTGCTTTCTGGTTCACTTGCCTCTGATCTGATCTGATCTGATCTGACCCGATTGTATTTTCTTTTGCTCGAAGATCATAAAAACACTGTCACAATTGTGGTTCCTTTCTATTTCTGTCCATTGCTGTCCATTTTCCACTCTCCCCACCAGAGAGTTTACAGGAAGGTAAAAATTACAATGGCAGTAGAGATTATGCTCTTATTGCCTATTGTTGTGGAGCCTCTCTAGGACACTGTCTTGATTTCCGAAGCAGTTAAGAACTAGTTAATTCCTTAAACACAAGTCTGTATTCAGTGGGGTAGGGAATTACTTTAACCTCAAAGAAACTGTGTCTATTTGAAGCAAAATCTAACTTCTGTGGGAATAGTGGATGCATCAATCAACCCTTTCTTCTTTTTTGTACAACACATTAACCTCCCAATCAAGTGGGTCATGTGAAGAGGAACACTGTGACATTCTTAATTTATAGAGTTTCTCTAAACCAATTTTGTAAGGTATTACAGGTTTAGGGGAAAAAATGCCTGAATGTATTCTAACCTGTAATTAGAATCTCACTGTCCTATCTTAATAGGTGATCTTAATATAGTTAGAAAAATAATCTAGAACAATCTTTTCTGCTAGAGTAAATATAATCAATAATTATATACAATAGTTCTTATATTGCATCACCTACTAACCTTTTTTTTGTTCTAGGGTTGATATATTCGGCATATTTTACATTAATACAGTACTCATGTTTGGTCAGTATAAGACTTGAGTCTCCCTTTTGTATTTTTTAAAGTCTTGATAGCCCTCCTGAATATATCATCTAGTTTTTCTTACCAATTTGGGATGTAACATATTGAAACTCACCCATCCTACCTTCTGTTAACTAAAGATTCTACCAATCTTTATAATGCATAATAAAACAGAACATAGAGACAATACCCTGGCTAGCTATAGTGATGACTCTAAACAAATTTAAACCTACTTCAAATATGACTGAGTAGTTTGGTCATGGATATTAGTAAGAATAAATTTGGTCAGCTGCACTGGGCAAAGTTCCACAATCATCAAATTTTACCAGGATTAAAATTCAGCTTCTGCAATTGCAACTGAGAAGAACATAATGTGAAATCTGACATATATACTAGCTAGACATTTTCTAACCATAGTTACCAAAGGCTTGCTGTGACCATTTTCAAACTTGAATATATAAAAAGTTGACTACACAAACGTAATACTTTTTCCATCCATAGGCTGAGCTTGAACATTTTTGTCCATGTTTCCATCTTTGTGACACTTCTGTACATGTTAAAAACTTCCAATAATCACTTATACGTGAATGTTATTCGAAAACTATTTTTAAAGGACAAAGGACGATTTGATCTATCTGCTATTGCTATCAAAATGCCTAAGAGCGGCAGCTGTTTCAAATAACTTTTTTAGCTTTGCAAAAGCCTTGCATCCATCCCGATTTTTTTGTTCCTTTCTTTCTTTAAATGAGAATTCTAAGGTTATTATGTGCTTTGCCAGGATTTCAATATATCCGCTTGCTGGGGGTGATGCATTCCAGATTACTCTTATTCTCACTAGATCAATTTGCATCCCATTTTCCAGGTATTATTTCCCCCAAGTAGGTGAGTCTTTTTTATTCTGAATGTACATTCCTGCTTTTTAAATTTCAGACTGTCTGCTCAAGCCCTCTCTAGAGTTTGTTATAACATCTGATCATATTCTTCTTTACTTTAGCTTCTACCAGAATATATTTATCCTCACAGCTGGAACCTCATCATATATTGTACTTTTCTATAAAATACTTCTGGAGCAAATTTTAAAGCAAACCACATCACAAGAAAATAGTGTCCTACAAATATGTATTAAAGATCATGTCTTTGACCCACTTTAATATTCAGGAATCTATCCAAATCTTAAAGTTGCATCCAGAACTAAAGAAAATATTTTTCATGAATATTTCCATGAAAATATCTTGTGGGCAATGAGAAATGCTAATTTTCTGTATATTAAATTCATTTATTCCTAGACATAGCATGGCAGGGATTTTTTTTAAACCTGTTATGACAAATGAATGTATTCTATTAGTCAATAGTTTTCCAAGTAACTATTTCCTTTCAGCTTTGCTTAATCTGCACATTTAACAAACATTGCCTCTATACCCACACCTCTCATTTATGAAAAGGACAGAATCTATTTGATTTGAGAACTTTTGGCAGGTTGATCCAAAGCAACCTAAAACTAATTTTGTTTTGCCCACATTTTACCATGTTGTCAATTAGGATTAAATGGGAGACCTTGTTATAGGCCTTATAGAAGGCTCTGAATGTAGCAGACAGGATGGTATTGGAAATCAATGGGAGTTAGCAGTTCAGCAAGTTGTGGAAGCCCTTAGAATGGATTCATTTAGTGGGTCATCCAAATATCTGGAAAAGTGGATATTTCTACCTCAAAATGGGAGACTGGACTATTTGTATGGGTGGGAGCATGGGCACTAATTCATGCTGGTTGTACAAAAAGAAAGGGCAAATCTATTTGAAAGTGAATATATGTAACAGGATCAAAAAACAAATTGTGGACAACAAATCGCAAACATGTTGTAGAGTCTACAGGTTTACACTCAAGATAATTTTACAGACTCCTGCCCTATAATTTGTTTTAACAGCTGTTATTATAAAGGTGATAACAGTGGCAAAGCTTTGCTTTGGATATTCAAATAACACCAGTAGCCTGCAGAGTTTATTACCTGAGCTTGTACATCATATGAGACTTCTCTTACTTTATTCATCTATATACTAGGTAGTACTATCTAGATTAGACTATTGCTATATATTATCATATTAAGACGTGTTCAAAAACTGCAGCTGATCTAAAATGTGGCAGCAATATTAATGGGATTTGTTTGCTACTAATCTGGATCACAGTTAGATGGTAGCAAAGAAAGTAGCCATCCAGATTTTTGTAACCCAAATCAGGTAGCCCTAGTTTCATGGCTCATAAATAAACCAACTATCTTTGTGACCTACTGCTTTTAAATCCAATTTAATTCTCTTTCTAACAGTATAATGGATTTCACTGGTAGAGCAATTATTTTTTTTTTCTTCTCTTCCCTGAAGACACACATATCGTTCAGGGGACTCTTGGGAGCTTATTTGGAGTGCATGTCGAGATTGCACAGGGAATGAGAGGAATTGTATTTCCAAGATTTGTGAACATAAGCCCACCATGTAACGTTGGATGGAATCTAATCTCATATTTAAACATCCCAATGAGGTATGATTAATTGAGCTTGCCCTAGCCAGCAGACCCTGTGAAAAATATGTTGGGGAATACAGTTCAAACATTTTTGCACTACAGGTAGTCCTCGATTTACAACAGTTGGTTTAGTGACCATTCGAAGTTACAACAGCACTGAAAAAGTGACTTATGACATTTTTCACACTTACGACCTTTGCAGCATCCCCATGGTCATGCGATTTACATTTGGATGCTTGACAACTGGTTCGTATTTATGATGATTACAGTGTCCCGAGGTCATTTGATCACTTTTTGTGACCTTCTGATAAGCAAAATCAATGGGAAAGCCAGTCTCACTCAACAATGGTGTTACTAATTTAACAACTGCAGTGATTCGCTTAACAAAATGTGGCAAGAAAAGTCATAAAATGGGGCAAAACTCACTAACAAATTTCTCACTTAGCAACATAAATTTTGGGCTCAATTGTGGTCCTAAGTCGAGGATTACCTGTGTTATATAACTTCTCCTTCTTTGGATAGATCTGCCATTTTAAGCTTGGCAGAGCAGCAGAACTTTAGAGAAAGAATATTCTGTATAGTGGTCCCTAATATTATTTCCTACATATGTAACGCAACGTAATGCCTACCTGGGATATTAATTACTATTTTTAAGCCACTCAGCAAAATCTTTCCTGTTATCATGAGCATTTAACAATTTTTGTATGATTCTGTCAAAAGAATCTCCCTGAAATATTCTCAGCTGCTTTTGTTCCATTTTCTATTGTATTCAGTGGTTTTTAATAGGTACAGGAAAAACGTCATCAAATTTTGCACCTAAATAAATCTTCCCATTTCAACATAGGCACAGAAGTGAGTAAAAATCTGGATCATGAAAATGCAAAAGGTGGCTGATATTCCAAGTTAATTATTGCAGAACAATGTGATTTGACAATCATATCTGCCTGATTGAGAATCATATTTGCCTGATCAAAATCAGCCGGATTATTCATAGCCATCTGGCAGCGATTTCTAAATTATCAGGTGAAAGGTTGGCTGAGTAATGTCCAGACATCTACGGTAGGTAAGTAAGTATCGAGGTCAAGCTGTTTTTTTTTTAAAAAAAACACTAGTGTGTGTCAAGATCAAGGGTGTCAAACTCAATTTCATTGAGGGCCGCATCTGCATTGCAGTTGCCCTGGGGGGGGGACAACAGGTGGGTGTGGCCAGGGTGGGTGCAACCTACTGGGTGGGCGTGGATGGAGTGGGTGTGACCTACTGGGTGGGCATGGCCAGCTCTACATCGTTCGTGTCAAGGGGGCCTGGGCAGGAGTGGGACAGATCTGAGGGTCTCTGGCAGAAGGGGGTGGCACCAGGGCAAGTGCCAAGGCATGGTCCACTGGAGGACACCTCCCCAGCATGCACTCAGGGGACGGGGCCGACGCAGCAGGGGCTGGTTCCTCACTGTTTCCAGACGGCCTTGTGGAGCTAAGACCGAATGCGTTTCAGCGTAGATGGCCACCACAAAATTGTACATTGGCTCCCAGCCGGCCTGGGCCAGGGCCAAGGCAGTGGGGGTCGTTCCCTCACTGTTTCCAGGATGGCTTCGCGGGCCACATGAAACCACTTTGCGGGCCGCATCTGGCCCCCGGGCCTTGTGTTTGACATGTCTGGAAGATGATCCTAAATATTGTCCTCCTGGGTAAGACCCAAAGTCTAATTTAGCATGCTGTTCCTAGCAGTTGTCATACAGATTTCCTAAGAGGTCAGAAAGCAGAGAAAATGGCAACCTGCTTTTATTGATCCTATCATTTGGCATTCAAAGGTATATTGCTCCTGAACATAGCCGCTCCACTCACGATCGATCTTCTATTAATTTGTACAATCCATTTTAATCTGCAGCCCTCCAAAATTGCTGGACATCAAGTCTCATCAAAGAGCCAGGCAATTCAATCTCTATTAAGGCAGATTCCCTATCGCTGCTTCTATGTTTATTTAAAAAAAAAATATTATTTTTTTAAAAACGATTTCTCTTCTTTTTCTGGAACATAATTTCTCCTCCATGTGGACAGCAACTTTGAACACCCCGGTGGGGGCGGCCACGTTTCATGGGAGGCGACTTGCCAAAGTTGCCCGCGGGAGAGCCGCGCGGGGCAACACCTTGACCGACTGCTTCGGTGAGGTCTATGAGGAGGCGGCTGCGGCTGCTTCGGCTGAACGGAGGGCGTGCGACGCGCGCCGGGTGGGAGGCGAGCCAGGCCAGGCTCTGCGGGACCGTCTCAGCAGCCGAGCCGAGCTCTCCACCAGGCCAAAGAGGGCGCGTCGCAGGCGGCGCGACGGCCTGCTGTATGGAGGAGCAGGGGGAGGAGCAGGTGCCCCAGCCGACTGCGTGCGCCGTCCTTCTCCCAGGCGAGCTGGAGGGGCCGCCACCACTACCGCCGAGATGCACAGCAGCAGCAGCAGCAAGAGCGGCACGCCGGCGTCGCCTTTCCCTCACCATTTGCCAGCCCGCGATCGTGTCTGCGCATGACCCCTCCCTGCCGCCCGCTCCCTAGCAGGGGAGAAGGTTAGGCGGAGAGAGGATTTCCTCCGTCTTCCACATTGGCGGCTGCTCCGAAGCGACGCAGTGCAGAGGTGTGGGCAGGTTGCTCCGGCCTGAGCCGCCGTCGCCGCCGCTGCGCTTCCTCGGCCGCCTGTGCGCGGGAGCTCCTGCCCGCCTGCCCGGACGCGCGGCGGCCTCCCCCGCAGCCTCGCCGTGGTGTTCCCGCGTCCGGGGGTCCCCGCTCCCCGCTTCCTCCGTCCCACTCCCGGCCATGACCGCGGCGGCGGCGGTGGCAGTGGCGGCCGGGTTGCTGGTCGCGTCTCCGCCGCCGCGCCGCCTCTTCCCCAAGTGCTGCTGCCCCCGGCGGCTGCCGCCGGGCTCCAAGAAAGTAGCTTGATGAGTGTCCAAAGTAGCAGTGGAAGTTTGGAGGGGCCGCCATCTTGGTCCCGGCTCTCCACGTCCCCACCGAGCCTGCAGGGCTGCTCCGCGGCGGCGGCGGCAGCAGCGGCAGCGGCCGTGGCGGCCTCAGCGGCGGCCTCCCTGCTCCATAACAACACGCCGCTCAAGGAAGGTAAATAGGCGAGGGAGCGAGAAGCGCTCAGGCTCTGCTTCCGCGGCGGGGAAGGGGAGGTGAGGAGGAGGAAGATGACTGGCTGGCTGGCTGATGTGGGGAATGGGCCCTTAGGGAGGGAGGGGCACGGCAGTGTCAATAGCATCAGCAGCCTTGGCCGCCGCCGCCGCCTGAGGCCAGTCCCTGGCTTGCGGGGCCGAGTGCGCGATGAGGGCAGCGAGAAGAGGCGAGAAATGTCTTCCTTCTGCATCCGAGGGTGGAAGGTCTAGACTCTGCTCCCCTCCCCGAGGCAGGCACCTCAGGAAAACTCCGGCCCTAATGTAGCCATTTATTTCAACCCACCCACCCCCACCACCACTCGGGGTCGACTTAATTCCTCCCACCCTCTCACTTTTCAGTGGTTGTTAGGAGAGGGCAGATTTTAATGCCGCCACAGTTCCTTGGCAAATCCCCGGCGTAAGGGTCTTAAATTGATAACCTTCCTCCTCTTTGTTTTTAAACTGATCCCTTTTTTTTTTTTTTTTTTTACAAAAGGGAAATATTTTGCAAATTTCTCTTTTTTTCCGGTAGTTCATTATTTCTTGTTACAAAAAAAAAAAAGGCGGCTCTTCCCCCCCCCCCCCTGATGGTGATAATGGTGATGAACGTGGCTATTGCTTAAATGAAAAAGAGTCGAATCGTTCTGGCATCATGGAGGTGCAGGATGGTGGAAAAGAGACAAAGATCGACGCACTTATTGATACAGGGATGACACTTTCTTCAGCCGTAGGTTTCGCCAGAAGTGAGGGAGATGTGTTAAAAATCAGGGCAGAATAACTGCAACTTTCCCCCTTTTCTCCATTGCATCTTATACGATTTTTCCCCCTTTCTTCCCTCCCTCTTTTCCTTCCCCCACCCTCTCCTAGCAGAACGACAGTGAGAGAGCAGTGTGTTGTGGGTGTTTGCAGGGAATATCTGTATGAAGGTTATGTGCAAACAAGTCTTTTTTATTGTTTGTCCATTCCCCCCCTTCTTTCTTGCATTAAACTGTGTTGCCACAAGATGTAGCAATTATACTGCTTTATGAAATGATTAATTTGACTTAAAATGTTGGTGAGCAGGGGATATAAAGGAACTTTGATTCAACAACATATGGTATACTGGAAGAATGAATACTGCATATTCATGATTTTTGGATTTTGATAGCTCTCTGACCACAGTGCTTACTCCAGTGAATTCAGTGCCTTTTGCCTTTTGTTAGTGTTGTATATGTGTGTTTCTAAAATAAGCAGTTCCTGAGAAGTATATAAACTTTAAATATGAGAAATATTACATTGTTTTTGAGAAACTAGATGTTTCCAGTTGAAAATACATTTACGTGATAAAGAAAATTGTTGGTATTTGTCAGTAGGATCTTAAAAGATCTGATCTGAAAATAATTAGAATCCTGGCCATACATGGTGGAAGTATCTACCTGTGTTTCCCCCATTCAGACTTGTATGAATTATGTCATTTTTGCACACGTTCCTAGATAGGAAGCTGAAAATGCTAAGCCCTCTTTGAAATGAAGGTAGTATAGAAAATACCTGAAATTGTTTGGTTTATATTATGTATTAATACACTGAATGATATGACATTTGGTTCTGTCTGGTTTCTTTGGGGAAATTAAACTTTGAAAAGCTAAAGTTTTATACATCAGTTTGAACCAGGTTTATTAAGCTGCTAATGCACAGTTGGCTAACTGGTTAACTCCATTAATATGTACAGTAATCTTTAATATTGGGTCAGTCTTTATTTTTAGATCAAATAAAATAAACCTGTCTTAACTACTTGTTTACATTGTTTGAAATATATAAATAGACTACCCATTTTCTGGCTGCATTTCCTATTTGCAGTACTTGCTGTACCTAATGTTTATCTACTGTGCTGAGATGTTGGTTTTCTCATTTTGTTAATTCAGCTTGCAAGGCCATCATGTATAGTAATTGCTTCAGTAACTCTTTCAGAAGACAATTTACTGGCATTAAAGTTTATCTCTGGCATTGGGAGCTAGAAATATTACTTCAGCAATACAAAGATAATTTCCATGTCACATGAGAACTTTAATCCACCCTCATCTGACCTTTAGTACTTGTTATAAACCTATGAGTTCCTCTTGCATCTTTGATTTAAATAATAAACCTTATGAAAAAAAAGTGACACTGTAGAGCTGGATGAACAATCAACAGAACTAAGGGCCATATATGGGTCTCAGATTAATTTTATGAAGGCCTTGTCCTAGAAGAAGAAATAAAAAAATATTTACTGCGGTCAATTAACAATGTATAGTAAAACTCACTAACATAAAACAGGCTACATGGATAGCTGTAAGTGTACTGTAATTTGTTCGCCTAAATTCAAAACTTCTATAAAATTGAAAAGTTCTCTACAACCAGTCATTCCATAAAAAGAGCATCCTGTCCTACTTGCAGATTGGTGGGGTGGGGGGATACAGAAAAAATCAGAATAAAATATTAAAAAGAAACAATTGGACATCAGAAACAGAAAAGAGGTTTAGAAAAAGATAACCCCAACTTTTGTCTTAGGCCCTGCCCATTGCTTGCTTAGGCCTCACTGTTGACATGCTGTCCTCAATAGATCACTTCCAGAGGAAGTGCCCATTGAACAAAAAGAATTGCCTGTGTCACTTTTAAAATGGGCAACATATTTTTAAACTGTAATTCTTTCTAGTCGCTCTCTGATCATAGACAATAAGCCTCTAAATTCTCTGTATTCACTTTTCAAGCATTTGAAGTAATGCAGTTAAAACAAATATATACAGGTCGTCCTCAACTTACAACCATTCATTTAGTGACCATTTGAAATTACAACAGCGCTGAAAAAAGTGACATGACCATTTTTCACACTTACAACCATTGCATGGTCATGTGATCAAAATTCAGATGCTTGGCAACTGCCTCATATTTATGAGGGTTGCAGTATCTGGGGTCATGTAGTCACCTTTTGCAACATTCTGACAAGCAAAGTCAATGGGGGAGCCAGATTCACTTAATAACCTTTTACTAACTTAACTGCAGTGATTCACTTAACAACTGTGGCAAGAAAGGTCACAAAATGGGGCAAAACTCACTTAACTATTTTGCTCAGCAACAGAAATTTTGATTGTGGACATAATTTGAGGACTATATACAACAAAAATGAACATTATCTATCTATCTATCTATCTATCTATCTATCTATCTATCTATCTATCTATCTATCTATCTATCTATCTATCTATCTATCTATCTATCTATCTATCTATCTATCTATCTATCTATCTATCTAAATCATAGCTTTCATTTAAAGATTTTTAAAAATCATTAAATATTTGTGATTTTGGGAGCCACGTGAGGTGGCTAGATTGGAAGATGCAACTCCCTAAAAAGATCATTGGGATACAAAAAAAAAGTTTGTCTTAAATATAAAATGTTTCACAAACTGCAGAAGTAAAGATTTAGAATATTGTAAAATATCAGACTTTAAGAAAGAGGTAGTATTTCAAAAAGTGAGATTGTTGAAAAAAATCAAACATACAATTTTATGAATGCAGTACATTTTTTATTAGGGCCTGCAACTCAACTTGTTGGCACATCACAGGATGCCTTCCAGTGATGTGTTTTTTAATCCTGGGATTTTTTATCTGATTTTTGAGGGAAGGTTTCTTGTGGGTGGTATTTAGAGGTATAATGGGAAGTGGGTTGTAAATTGCTTCTGTCCTCACCTTTAAAGCAAGTCAAAATGTTGCATTTTGGTATGATTTAGATATGTTTTGTGGGGGCAAGTTAGTGGAAGATATATGAGTGATTTGCCTTTCAGAGACCTTTATTTCCACACCAATTTCTTGATTTGTGAAGAAAATGAAATCATGCTACCCCAAATGGGCCACTTTCTCACTGAATGTCAGAACTGGGATTCTGAGGACCCATCCCTTATTATATACTAACCCTGTGCATGATTACTCAAAAGTTAGTGCCACTGTTTTTAAGGGAATGTGGTTTCTATTAAGGCTATCTAGTATGCATGGCCAACAGTAAGTCGTAGTTAGAACTACTGTATCTTATATTACAAAATTATCGGTTTAAATTGTCTTCATGGCTCACCTAGTCCAGGGCAGAAATTGATTGAACCATCTCTATTGGTTCATCCATCCACTTTTTGAAAGTCTTCTGCAAGGACAAATTATTTCCTATGGGCATTTGTATGGAAGTGGACAAATGGCAAAACATGACAATTCAGATATCAGGATATAAGCACGTGGTGCTTATATGATGACATCCCCACATGTATGTCATTTTGACATAATTGCTGTGTACATAGATGCTGTTGTTCATTGTTTTAGGAAGAGTGTGCCAGTGTTTATCATCTCTTACCACTATAAAATTTCTCTTTAATGCCTGTTAGTAAGGGACAGTTTTTCTTTTATCATGTATCTGTATTTATTTAAGATTAGACAACTGTATTGTTTTTATTGTTGTGAATCTTCTGATTAGTGATACCCATTGTACCATGAGGAGGCTATCAATGAATGTTATTTATTGATGCCCATTGCACCACGAGGTTAGCAATGAATGTTGGTGAAAATGGTTTGCACTTTTATTTGATATTTCATGTTATGGATTGTAATTTTTAAAATTTATTTATTAAAATTTATATAACCCCGCTCTTATGCAGCATAATCTTGGGAAATTTACAGACAACAATAAAAACAGAACCAGCCTAAAACTCCTAATGCCCTCAAACAACACAACCTTCATATCTATAAATGATTTTTCTGGGCTCCAGCCATATAGTACCCTAGTATTTATAAGAAAAAAACAGGCCTTTAAGGTTTATCAGAAGACCCAGATCTCAAGGGAAATGGTGTCCAAAAGGCAGAGAACATTACCAAGCAGGCATGTTGTCCAGGTCTTGCTAGATGGCAACATTTATTATTATTTATTAAAATTATATACTGCCCATTTCACTTGTCAAGTGACTCTGAATGGCTTACAATGTTATAAAAGAACAATATAAGGGGAAAGGACCAGGAGTGAGGCCATACTATCTTATCTGATAGAATGGCAGGTAACCTCAGGGAGAGGTGGTCCCACAAATAACCTGGCCTTGTGCCATTCGAGGTTTTAAAAGTGAAAATTAGTACCACGAATTGCACCCAGAAAAAAATTGAAAACCAGTGCACTTGCGCAGCAGCAGTGTAACATGGGCAAACTTGGGGCACCCGAAACTGTACACACTGCTTTATACTGGACCAGTTGTTCTTTCTGCATGGTTTTCAAGGACATCCCCCTGAAGAGTACTCATTTCTATAACTGATAAAATTCAAAATTATTGTGATAGCTTATAGAAATAAGCTGAAAGTAATATAATGAAATTAAAAAGAGACACATGCATAATTCTTCACTTAAGAAACAAACAAATATGTAAGTACAAAAGAGGAAGTAACTTGAGAGAGAATATGAGAGAAAAATACTATTGGAATAATAGTTGATTGCCAAGTAAATAAATATAAGCCAGCAGCGTGAGGTGACTGCAAAAAAGATCAAAACAATTTTACTTTGCATCAAAAAAGAACTTCCAAATTATAAGAAGTAATTGTTCCTCTATATTGCATTCCAGTTAGATTTGCGTGTTACATATTAAATCAATTCTATTTGGGGCATCATATTTTAAGGACTCAGGCTGGGATAGATGCAGAGAAGGGCAGCAAGGATAATTACAAGGCTAAATGATAAGTCTTATGAAGAGAGATTGAAACTGAGCATGTTTAAATTTGAGAAACAATGACTGAGCAGAATGTGATAGCACTCCTAAGTCTTTGAAAGACTGTTACGGTATATAAAAGAAAGTCAAGACTGGATTTCTCTTGCCCCAGAGTGCAGAATATGAAATAATTGATTTAAGTTACAGGAAGGCAAATAATTTCTTAACAGGGAGAGCAGTTCAGTAGTGGAACCAGTTATCCAGAGAGATGGTAGATGCACCTTCATTGGATGCATTCAGGTGGATACCAGACAGCATCTGTCTGGGATGCTTTATTTGCGTTTCAGCACTGAGCAGGACGTAGGATTAGATGACCTAGTGGTGTGCCTCAACACTTGCAATTTTATTTCAAAATGTTAATATTTTCAGGATATTTTTATAAAATGAGAATTGAAACTAATTATAATCGGGATTAAGAACTAGTGTCTGTTTTTAAAGGTCTGCAAATAAAATGCTGGAATTGCGTAGGATTAGTTGTGATGCTAAGAGGGATGCTATTAACTCAAAGTGATTACAGACAGTCCTCGACTTACGACCTCAATTGAGCCCAACATTTCTGTTGCTAAGTGAGACATTTGTTCAGTGAATTTTACTCCATTTTATGACCTTTCTTGCCACAGTTGTTAAGTGAATCACTGCAATAGTTAAGTTAGTAACATAGTTGTTAAGTGAATCTTGCTTCCCCATTGACTTTGCTTTTCAGAAGTTTGCAAAAGTTGATCACATGACATTGCAACTGCCATAAATACATGCCAGTTGCTGAGGGTCTGAATTCTGATCATCTGATGCTGCAATGGTCATAAGTGTGAAAAATGGTCATAAGTCACTTTTTTCAGTGCTGTTGTAACTTCAAATGGTCACTAAATGAACTGTTGTAAGTTGAGGACAGCTTGTATTTTTGTATGGATATTTATTGTCTTTGATCTACGAAGCACAAGTTGCTGAGATAGGTGAGAGATTAAAACATGCCCCCTCTTCAGTCATTGGCATTTTGGGATGATGATAATAGTAAAAGTTTTTACAATTAGATACTGCCTAGCAAGGAGAATCAATTTCATTATTAAGTTGATTCTCATTGCTGAGCAATATCTAATTGTAAAAACTTTTTAAAAATATTGTTCAGCAGCTTCTGATAATGAATATTTAAATAAAAGAAATTTACAAAACAAAATTTCAGAAAGAATGAAATTTAAATATGTGAAGGAACTTTCACTGTTTCAAAAGTAATAAATTTGTAATTAATAATTAAAACGTTTCCTGAGTTTGGGCATCTTTTGAGTGGATAAAATTGCTATTCTAAACCTATGTGAATCAATTTCATGACGTACACATATATTAACACATCAAATTTTTGTGAAAATAATTTATATGACGTAATTCATAATGTGACTTATTTTTTACTTAGTAGGCTGTACAAACCCAGTCATTGGGTAGCTCACTAGATAAAATGCAACCATTTTAATGCTTTGAAAAAATACAAAATATGTGTTTTTCCTATTGTGAGTGTGACATATTAAGCAAAAAGCCAAGTTAATAATTATGCACTATCATCTTGTACTCTATCATTGTGTCCACAACACTATCTTAAGTTTACTTTGATGAGAATCTGAAAACAAGATTATTAATGTTAATAAATTTTGTTGTTGATAACTACTCATAGTAGGTTAAAAGCTGGAGTTTTTGACTTTTGATTTCTCAAGGCTACTTCTTGCCCTGTTTTTCCAGTCTGGTTTGGAGGCTAGAAGCTGGCCACATATTGTAATACTAGAACCATAGATTGTGTTCACAGATAAATGGCCAAATGGTATAACTGTAGGGTCCTTTTGAATGACTAGGATGTGGTATCTGAATTGTATCCTGTAACCAAAGGTCACACAATAAGCTAGGCTATGTTTTAGTTAGCCTTAACATGGCATATGAACCTCAACCACAGGTTAGATTGTGATTAACATACTCTTTCTTAACCATAAAGCAGTGATGGCGAACCTTTTAGAGACTGAGTGCCCAAACTGCAACCCAAAACCCACTTACGCATCGTCGAGTGCCGGGTGGGTGTGGCCCATTGGGTGGGCTTGGCCCATTGGGTGGGCGTGGCTGCGGTGGTAACGGCAGACTGGGTGAGACTAAAAAATTCAATCAATTCCAACATTGCAAGATCTTTTTTTTCCCCGCGAGAAGTTGAAATTGACTGACTGACCTTTTTTTTTTTTTGCACATGGCGGCAGAGGCCTAAAGCGAAAAGGTTTTATAAAACCCAGCTGAAGGCCTAGGACTGGGGCAATGGCGCGCGTGCCCACAGAGAGGGCTCTGAGTGCCGCCTCTGGCACCCGTGCCATAGGTTCGCCACCACTGCCATAGAGCATAATCTTATTGTATGTTGTTTATTCTGGGGTGTCATCTAAATCTGGAGTAATAGTAATTTGTGGTTAAGCAATCACTAGTCCACTGGGAAATCCACATAGATTGCATGAGTATCTGAAGTCTTTGCTGCTCCCACTTTATTTTCATTCCCTATGGACATGCAAGGGTTTTGTTTTACAAACAAAGGGGCTGGAGGGAAGAACAAATCTTTCCTTATCCAAATTGTCATGGAGGTGGCTTCAGCCAACCAGGCCATCACAGGCTACATTAGTTGATTTTTGAAAAGAAAGACATTTGCAAAAAAAAGAGTGCAGCCAAAACAAAGTTTTTTGGATTTTGGATTACTGATCAGAAAGGAGTGGGGGATTAATAAACTGTGGTAAGCTGTGGGATCTGGTATATATTTATTGGGTGAAAGGTTTAACAATTGTTATTGTTAACCTATAACTGTGACATTGAAAAATGTATAACATTAAATGCAGCGCATCTCAAAACATTTTTAAGAATCTTTTTATCTTGAATTTAAACTTTGACATTTTTGTGTTTTGATTACTAGATACATTTCTTTATTAAACTTTATATTGCAGTAGTCATCTCACATTTCATGTATGGAGTCACAGGAATTCCTTTAATTTGTTGATCGAATTGGCAAAATCTATTTAAGCAAGATGTTGGTTGAATCACATGGTGCACTAAGCTGAAATATAGCTTGGTTAGTTTTGGCTTAGAGTCTTGGTTAACCCAACCATTGTGATTTGTAAATAATATTTAATGGTTTAATATGTTGTGTGATCTCAGTCCACTGTTTAGCTTGAAAACCCAAGTTATACAGCATGTGAATCTACTTGCATGATCACTTTTATGGAAAAATCTTGCTATATCTTGGGCATATGGTTTTCTCTTAAAAATATTAAAACCTATCTCAATTCTATAACTTGTTCTTCAGGTTGCTTTTTTGTAAACAAGCACTTATCTGTTTAGATTGCCTGTCAAATAAAGATTATAGATTTATAGCAGGATAACTCGTGTCTTCGCTTATACTTAAATCTGAATCAAATTCAGTGATTGATGCTGCATAATTTGAATTTTGAACAATTATAATGACATTAGAACTCAGAATGGGCTCTCAAAACAATTTTGGCTAATTGTTGTATACAGAGTTTGAATCTACAGAATAGCATATTTTAATATTTTTTTCTTAATGAAAAACAAGAGTATAGTCATTTACATTTAAAATACATCCGGTGTATTTCTTTTCACAGAAATATGCACTTTATTTTACTCAATGTACTTTCCATTGCTACAATTCTTACACTTGATAGATTCAGATTTTAGTACTATGATAGCCTCCCCAGACAAGGGACTTGGCAATAATTCATAGACCTCCTGATTTTACTTGCCTGAACTAGGCTCTTGGATTGGGACTCATTTGAAGTCTTTCAGACATAGCTTGGTTGGATAATTAGCTTTGTTGCAAACAAGCATAAATCCAAACTAAACAATTGATTGCCCATTTCCTGTATGAATAAGTGCCTTATGCGTCTGTATTCATACACACACAGAAGGTCAAACTGTAGTTTTTTTCTTCCCATTCTTATTACAACTTAATGGACTTTTGTTATGCACCTGAAGCTCATGAAGCTAAGCAGCTGGTGGTAGAATGATGCCAGCCTTGATCTGAAGACCACTGGCTGTCTGCTTATTTCTCCCAACATGGGTAGACATGAACAAACCATAGGTTGTTTAAATTCTTGATTATTGCCCTCTTAAACTTGGTTCCAAGCGAAGAAGATTTGCTAGGTTGGTTGATGATCTTTGCTTAGTTAAAAGAACAGAGTTGGGACTATTATATTTTTAGTTTCAATGGTTGCCATGCATGGAGGGAAAATATGCAGATCTTTTCATTCTTCATGGATATAATATAATGTGCTGGACTTTTTTGGTCCTGGGAGAATTAAGTACCCCAAAATGCTGTAGAATTAGTTCATAAGGATAATAGTCATTAATATTAAACATTAAATGGGATTCATTATAAATTTTACTTACAAGAAACCATTTTTAACGAGCTTAGGAAAAAAAGCAAGAATTTAGCACAAATAAATTACAGCCTATATTACCTTCTGTATTATATTATCTCTCCCCCCCACCTCTTGGATCACTGCAGACTACCGATGGTCCTTCATTGCAGGTTGAAATTATTAATATAATTAGGCCATATGTTTTCTGATATTCTTATGTTATGCCTTATAAAACACAGTCATTTTTCAAATTAATATATTTATAAGGATATATTTTCCTATGACAAAATTTTTTAATTTTACCCAATAATTAGCAGTTCCTTATTCTTGAACCTCTTGATGACTTAGCTATGTTTATGTGTGTGCAGAAATTTAATTTTATTCATTGGGGACTGTTTAGAAATAAATATGTATAAAACTACTGTTAGATTTCAGATTGATGATTTTGCTTAATATTTTTGCATAACTCTTCATATTATTGTAAGATATTAAAATCTCTTAATATCTCTGTGCAACATTTATTTATGGTCCAAAACCAAATACAATAAAAGACCAGTATGGAACAAAATAACTATAAAAAGAAATTTTAAAATTGCAAGAAAATCCTAAAGCAATTTCCAGCTAACAATTAATAGCATGAATGAAGAATCAGATGGTTTCTAACATCTATAGCTGTTGCTAAAAATTTGGCAACCTTCTTAAAAGAAAGATAACAGCCTCCTGGTCACAATGGCAACTAGAGACGTTAATTGATTGATTGATTGATTGCCATTTGGGTGTACCATGGACCTTTTAATAGCATTTGTGAGACAGTTTCTACCTCTGAATCTGAACAGAAACAAGTTGGCTTTTAATTGGGATGTTTATATGTCTGCCCACAGTTGCGCCAATTAGGGCCAAAGTAAATAATTTCCTGTGTGGACATATAAGATGTTACAGAAACATCTAGAGCACGGGTGTCAAACTCGCCACCTCACGTGATGTGTTGTGATATATCACGACTCTTTTCGCATTGCCGGCAATGGGGTGGGTGCGGCTTCGGTATGATGAAACCGGCCTGCGGGCCAGCAGTTTGACACCCCTGATCTAGAGACAGACCATGGAAGAGGAGCTATTGTGCTATAAAAGGGATGGGAACCTTTGGCTCTGTCATTTTGGATGTCTGCTTCACGTGAAATAAATATTTTTAAGCTGCCGTAAGTTTTGCAGTACAATTGATACTTGAACCGCATAACCAAAGATCTTAGATTATTGGTACAAACCAATATTTATATCTTGATTGTAGAAACTAGTGGATTGTAAATATCTACATTTAAAGCAGTATTTTTCCTTTATGTTTGTAATTGTCCTATTTGAGTTAATCCATGTTTTCAGTATATCAGATTTTATTACTTTCAGTATATCTAATCCAGTGGTGGCGAACCTATGGCACGGGTGCCAGAGGCGGCACTCAGAGCCCTCTCTGGGGGCACGCGTGCCGTCGCCCCAGTCCTAGGCCTTCAGCTGGGTTTTATAAAACCTTTTCGCTTTAGGCCTCCGCCGCCGTGTGCAAAAAAAAAAAAAAGGTTCAATCAGTCAATTTCAACTTCTCGCGGAAAAAAAAACATCTTGCAAAGTTGGAATTGATTGATTGAACTTTTTAGTCCCACCCTGTCTGCTGTTACCACCGCAGCCACGCCCACCCAATTGGCCATACCCAGCCAATGGGCCACACCCAGCCAATGGGCCACACCCACCCGGCACTCGACGATGCATAAGTGGGTTTTGGGTTGCAGTTTGGGCACTCAGTCTCTAAAAGGTTCGCCATCAGTGATCTAATCTATTGAATTTTGTTACATTTGAAATGCTATAATGGTTCCGTTTTCCAGCATACTCTATTAGTCAATGAGTTAAACCTTACTAATCTTTGCTAAAGTTTTTAGTCCATTATTTGCTTGCATCACAAATCCAGAATCTGTAAGTTTCTGCTTGTTGAGCATCCCTACAAAAGAAGAACTAGTCTTTATTTGTTCCAGGATTGACACACTGGTTCTACTTATAATCCATTGTACTGATAATGATTATAATAATCTCCAGATTCATAATTTAAAGGTGTTTATCTTCTTTCCCTCTTTCTCAGTGTTCAGTTTTAACAATGGAAAGGCCATTGCTGCTGCTGCTGCTGCTGCTGCTGCTAACAGACATATATTTATCCTTCATGAGAGATATAATAAACTTGTGGCTATGTTTGTGTTAGATTGTAACTTTCAGCATGATTTGGGGATGACAGGAGCTGTGATCCAAAACTTTTATAGGGTCCCAGATATTGATATAGAATAGTAGAGAACTCATAGACAAAAAAAGAAAAAGCATGTCAGATATAGGGAACAATTGAGGACAAGTAGTTAGAATGATTAGGAAAAATTCTCATCTGAAATATTTAATCTTGATTCATATAATACTGTAAGCCAAACAACTATATTTTGATTTAGCATGCAATAACCTCAATAATAACTGTATAATTATGGATTATACAGTAAATCAGGATTAAATATCTAATGACTTAATATTTAGGCCTATGACTTCTATATATTTGATAATGATCATCTTTTCTATTTTAACATATATACACATTTTTAATAAAATGGAAAGGGGTGCATTATGCAATATTGCTAATAGTGTTATCAGATTAAAACAAATGATGACATGACCAACTACTGTTCTGTCCTGGAGCAAGACACTAATGTGAAAAGTATTGAATTGGAATTAATCCTTATATCTGACTTTATGGAGTTTAGTCTTAAATTCTGAGTAAGACCAGCAACTTGACCCAACATAAAGTTACTATCCTCCTCTAAAGTTGCAGCTATATTGGTGATCCTGTTACGTCTTGTTTGTCACCTGTGGCTCCTAGTCAAAGAAAGATTATACTCTAAGATAGACATTTCACTCATCTAATGCAATTGTGCTATAGTCTTAAAAATGTATGCCATAATAAGAGTGTTATTACAATTAACTTTTCAGTTAGTGGCACGGTTTGTATTACCGTTTCTTGAATTGTTTAATAGACCTAGTTCTGACTACTGAATATTTGGTGTATCCTGAAAGAGCAAAAAGATATGAATGTCATAAAAGAGCATTGTGATGTCAGCACATTAAACTCTTATTACCCAATGCAAATTTCAGTGAAGGGAATTCATCTTTGTGATAGTTGGCTACAGGTGTGCTATTTTAGTACACAATGTAAACTGTATGGGGGTTTGCATGATTTTCAGAAAAATAGAACAATATGCATGGTGAATGCCATCAGATGCTGAGGTTAGTGTATAGCATTTTTGAAATTTTTTATGTTGCTTACTAAAATTCTTAGAGTCAACATTTTATTGTGTACCCCTAGATCATCTGAAGTTATATTTAACAATCTGATGGCTTTAAATGCTGCTGTACTATAGAATATGTTTACAGAATCAGTAAAAATACAGGCTTGTCTTGAGGAACTTACAATTTAAAATTCAACATTGGAAAGCAACAGGAAGAAGACCATGGGAATCAGTGTAGTAGGATAAAGCTGTACATCAGAATTGTGTATATGCAGAATGTTTAAATTGAATTCTGCCTGTAGGAATAGAAATGTTTCAACATCAGACAGTTTCTTCAGGATGCTTCCCTAGAATGCTGCTTTCTTCTTCTTTTTAGGTTAAGATTAGGCTTTTGCAATCCATATTTAAAATGGCTATATGGAGTGTCATTTGGAAAACTTGAGAAGCTGTAGCTAGTGCTAATCTTAATATTTCAGCAAATCATGATTGAGTGAAAACCAAAAGCTAAGGAAGTGTCCACTAGGACACTTTATTTAGAGCACCATATCATGGATCAAAGTTGGGTCTCAGTTGAATCATATTAAGGTGCCAGAATTTGCTTTTTCTTGATGGCTCGCATAAACTTTATAATGCTGTTCTGGAGATTTGACATCTTAGTGCCCTTTTTTATTCTAAACATTATGTTAGAAACTTTGCTTCTTGATAAGCAGTTGAAACATTAAAAAAGAATGCCTTAGTGTAATTTTCGCAGTTTTTTTTTTGTTTAATTAAATTTTGGAAGTGGATGAGGAAATCACTAGAACAATAAGAAAATTGCAGTTGGGCATCCAAAATATATGTATCGCATATGATTTATCTTCTACTTGATTTTGTTTCTTGTCATTTGAATCCTGCTAGGAATGGTAATTGGGTTTCATCTTTGTATAAAATATCATATAATATGTGTTTGTTTGTTTGTTGCCTTTATCATTTTTACAGATAACTCTCTTGCTTTCTACCCTGGGACCTTAAACACTAGACCAAACTGGCTCTCCAAATAATAACCCAAATAATAACATTCCAACAAAACCCCCCCAGCAAAAATGCCCCAGCCTTTTAAGGCAGGGGTAGGGAACCTTGGCTCTTTTATGACTTGTGGACTTCAATACCCAGAATTCCTGAACCAGCCATGCTGACTCAGGAATTCTGGGAGTTGAAGTCCACAAGTCATAAAAGAGCCAAGGTTCCCTACCCCTGCTCTAAGGAAACTAACTGATGAGTCTTTTGTATGAGTTATTGCCATGGACTGTTTTGCCTAACAAGAACATAAAAGTAATTTTTTTAATTATTAAATATGCTTCCAATTTTAGTTTAAAGCTATCTTTAAACTATTGGGAAACTCTGGGTAGTAGTAAGGTTTTGAAGGAGTCAGAGTATCTGCTTTGAGGTGAACAAAATAATTCACTATATAGCAGTTATGTTAACTTGGAATTAATTATCATGCATTGACCAGTACTTAAATATAATTGGCTCTTAAAATTGTTTTTACATTTAATAGATTTTGATCTCTAAATCTATATTTTACAAATTTGCCCAACAGCTGAAATGGCCATTGGATGATTTTCTTAGGGAATTCCAATACTTGGAATAAGTACATTTTTCATTGGATGAAAGGACCTTTATCTTATGTTCATTAATGCAATTCAACTATGCACCTATGGAATTTTGTTTTGTTACAAACAGTAGATAAAATGTACCTGTAATCATGAGCCCAGATGAAAATTAGATGTTTGATATCACCTGCATTAAGAAACTAAAAACATTTATCTACTACTTATTGACCATAATAAAATTATTAACCTTGATGACTCCAATTCATTTAAAAATTTGGATGAATACAGAAATGGATAATACTCAAAAATTGGCATATTCTTTATGAATTAAAATGTATGAGTTAAATTTACAAATCTTGATTTTACACTTTATACTTTCAATACTTTAATATACTAATATATTGCATATTAGTATGCAACATAAATCTTCATTTGCAAGTTCTCACAATAGCCATTAGGATTTCTGACAATTTTTAACATTAAAACAGTCTTCCAAATCAACAGTCTTCCACAAAAAATCATTTTTGTCTTCATCAGTATGAAATATTTGACTTATTTTATGCACATTAAACAGAAAAGGTAAAACTTGTTCAATGCCGAGAAGTAAAAACTGAAGTATTTTTTCTACTGATCAGTTTGGCTTATTAAATAGTAGTCATGTTTAAAATGCGAAGAAATTGGCAGTAAAAGTTTATTGTAACTTTCAGATTGAAAGATTGTCAAGGAAAAACAAAAAAAATGGAACGACAGAATTCTTCGCCAAAATCATGGTCGGCTCTCAACACTAGGAATTCTAATTGAGAGAAAGGAATTTACATTAAGAGGCAATAGATTTGAACAGGTCTTTTATTTGAGGTGTGATTACCCTATCAAAACTTACTGTCATACCAGTTACTTGTGTTTGGTAGTCTTTGGTTATAAAATAGTCAAAGCAAGATAATTGCTTATCAGTATAGAATTTAGAACATATATACAGGTAGTCCTCAATGTACAACCACAATGGAGCCCAAAATTTCTGTTACTAAGTGAGACAGTTCTTAAGTGAATTTTCTTCCCACATTTGTTGAGTGAATCACTGCAGTTGTTAAGTTAGTAACACAGTTGTTACGTGAATCTGGCTATCCCATTGACTTCGCTTGTTAGAAGGTTGTCAGAAGGTTGCAAAAGGTGATCACATGACCCTGAGACTCTGCAACTGTCACACATATTAGTCAGTTGCCAAGTGTCTGATCAAATGACCATGGGGATGCTGCAACTGTCTACGTGTGAAAAACGGCCATAAGCCACTTTTTCCAGTGTCTTCGGTCATTAAATGAACTGTTGTAAGTTGAGGACTACCTTTATAGTAGCTGCATTGATGCTCTACAATATAAGAATAAATCTTTCTGTTTGGAAAATAAAAATAAAAAAAAAATACAGAGAAAAACTGTAGAGGGAAATCTCATTAGTTATCTATGATAATTACTGCAATATTGAAGATGTCACTGAATGGTTAAATCAGGAGGAAGCCAATAATACTAGATTGCAGCTCTTTGCCTGACACACAGTCAAGAAAAGTTATAATACAATTAGCAGTTATCTTTGAGATATGTAACATTCCTAACCATTGCTACCCTGTGTTACAATTATTTCCTTTGGAAATATGTATTTCAAAGATCAAAGAACATAAATATTAATCAGCGGCTTCTCCTATGAGACACAGTACGTGAAATATATTGCTCCAGCTCCATGTTTTCAAAAGCTGGGAAGTAATAAGTGCTTTTGCAGGTTGTGGTAAACTTGCTGTAGTCAAGCTTGTACTGGCTTGCCCAGAATTCCAGATAAAAATTTTATAACTTGGAGAAACAATAGTGATTTGGTTTCACCATGTTATCTGTGTAGCTCTAAGAAGACAGCAAATCAAAACTAGTTATTTTCTTTGTCACAAAAGATGTAATAAAATCACAGCCCTCTTGTTATGGTTATAGACAACAGCATATTCACCATGCAAATGTTTGCTTGGAAAAATTACCTGTCCCAGTAGAGATGTCTGTGGGTGAAAGAGGTACTTATCATAGAATGGGTAAGTGGAAGAAACAGCATTTCAGTGCCTTCTGGAATTATTGTCCAGACAGTGTAAACAATCTTTGGCATTCTAAAGTAATTGAAATTACTCCATAACTAATTAGGATACCTTTCCATTATAGAATAAATTTGGGAGTTAAGTAAAGAGAACCTAGAGTCTGAACGAAATAAAATTTTAACTCTGAATGCTTCTTATATATGAGAGAATGTGTTCTATTTTGGGGACAATTGATCTTATGGTCTTATTTGATCTGAACGGCATGCAATTGCATTTGCTATCAAAATATTTAAATACTTTTTTTGTTGTTTTAGAAAAATGAGATCATAAAACAAAGGCCAAGATTTTGAGGAATCAATTTTTGCTTGATTTTTAGGAAGAACAGTATAGTTAATGTTCTATTGAGGTAATTAAACTTGGTAGATGATTCTCTGATTTAGATAATATTTATTAAAGTTAAATTACAGTATGCAGTATACTATGGTGAATATTTTGAAGCTTGCTTTGACCTGGATCTTTGAAAAACATTTTTGAGATTTGGCTAGATGAACAATAATAACAATATTTAGGAATTACTATACCTATGCAGTACTAAAACTATCAGGTCTATAATCTTAAACTGGGAGAAGCGGTGCATCATAGGCCAAAACTTTGTCAACAAAGGTACCTCAAATAAGCTGACTTATAGAACGTCGGGTTTCATTCTTCCTGAGGGAATGAAATTTGGGAAAGTTGTGGTTTCAGTGCTCTTAGGCTGCTGCAATAACATGATCATTTTTAATTTTCTGTGACGTTTCCCAGCCACTCACAAATTTCCTTTTTTCCTCCCCTGCCCAACAGTAGTTGCTTACCTGTCTTCTGGGAAGGGAAGGAGGAAGAGGGAGGGAGGGAATATCGTGCACCTTCCTAGCCCATACTACCCCCCTGTCCTCTCCTTGATCTGTGTGATACCTCTTGAACACACACATGGACCTTTCCTGACCTGCATTACCCCTGTGTATTCTCCCTGACCTGCATGGCATCTTCAGTGCACCCCGCATACCCTTTCTGATCTGTATGTCATCTCTCACACACCCTTGACCTGTGCTGCCTGCTCCCCTGTGTGCCCTCCCCGATGCAAGCTGCTCTCCCGTGTGCCATCCTTGGCTCTTACAAAACCTCTTACACACACTCGGGTACTAGGCAACCTTCTTGACATGTGCGGCCCATCTGTGCACACACCCCCAACGTTCTACAAAGAAATTCAATGGGGAAGTTGGAAGTTACTCCTACTTTTTTGCCTGTCTTTGGTCATTTAGGTAAGGAAATATCTCTGAAAGGATGATTCAATGGGGCATAGGTTATCTAGTATATATATATTTTTTTTAAAATATATTTTATTAGATTTTATAGGGGTACAGGGATTACATTAAGGTGCTTAGGAACCACCATGGAGGTGGGTATATTAAACATCCAAAAAAAGAAGGACAATCACAAATATATAACTCAAATCAAATCTTTTAAACTTCCCTCTCTAATTCCCTCATTTAATCTTACTTATTCAAATTAATAAATTCTATATAAGTTTCAAACGATCCTATCAAATATCAGTTACATTTCAATTCTAAAAATCCAAATCCTGTTTTTAAGCTTTACTAACTTACAATTACTATATTTCAATTAGCCTTAAATAGACATATTATTAACACTTCGGGTGCCCTTTTTTTTTTTTACATAATTATATCTGGTATATTGTTCTCGCAACAACATTCCCATATCTTCTTCATTGATACCATTTTTTTCTCTTATCACCCATCCCTCTTATTCTCCTTTTATTTCCAAATAATTCTCTTAAAATAAAAATATCAGGCCAACAAATAAATTTCTATCTAATTTAAATATATATTCTATCAATGCCTCTATATCTATAAAAATCTTTTTAAACCAGTAGATAAAGTTTACTTCTCCAATACATATCATATCTAAAACAAAGTAATATTACAAAGGGTATCCTCTTAAAAATTTCACGTGTTCCATTAGTTGTTAAGTCAGTCAAGAAATCAAAGCCTTTTTAATCCCATTAAATAAGACTTTAAAATACATTTTTAAATCTAACTCTAGGCTTCTTTCTATGCCATAGTGGTTTCCATAGTAAGGTTCCTACATAATCAAACCACACTATTAAAAGGTCCATATTCTTTAACGCTTCAAATTGGTCAAAGTTCTCTTTCCTTTCTTCTAATAGCCTTTGGATGGTAAAAGCTATTTTATTCCATGTTATATTTGCCAATTGTTTATCCACCTTTTCTCGATTTTCAATAAGTTGTATCTGAGTGTCAGTCTCTGTTGGTATTGATGCTTCAGACATCTCTGTTGAAGTTGTTGTATAGTCATCAGACTTCTCGATAGGTTGTGTTGGAAGTTGAATAAAATTAGTTTGTTTTGTGGTTTCCACGGTTTCTCTCAGTGTAGGAAAAAGGGATTGAAAATAGGAACTCACATCCTCTGCAGCTTCTAAAATTGTTTCCAATATAAGTTCATAGTCCAGTTGTGTATTAAGTTCCATATCGATAGTAATAAGGCTTTTTAATCTTTAAAGAAGGCTCTACTTCATAAGAATCAAGCAAGCATTCACCTTCAATTTTCAATAGGCCAGCTGCATCCGTTATCTTGTGGTTATCACCCTTTGAAAGTCATAGCCATTCCCAGCCATAAAGAAATATAATTGCAGTACCACTTTTCGACACAAGATGTCCTCAGCAAACCAAAAAATCTTTTTTTTTTCCTTTCCAAATAATAGATTTTTTATTTTTCGTGTTGAAAAAGATGAAGAAAGGGCTCAAAATAATAAATGCGTAGTTGTAACAATAATAGTCAAGAATAAAATGTTTTCAGGTCCCCTCAGTATTCCAAAATTTAAATAGTCCATCAAAATTGACTGGTTTTTATTTATATATTTTTTTTTCCAAAGCTGTTTTTCCCCATTGCCCAAACGCTGCTTCCTCACGACAGGGAAATAGTTCAAAGAAAGCTTTTAACAGGAAAGTAGTTAGGGAAAAAAAAAGGGGGTAGGAAAGGTCTCACCCGGATTCTCCACGGGGGTTCTTTCGCTTAGATGTTCTTCTGGCTTTCAGCTGGTGCGACGAAGTGATCGTCCATTTTATTGGGCGATCTTTTCCTCCGGCGGCCCTAAGGAGAAAGCTCGAACTGGGGAGAGCCGCCGCTCTTCCCCAGTCGAGCAGGAGCCTCCTCTAACGGTGGTCGCCTCTACGGGGCGACTTTCGACCCGATTAAGGGTCTACCGGCGGAGGGAAAGCAGCCGGTGGGAGAGAGAGATCTCTCCGTACGACTGCTGGTGTTGCGATCCGGAACCGGAAGCCGGTTATCTAGTATATTTTAATGTAAATTTTATATTACTGGTCATGCAGTATTGAGAAGAATATTGAATTAGAATTACACATAAATATAAATAAAATAATATGAAAACATTAAAAAGCAGACATAACAATAGTAATAATTAGTTCTATTGCATCATGCAAGAATTTCAGATAGATGCCAAGGTGAATAAAATTATTTTGGCATAGGTTTAGATTGTAGAACAGTCAGTGTATACTTTATTTTTAAGGGGATGGTATTCCAGATCTATATAGGGAAAGGTTTTTTTTTTCCCCTGGTATCCTGACCTCAAGCTGTTTAGGACTTTTTATAACTATTTTGGTTTCTAAGGTTTGTACCAGTTTCTTCAGTGGCGGTGAACTAAAACCCTGTCCAGGAAAATTATTTATTTAGCCATTTTTCCCTTTAACCATCAGCTGATTCCCTTTGATTTCCTTCACAGCTGTTCATGAATATTAATAATCCCATAACAAAATAAAATATAGTAGTTTTTACATAGTGAGAAAACACTGTTTAAGAAAAAACAGCAATATGAAGGAAAATTTACATATGAGAACTTCTGGGCCTTCATCTAAATCAAGGTAATTCTTACTGTAAGCTAATTGAACAAAGACCAGTTTTCAATAAGGGATATATATTTGTGGTTTTCAGAAAGAGAAGTATCCTATGCTCTGGATGGAATCCTAGTTGGATATCAGTAAACTGTTTAGTCTGTGCCCCGGTACTGATTTAGACTTCAAAGGCTCCCTGTCTCCCTTTAGGAGAGCTTCGTTTTAAAGCTGTACATCGGAGATAAACCTTTTGAATGGGATACCTGTAGAGATGCTGGTACAATTTCAAAGTTTTCGTCTTGATACCATTATAAGAAAAACAGAAGCCTCTCCTAGTGTTGGGTCACCATCTCCAGCATTTCTTTGAAGAAGGATTTTACCTTTCTTTACTTTCAGACCATCTGCCATCACATACTTTGAAGGGAGATTTTGTAAACATTTCATTGGAACTGCCTTTGCCCAATGGGGTCAGCCCTGTGGAGGACATCATTCTACTGCCCTATCTATGATGAAAAGGGAAATATCAATGATAAACAAACAAGGGCCCAATGTTAGATGACTGACTATCTCTTACAAATGCTACTCCGGCTGTTAGGAGTCAAATTGTAACCTTTGCCGGGCTTTCTTTTAGACTTAGAAAGAAATTGAAAAGCTCGCATTGTTACTATTTATTCTCCAGCATGAGGATGGAGACTCCACAAATGGGTTAACTTCATCCTCCTGCCCAATGAGACTAAGTCAAACGATTGCCACGCCTCCTGCTGGGCTGGATCCTAATCCAGTTACAACTTAGTCTTTCAGCCCATCAGGACGCTCTTCGTTTGGCTCCTCATTCAAATAGGCAGGTCGTATCCCCATTTGTGGAATTTCTATCCTGTAATAATTTCTATTGCTGTATTTACAGCAAAATTACAGCTTTTACTGGTGTAGTTCTGTGTTGTCAAATCACCCGACAGATAGCCAGACAGCCAGAAGAGCCGCGATCGTCTCCCGACGATCAGCTGGGCAGCGGGCTCCACAGGGGGTCGCCGCTTGCCTGCAGTGCGGCCGAAACAAAACTAATCTAATTTGACAGCTTCCTACCATTGCGAGCCCATGAACGAGACTCAGACCGGCAGCGCGATCGTCTCCCGACGATCAGCTGAGCTGCGGGCTCTGCAGGAGGCCGTCGATTGTCTCAGCGCGACCCGAAGCTTTAAACTGAAAACTTTTTTTCTCGTTGCCTGGAGCGCGCCGCTGCGAGCTCCTACGGCGTTCCGAAGCCTTTAGAGGCTGCTCCTTCGTTCCCTACCTCTGCTGAGGTGTTTTGAAGGGGCTAGGCTTTAAGGCGCGCTGCGGATTTGGCGGGCTCATTGCGGCCGCCATTTTGGCACAGTAACGGTTCTGTCAGCCGTTAGCAAGATACTGCAGGGAGAATCTCCCCTGCTACCTCCCTAATCGCACAACGAAGCGACTGTAGGTTTGCCCTACAGCTTGAGGAGCACTGACCCAGGCACAACAGAAAGGTCATTTTCTGGGCTACTGGGCCTACCTTGCAAGGCCCCAATTGCCCTGGCCGCCATTTTGAACAGCCTCATCGTCACAACTGCCGCCATTTTCTGCCTCAGGCAGACAAAACTATTTGCCTCAGCGGCGTTGGAGCGGCAACGATTATTGGAGCAGTGACCAGCCTTGCTGGTAGCTCCCCAGTGCGCAAGGGCCGGTGTCTGGTCCAGTCGCCACCACTAATTGGAGCCATAACCGGCCTGGCCGGTTCCTGGGCAAAAGAATCCCAGTGCTCCATCTAAGATTGTCTGTATTCTCGGCTTCTGCTGAGAGATTCCAACAGCGATGGCAGACAATTCCGCTCCTATGGCTACCCATGGTGGTCCAGCATCCCCAGCGAAAAAGAGGCGCAAGTCCTCAAAAGCTGGAAGCAGCTGGCAAGCTGAAGGCCAGGGCCAAGGCCATTTCAAAAAAGGTCCCTTCCAAAGCAGCTGAGAAGGAGGCCAACAGGCGGCATCTGGCATTGGAGAGACAGTTTTCAAGGGCTCAGCAACAACAGCTAGGCCTCGACTGCGGGGACTCTGTTCGAGCCTCTCATCGCTTCTTCTGCCCCTCCATTCCAGAGGGCATGGTCTCCCGAAGCTGAGACTGCTCAGGGGCAAGAAATGCTGAGCCACTCAGCATGCCCTCAATGGCCAGCTCAGCCACATGCTGCACAGCCTGCACCTGAGGCCACCGGGCTCCGCTCTGTGGTTCCTCAGGAATTCTCATCTGAGCAATTCCAGGCCTTAATAGCCCAGGCTGTCTCCCAGGGCTTGGCTTCTGCTCTCCACAAACCCAGGGCCGAATCGGCCGCCCCTACTGTTCCACCCTACTATCAGCCAGAGCCGGCAGATTATGCCCAATCCATCATCTCTGACCATTCCTCCCAGGGTATAGATACCTATCCAGAGGAATATGAGCCAGGTGAGATTCACCTCTCTGAGGATGAAGAGACAACACCTGATCCTATTCCATTTGTTGGGCTGTTTGACCCATCCTTATTCAAAGCCCTTTTAAATAAGGCAATTGCCTCGGCTAACATTGAGCCGGAACAAGAGGATCCCCCTCCCTCCACTGATCAGGTCTCAAATCCATTATTTACAGAACCTTCTGTCTCTCAGAAGAGAATCCCTTGTCCTCCCTTGTTCCTTAACACCATCAAGAAGCAATGGTCAGCTCTGGGTTCACTGCCCTCACTGACTACTTCAGATAAGAGATTATTTAATGTGGCCTCTTCTCTGTCTGATTTGCTTGAAGTCCCAGTGGTAGATCAGGCCATTACTCCTCTAGTCTCTCCATCCACTGTATCCGGTGACATGGCTGAGGCTCTAAAACCAGAGGACAGGAGGTCCGAGTTTTCCCTTCGCAGGTCCCAAGCCTCGGCGTGGTCGGTGAAGGCATCGACGGCAACCTCCTTTTTCGCCAGGACCTCCATAATGTGGCTGCGTGAGCTCCAAGCCACGATACCCCAGGACCAGGTACGCGTCCACCAAACCTTGGGTAAGCTTCTGGCTGCATCTGAATTTATGGCTGACGCCTCTCTACACGCAGCCAGATTTTCTTCGTGGACCATGGGCTACAATGTGGCCGTTCGCAGACTGTTGTGGTTGAAACAGTGGAGAGCGGACCAAAAGGCAAAGTGGCGTCTGGCTACCGCCCCTTACACCGGCGGCCAGTTGTTTGGTGAGTCCCTCTCTCCATACTTGGTGGAGAACTGCGATAAACGCAAGGTGATGTCTTACCTTAACAAACGCGGGGACAGACGCTCTACTTTGGACTATCGAAGAGCGCCCTTTCGTGCATACATGAGCCCAGAGTGGGTTCCGCACGCTCGGCCCTTTCCTCCCAGACCCGACTGACCATGGGAGCGCCCTGGCCCCAAACCCAAACAACAGGCCCAAAGCAAGTGGCCCTTTCGAGGGGACAGAGGCCGTCCTTTCAGACGGGCCAAATGACTCCAGGGACATGGCCCCCATAGGAGGCAGACTCTCCCTATTCGCAAACCACTGGGAGAGCACCACGACGGACTCTTGGGTGCTCCGAACGATCAAGGAGGGTCTGTCTCTAACTTTTCTCTCCGCACCCCCGGGTCGCTTCGTAGCTTGCCCGATACCTCGACGGCTGGACAAGAAGAGACATATGCAACAGGCCATTCGTCATCTTCTGGACATCAGGGCCATAAAGCTGGTTCCCACTGGCCAGAGAGGGCAGGGATTCTACTCCATCCTCTTTGTGGTGCCCAAGACCTCAGGAGGATGGAGAGCAATTCTAGACCTCAAAGGTCTGAATTCCCATGTCAAATACGAGAGGTTCAAGATGCAGACGCTCCAGTCCATCCTGGCCAGCATCAGACGGGGCGACCTCTTGACATCTATAGACCTCACGGAGGCCTACTTGCATATTCCCATGATTCCCAGCCATCGCAGGTTCCTCAGGTTTTGTTTTGCCGGGCACCACTTCCAATACCGAGCCCTACCATTCGGCCTTTCCTCCGCCCCAAGAGTGTTCACAAAAATCTTGGCGGCGTTGACAGCCCACCTGAGGCTAATACCTGTGCGGATTCAGTGTTACCTGGATGACATCCTAATTCAGTCATCGTCCGTCCAGGCAGCCCAATGGGATCTCAACCACACCATTGGGGTACTACAGGCCCACAGGTTTTCCGTAAATTTCCCGAAGAGCCACACTGTTCCATCCACCCATCTGTTGCACCTGGGGGCGATCATAGACACGACGCAGTGCATGGTCTACCTGTCTCAGGAGCGTCGAGACAGCATCCGGTCTCTGGTGCTCCAGATACAGAAAGATCCAGTAGTTTCACTGGCCACACTCTCCAAGCTCCTAGGGAAGATGGTGTCGTGCATGTCAATCGTTCCATGGTCCAGATTGCACTCCAGACACCTGCAATGGCTCCTTCTACCATTTCAGAGGCTGGGCACGAGCTCCTCCACTCAAAAGGTCAGGGTCCCTCTTCAGACCTTGCACTCCCTTCAATGGTGGATATCTCCGGCATTGGCAAAGGGGTCCTTATTCAAGGAACCACCTCGTATCACCCTAACCACAGACGCCAGTCTCTTTGGTTGGGGAGCTCACCTCCAGTCTCAGTTGGCTCAGGGCCGGTGGTCTCAACTGGACCTGCAGCACAACATAAACTGGTTTTAGCTCAGGGCCATACATCTTGCCCTCCGACACTTCAGGGGCAGAGTAGCAGGGCAACATGTACTGGTCCTTACGGACAATGTCGCAGCCAAGGCCCATGTGAATCGCCAGGGGGGTACCCGGTCCAGAGACCTCATGACAGAGGCCCAACTGCTAGCTTCTTGGGTAGAGTCCAACCTCTCCTCCCTCAGGGCAGAACACATCTCGGGGGTAGCGAACCGGCAGGCGGACTCCTTGAGCAGATCGACAGTAGACCACTCAGAGTGGCGTCTGGATCCCTCCATTTTCAAGGAGGTCTCAAACCAATTCGGACAACCAGTAATAGATCTGTTTGCCTCGCCGCTGAACGCTCAGCTCCCAAGATTCTTTTCTCGGTTCCCTTCCCGGGGGGCGGAGAGGGTGGATGCGCTCCGCAGCCCTTGGCCCAGGGAACGGTTATACGCCTTCCCTCCCCTTCCTCTTATCCCGGCAGTCATCCGCAAGGTGTTGCTGGAACGGGCAGAAGTAATATTGATTGACCCATACTGGCCCAGACGTCCTTGGTTGGCAGATCTCGTGGATCTCTCCATCTCCCCCCCGTGGAGAATTCCCCCCAACCGCATTGCCCTGAGTCAGGGAGCCTTGCAGCACCCAGAACCTCAATGGCTTCAGTTAGCCGCCTGGCACTTGAGCAGCAACTGCTAACAAGGGGATCTTATTCAATAAGGGTCATAAAGATGATTCAAGCCTGCAGGCACCCCTCCACGAATAGGATATATGACTCCACCTGGAAAATGTTTAGCCTCTGGTGTGCTAAGAGTCAATTAGATTTTTCCTCACTCACCATTCCGAAGGTTTTAGAGTACCTGTTGGAAGGGTTGGACAAGGGCCTATCGCCCAGCACCATCCGTCGACAAGTCGCAGCTTTGTCAACAGTTTTGCAATGCGACGACTCAACCTCTCTATCCCAGCACCCTATGGTGCACTCCTTTCTCAAAGGGGTGACCAATACCAGGCCACCGGTGGTACACCGTTATCCCTCTTGGGATCTGCCAAAGGTTCTACAGGCCCTCACATCGGGGCTGTTTGAACCCATAGGAGCATGCACTCTCCGCCTCTTGTCTATGAAAGTCGCCTTCCTGGTAGCCGTAACTTCAGCCAGGCGCATATCGGAACTGGCGGCTCTCTCGGTAAGGGAAGATCTGTGCACCTTTCATGCCGATAGGGTGATCCTTCGACTAGACCCATCATTTGTCCCCAAGGTTAACACCTTGTTCCACAGAGCACAGGAGGTGGTCCTCCCTAACTTTTGCCCCAATCCGTCCCACGATTTGGAACGTAAGTGGCATACTCTGGATGTACGCAGAGCGCTGAAACATTACATCAAGCGCACAGCCGCTGTTCGAAAGTTGGAGGCGCTTTTTATTTCTTTCCAACCCTCTTCCATGGGACTAAAGTGTCTGCCTCAACAATTGGCAGATGGATCAAAGCTTGCATCGCGCGGGCTTATCAGGCACACTCATTGCCCGCACCTGGCCGCATCACGGCTCATTCCACGCGCAGCGCCGCAACATCGGTAGCTTGGGCCACGCAAGCTTCCATCACCAAAATCTGCAAGGCGGCGACCTGGTCCTCGCCTTCTCCCTTTATAAGGCATTACAAGATGGACAAATATGCCTCCGCAGACGCCTCCTTTGGCCGGAGGGTTTTGCAACAGGTGGTGACATCCACCGGGACACAGGCCCAGACTGCTTCCCTCCCTTAGGGACAGTTGGCTTTGGTATGTCCCATTTGTGGAGCCTCCATCCTCATGCTGGAGAAGGGGCGTTGTCTTACCTGAACGCCTTTTCTCAGCATGACGATGGAGACCACCCCATCCCCTCAAAGGGCTGTCTGGTCCTGTGTAGGGGGCAGGAGGAGCCAACGAGTCCAACTATGTCTTCTGTGCTTCGCCTCGTCGTAACTGGGTTAGGATCCAGCCCAGCAGGAGGCGTGGCAATCGTTTGACTTAGTCTCATTGGGCAGGAGGATGAAGTTAACCCATTTGTGGAGTCTCCATCGTCATGCTGAGAAAAGGCGTTCAGGTAAGACAACTCCCCTTCTATCTTAATTTTCTTACATGCTTTTTTCTTGGTTTTCTCCTTATCTCTTACTACTACTAATTTCTTCACAAATATGGTTTTATCATGGTTAGGTTAGGTTACTATAACTCAGTCTGTGTAAGGGTTTCCTTAAAAGCTTATCTAGAAGCTTTTCTTGGTTCAGAATATGAGGTAAGCTGTTAACTGTGCCCAGGACTATACATGAGGACTATACATGTCCTCATAAAAGACTGATATTGGTTACTATTTGTGATTTGCTCAGGTTCCAAATAACAAGAAAGACATGCAGAGTTATTCCTAAGCAGCTTCCTTTATTGTTTCTCATCTACTGATAGAAACCTTGCCAAATTAAAGCAACTACATCATCATTAAAGATACACTCTGAGAGTTCTATAGCAGGGCTTTTCAACCTTTTCACCCATTGTACCACTTTTAGGATATGGCAATATCCGAGTACCACCAGTCGCCTAGCAAGGTATCAAAAACTTGATGACAAAAAAAAAAAAAAAAAAGGAAAAAAGTGATGAAGTGCAGGTAGTCCTCGACTTACAACAGTTCTCTTAGTGACTGTTCGAAGTTACAATGGCACTGAAAAAAGTGCCCCCCAAGCCACAGCCGAACAAGACACCTGCCTGCCCACCCGGCGGCGCTCTTCCTCCTGTCCGAGGTTTTCATTGTTTGAGTATTTCTGTTGAGGATTGGGTGGGGGTGTGTTTGGTTTTTATTCCCCCCGTCTGCTGGGTGGTTGCAGCAGGTTTTGGTCACTTCACATGACCCTGGGACACTGTGACCATCATAAATATGAATCAGTTGCCAAGCATCTGAATGTAAATCACAAGACCCTGGAGATGCTGCAACATTCCAGCTGTTCGGTGCTTCTTCTGGGCTCAGCAGAAGCTCCAGGATCAGCGCCGAGCTCCAACTGGAGCCTGGCGCTGATCCTGGCGCTTCCGCTGAGCCCTGACAGCCCTGCAGCTCCAGCCACCTCTCGCTCAGGCTTGTGCGGTGCTGCCACCGGTTCAGCTCATTCCCCTCCCCCGCTACCACTTTTCTAGGATGGTCGTGTACCACCTGCCAGGTGCCAATGTACCACAGGTGGTACCCGTACCACTGGTTGAAAAGCCTTGTTCTATAGAAGAGCTATCTTAACTCTCTCCCAACGAAACTAGCTAAACTTCGCTCTCTCTTGGTCCTCTGGAATGCAGTCGCTCCCTCCTGGGAATCCAGAGTACATTCCACCACAGTTCCCATTTTACTTTATTTTTTTATTTTTGCTTGTCTTAAGACAAAGACGGGATATAAACAATAAATCCATCTCTACTCAAAGTCATAAAAACAATAGAAAGGATGTTAAAACATGGTATTATACATAAAATTAGGAAAAACGGTTATATGAAAACTACATAACATTTTAAATATGTATTCTGTTTGGAGGAAGGGCAAATACAAATTAGCTTCTACCCGTATAAAGCTAGCAACTCAGAATTTAAAATGTCTACACTGATTCTTTATAATATTTAATCCTTCCTTACCTTGGAATATCCTGTTGCGCACAGGGGAACTCACTTTTAAATACTGTTTGGTATTTGAAGCACTATACTTGGTTTCAGGAAAGAATACAATATACTCTTTGGTATTCCAAGAATGGAATTACATTTCTTTTCTTGTAAGTTAATGCGGCAGTAATTATTTACAGTCTGTACAATAATTGTTTCACTTCTTTCATGCCGGACATAACCAGCTGTGAAGAAGAGTGCAAGGAGCCAAATCTTATATACAGAAATAATGGCAAAGGTCATGGATTGAACCTAGGTCAATGTTTAGCTTTGAGGAACATGGAAGATATCCTTTTCCTTAGTGAAAATATTAGTAGCTTTCTTTTCTTCACTCCCAACAGCAGTAGCCTTAGGACATAATCATCTCAGCTGTATCTTGAGATGGAGCACCTTAGGGCTTATTTAGCTGTTCTTATGAAAAAAGTATTTTTCTGAATAATGAACATTGGAATATTTCATATTGCAAATTATATGAAAGCAGAAACCATGGATTTATGCTCAAGCTGTTCTGGGACAAAATTTTACAACTATACAAACATATGATTCAGTCTCTATGGCTAGGAAACGTTCCAAGATAATACAGTAAGCTTTCAAATTCTGTTTCTGTCTGCATTATCTGGTTATGAATCGGATTTCAATTTTTTTTAATTATATATATATATTATATATATATTATATATTAATATAATATATATATATATATTTTCCAGACCAATTACTACTAAGAAAACCCTGCCAATTATTTGTATAGTTAAAATAAAAATTACTGTGACCTTTAAGTCTTGTTCTCTACTTGAACTAATTAAAATGCTCACCATACTTGAAAATTGTGTATGAAAGCTGGCAAAAGCTTTAGGCATCATTTTATCCATGTTTCAAAAATATACATGTCCTATTGTTTTCTTTGTATCAACTTGTGTTTTTGTATCCATTTTATATATTTGATATGGTCAAACGATTTAATAAAAAAATTAAAAATCTAGAAAATATAGTGACATCAGAATTTGATAAACTTTAGCTCAGAATTGGAATAAACCAACGAATTATTTATTTATTAAATTTATTCATTAAATTTGTATGTTGTCCAGCAACTCTTAGGCCCCAAGTAAAATTGAATCAGTAGAACGAAGCTTCATATTATTAAATATGTAATTTGCATAAAAATAAATAGGTTTATGTGTATACTTTATCATGAGAATGTTAGAAATCCTCATATCTGTTCATTTTTGTGGAGAAAACATCTGTGGAATTTCTCCTGTAAACAATGATAATTACAATAAATCTGCATGCTGATAAACTTATCTGAAGATCACACTATTTAAGAGACGGGACCTGGTGGGCATCTTCTCTGTTAGATTTGAAGGAATGTGCAGAAACCTCCAGAAAAACAGACCTGCAAGTAGCCAGGTTCATGCCATGTAGGTCTTTCAGAGTAATAACCAGAATCTTGAACTCTACCCAGAAATACGCTGTGAGCTACTGTAGCTCACACAGTAGTAGTGTTATATGGGCAAACTTCAAAGCCTCCAAGATTGTGCAAGACCACATTCTGTGCCAGTCGAAGCTTCTGAGTATTCTTCAAGGGCAACTCCCAGTGTTAAATACCAGGTCATCAAAGAGGTATCAAAGAGATCTAGAAGGGCAAGGCTGGATGCACCATATCTGCCTAGAGGTCATCCATAAACATAACCAGTGTTGGCATTATAACCCTGTCTGAATCTTGGCTGGAAAAGATCAAGAACTGCTTCCTCCAGACCCTGGAAGCTATGCACTACGGGTAGTCCTCGATGTAACAATTTATTTAGTGACTATTTGAAGTCACAACGGCACTGAAAAAAGTGACTTATAACCATTTTTCACATGACCGTTGCAGCATCCCCATGGTCACATGATCAAAATTCAGATGTTTGGCAACTGACTCAAATTTATGATGGTTGCAGAGTCAGTCATGTTATCAACTTTTGCGACCTTCCTATAAAGTCAGTGGGGAAGCCAGATTCATTTAACAACTAAGTTAGTGTTACTAACGTAACTCCTGCAATGATTCACTTAACAATTGTGGCAAGAAAAGTCGTAAAATGGGGCAAAATTCACTTAACAAATATTTCACTTAGCAACAGAAATTTTGGGCTCAATTGTCGTAAGTAGAGGACTATCTGTATTTAAGAGATAGGACCTGAAGGGCATCCTCTGTTGGATTTGAAGAAATAGCTTCTTAAGGAAGGGTCAGACCACCATTTCCTTCCAGAGAGATGCATTTACCAGATATGATAGGTTCTTAGGGGCCACTTATGTTCAGGTATGACAGGTTCTTTAGGGGAAATGGTTCCAATCACAGAAAAGGAGAATAATTTTTCTTCTCTTTGTTACAAATGAGATTCTGTTCTATCTCTCAGGTTTTCAGCTCCTGGTTCATTGGAATTCACACCCACTCTTCCATATCACTGCCAGTTCCTCACGGTATACTCCATTTTGTCCTGGCCTCATCTCTCGCACCTGAACCTACTTCTCTTACTGTCCCACACAAAAACAATCTCCTTTTGACATAACCCCACATTCAAGTGTTGAAGCTATTCTCCTTTTATGAGTGGAGGAGAAGTCCGATCCATAGCTACTCCTGCTGCCTTAAGCCCCAAAGGAGGAAACAAATGGCAAGAAGAGCTCAAGCTGACTTCTGTGAGACTGCCTTCCATACTAGGATATGCACAGAGCAGAGTATGGGTGACAGATATAGTATCTTAAAGATGATGATACTAAAATATTCTCAAAAGTATTTAAACAGAATTGAATATATAGTGCGTATTTATTGATACACTGTGTCCCATCAAGTTGAGGTTAACTGTTAGTGACCACATAGATTTTTTTCCAGGAAGATAAGTTCCCAACCTGGTTCCTCTAGTCTTCCTATGGTGCATCCATCATTGTAACTGAGTCTGTCCATCTTGCTGCTCTCATCTTGCTCTCTTTCTAGGTCTTCACATAATGTCTCTGCAGTATGATAATTTAAGTCTGATTATGTGTTTCTCAAGTGAGTGTTCTGGATTGTTCTATCCACCTGTTGGGGGTTTTCTTTTTTGGCTATCTATAGTATGCTCAAGAGTCTTCTCCAGCACCAACATTTAAAAGTATCAATACTCTTTCTATCCTGCTACTTCAGGGTCCATCTTTCGCTTTCATAGAATGTCATAGGGAAAATCATTCCCTGCATGATTTTGATCTTTGTAGGTATGGTATCTGAATATATTTTTCAAGGCCTATTTTGCTACTCTTCCAAGTGCTAGTTTGTGGCATGTTTCTTGACTGCTGATTCCTTTATTGTTGGTAGTCTATTGTAAAAGGCAGAAACTATCTCCCACTTCAGTATCTTCCTTCTCAATTCTAAAGCTGGTTGGTGTATCTGTTGTCATGAGTTTCATTTTTTTTTATATTTAATCTTAGTCCCATTTTGCTGTACTCCTTCACTTTTGTTAATAGAATAGAATAGAATAGAATAGAATAGAATAGAATAGAATAGAATAGAATAGAATAGAATAGAATAGAATAGAATAGAATAGAGCTGTAAGGGACCTTGAAGGTCTTCTAGTCCAGCCCCCCCATTCAAGCAGGAGAACCTATACCAGGGGTAGGCAACCTTGGCTCTTTTATGACTCGTGGACTTCAACTCCCAGAATTCCTGAGCCAGCATGGCTGGCTCAGGAATTCTGGGAGTTGTAGTCCACGAGTCATAAAAGAGCCAAGGTTGCCTACCCCTGACCTATACCATCTCAGACAAGTGACTGTCTAGCCTCTTAAAAACCTCCAGTGATGGAGCGCCCACGATTTCTGAAGGCAAGCTGTTCCACTGGTTAATTGCCCTCACTGTTAGGAAGTTTCTCCTTAATTTTCAGGTTGCTTCTCTCTTTGATCAGTTTCCAACCATTGTTTCTTGTCTTGCCTTCTGGTGCTTTGGAGAATAATTTGACCCCCTCTTCTTTGTGGCAGCCCCTCAAATACTGGAATACTGCTATCATGTCACCCCTATTTCTTCTTTTCTTTAGACTAGCCAAACCCAAGTCCAGCAGTTTTTCATGTTTTAGTCTCCAGCCCTTTGATCATCTTAGTTGCTCTTCTCTGAACTTTTTCCAAGGTCTCAACATCTTTTTCGTAGTGACCAAAATTGGTTGCAGTATTCCAGGTGTGGTCTCACTAGGGTTTTATAAAACAGTACTAATACTGTGCGTGATCTTGATTCTATGCCTCTGTTTATACAACCCAGGATTGTATTACCTTTTTTGGCTGCTGCTGCACACATTGCTGGCTCATAGTCAAGTGATCATCCACTAGAACTACAAGGTCCCTCTCACAGTTAACTGTTTTTGAGCCAGGTCTCACTTAATCTGTACTTATATCTTTGATTTTTCCTCCCTAAATGTAAAACTTCACTTTTCTCCACATTAAATCTCATTTTGTTCAGGAGGATTAATCCAAGAAAGAGTGTTATACTCATTGCTACATTTTGTGCTACACCTGGTAGTGGTACAGTAAAACTATTAAATGTTGCAAATCTTGACAGGAAAAACACCGTGCGTTGTGTATATTAGTGGTTTATTGTCAAGATTGGAACAACATCCACTTGTTATAGTACATAGCAGCTGTAACAGTTTTAGTTTCAGAGGGAGAGAAATCACTTGGGAAGGGAAAGATTTCTCCAGTCTTACAGATATAGCACCTCCCTCAGGCTTGGCCTCTCCCTGAACTATATAAGCAACTGGGTATTGTTTAAGAACTAACATTTCCCTTTGTAACCTGAATTTGTTATTTTTCTCTTTCTCCCTCATTTCTTTTCTTTTTTGTGTCATGTTTCTTAAAATAATATCCCCGTTGGTAGGAATTAGTTTTTTTCATTGATTTTTATATAAGCTTCTCTGAGTGCAGTTCTGCCTGAAGAGGAGGATAAAAATGCTATAAATAAGCTGCTCTTTCAGAGAGACAGTTTACTCTTTAAGGTCATGTGGATATAAAGCATAATGATAAAATACCTTGTCACCTTTTGATTTGGATATAGCTGATCTGGCAGGTAGTTCCGATGGATCGTTACACTACTCCATAGGTTTCTGAGACCATTTATCCACAAGGATGAGAGATTGTTGATGATATACCGTGGATAAGCAGTAACTACTATGGTGTTCTCTTGTAATTGCACGAAAGCGCCACAGAACGAACGTTTGCTAAATTAAGAATTATTGAATTGAAGTTGAAATAATAAGTTTGTCCATGGAAAATATGTTTATTTGTGTACAGAACAAACACACTGTGAAGCCAGGCGTTCCAACTGGGTCACAGTCCAGGAAACTAAAAGCCAGGACATTTGGTGGTTCCAGATTTCAGCTGAGTCAAAATCCAGAAGAGTCTTAACAGGGCAATTAGCACAAGACTGATGCACATCACTCCTTTCTCCTTGCTGTGTTTATATGGTTTTTGTACCTTTCCCACGACCTTTGCTTAGCTTCCATGCTTGAATTCCAGTACAGCATAATTGATTGTCCTACCTGTTCCTCACCACAGCCTTGACAATATCTTCCTTCTCCTGAGCCACCATTGCAGTGCTTGAATTCAAGCATAGCATACCTAACCCACAACCTTCTGAGTGCTTTCTTTTCCTTTCTATCTGTTCAGGTATGGGTTGTCGTTACTACCATTATTTTTTCTCCATTCTCTCCTTTGTGTATTCTTGGTTCAAGCCTGGATAAAACACGCACATTTTAGGCCACATACAAACCAAACACATTGCCTGGATTTGAGCATGGACTATTCCATTTGTTGGATGATGTGTACACAAAATATTTGTACAGCCTAATAAAATAATATTGGAGTTGCTACATTAGCATCTTGTGAAAATTGATATAATTCTCAACTATACTTATTCAGATTGCTAGGACAGTATTAGGAGTTTTAACATTTTTGAATATATCAAGCTTCATGCATGTACTAATTTTTATATAGATATGATATACAGATATACAGTATATTGGTGCTTTCAATTCTGTTTTTGACTTCTAGTGACTGCCTGGATTAGTCCCTAAAGTTTTCTTGGCAAGTTTTTCCAGAAATGGTTTGTCATTGTCTCCTTCCTAGGATTGAGAGAATGTGCGTGGCCAAGGTCAGCCAGCTGACTGGTTCTAGGTGGGACTAGAACTCACGATCTCACAGTTTCTAGCCTGATGCCTTAATCACTATGTCAAAGTGGTTTTATTTTGTAACGCAACTTACTTTCTGCAATTTTATTACAGCAAGTGAATATTTAGCGGGAACTCGTTAAAAAATATTCAAGTACTATAATCTGAGACCTCATTGTGTTTCATGTTGACTCCGATTTGATAAGAAATGTTTCATATTTATGTTTAGTAGTATTATCTCTTGAAAGAAGTCATACTGTTTTAAAAATACTGAAAGACAGAATAACTTTTGTACTCGGAATGCTGAAATGTGGGTGAAAATCAACAAATGAAAGCAGAGCCATTAAAAGTAGGATTCTGGAATATGTAGGAGGCATTCTGCACAATATTACTTCTTTTTGACATTCAAAGGTTAGAGGGCTTCAGAAAAGGAAATGATACATATGAAGTTTCATGAAGATACATAAAAATAAAGCAGTATTGGTTCATTTATTAGAGCCTCGCATTTCAGTGATTATGGGCCTCTGAAATGAGAAGAAGTCATGATTGGAAGAAAATTGATTGAGGGAAGATACTTTCCATTTGAGCCAGAGCATTCAAGAATTATTTTTTGTAAGCCTTTAAAAATGATATAGAATGCAGTGCTGTCTTTCAGATAGATCTTGGTAACATTTAAACATTATTTAAATAACATTTACATATGTTTAATCACTGGTGGCACAGTGGTTAAAGTGCAGTATTTCAGGCAAACTCTACCCACAGCCTGGAGTTCAATTGTGATGGGGCTCAAGGTTGACTTAGCTTCCATCCTTCCAAGGTTGGTAAAATGAGGACCCAGGTTGTTGGGGGCAGTATACAAATAATGCTTACATTGTAAACTGCCCAGAGAGTGCTATAAAGCACTATGGGGTGGTATATAAGTGTAAATGCTATTGCTATTGCTAAATAAAGCTAATGTAATATAATTGTGGAGTCCTCGATGCTCTCTGAATGTGGTTGTTTTCTTGTAGATGTTTCATTACCACAAGTGGCATCAGTGCTAGAAGAGGGTGGGGATTGCTCTCATTTTATATACTAGTGACTTGCACTTTCAGCATTGATGCGAATGGTTTCAGTGGTTCTTTGAATAGGCTGTTGTTTACTGTTAGCCTGCTTGTCTAAGTTGGTAGTTCCTTGATGGGAGTATTATTTAGTTCTTGATTGTTGGTCTAGTGTTACTTTTATTGTTAATCTCTGCTCATCTGAGTGTTGATTGCTGGTGAAGAGATGTTTAGGTCTTTTTGTTTCCTTTTTGGCTTTTTGATTGCCCCTTTTGAATGATACGTAAATTTATTTATCTCTGTATGGCTGTTGATGACTGATTCGTCTGAATTCCAGGCTTCTAGAAATTTTCTAGTGGTTTTGGACTGGACTTGGTCTAGGGTACTCATGCCAAATAGCAGTCAGAAGACATGGCAAAAATTCCTTAATTTCACAGCACATGGACAGACCTAACCATAATTTCAACCAGGAAACTATGAGCACCCAAGATAATACACAGCAGCTGAGAAACCTAAGTATCATCCACATAGCCAGGAGACAAGTCTCTTCACCTATTGGGGGCCTTAGACCTGAACCCAAGGCCAGGCCTTCAAGACCTGATGAAGACAATCGGGACCAATGTAATCTCCAGATGGAGAATGTTCCAAATTGTGGGCACCATGGCAGAAAAGTCTTCTGTGCCTTGCCAGTCTGCATTCCTTAGCTGACAGAACTCAGGGCATGCTCAGCCTGCCAGACTGGATGTTGGTCTATGGTTGGTGAGACCTAGGTTTACGTCCCTTAGAAATCATAATACTGGAAAAGGTGGAAGGAAAGAGAAGGATGACTACCAGAAAGGTGGATGGGCTTGTTTACTATGACAATGAGTGTCCTATTAGAAAATCTGAAGGGCCAGACTGTGGACAAAGGGCTCTCTATGTGTGATTACTAAGAGTTAACATCAGTCTGATGGCACAAGTCAGCCATGGAAGCACATTAGGTGTGAGAGATGGTGGGAAGCAGGGATGAGAGAACAAGTTCAGTAGCAGATTAAAGAAGCAGCATAATTGAGAGGTGGGCTGTGAGGAGGAAACATTTCAATGAGACTTTAATTCACTTGCTATAGGATAGCCTGGGGAAGATTTTAATATTATTTTCCTCCTTAAATAGCATTAAATATGCCTTTCTGAAATCCGTGTGGTCCCTGTTGCCTTAAGCTCATGGGAGAAAATTAAGATATAATTCTAGCATACATAAAAACAAATAAGTATATTTGTTCAAATAACTATTTGCTACAGGGCTACCGGTATATACAGTATATATATTCTGTGTCTTTGTGTGTGTGTGTGAGACAGACAGAGAGAGAGAGAGACAGACAGACAGACAGACTTTGGCATAGGTACAGGTGAGATAGAAAAAGTTTTGTCTGTTTATATCTTGGCTTTGTGTGTATTCAAAAAAATGAAGACATGGAACTTTTTTTAAATCAAGGTGTTATGGTGTGAAAATTTAGTACAAACAACATTGTGTGTTCCAATGCAGATCTGTGGTTTAAGACAATAATTAGATGTTGAAATGTTTGAAACAGTTTTCTGTAAAACAAATATTCATTACCCTGGATATTAAATAACAATTCAAAAATTGCAAAAAAAAAAAAAGAATAATAAACTTTAGAAATTTGAAAGTGCCTAGTGAAAATACTAGTAATACTAATATAACTAATGTAAACTTGTGGGTATTTTAAATGATTGTAAATTCTCCTATGTGCTTCAGATGCAGTGATACTTTTATAGTGGAACACTGATAGATATACTCTCCTAAAATTGAAATGGATGGCTTTATTATATTTTTAAGAGATTAAAATTAAGATATATGAAAGCATTTAGCTTAAAGAGGGTATACATTTGTCAATAAAAGTTAAGCTTTCATTACAACTTGAGAATGGCTAGTTGTGGATCTTGTTTCTATTCCTTTGAAAATATATTAGACTGCTGTATTGAGGTATATAGATTTAAGTTGGAAGCACGGGAGATATAAGACATTGCATTATTTAAATTTAGCTAATGTTTAATTGTTTCTCATGTTTTTGTTAATTTTTCTTTTTGTTCACATTAAAAATTACATTTGGAATTTAGAGATGTGTTCCATGAGTTTTGGGAGGGTCCTTAATTTGTGGGGTCTCAAATTGTAAACTTGTACACAGTGCATAGTGGACCACTAGATGAATCACAATGAAAAAGCTATTTTTAAGCTAAGCAGCCTGTAATTTCCTGGACTCCTTCTTAAAATTTGACATACTAATCACTTTCTATTTCTCAAAAACATATTTTGAACAAATTATTAGATCAGCAATTTTGTGTTTGAATGCTTTTAGAACTATGAATAGATTCCATCTGGACCCAGTTTGTTTTCAATTTGTCAGTAAATTCGAGATTTTATAAGCATTACTTACCTTGGAGTTCTTTGATGAAAAAAACAATTATTTGTGTGATTAAAGATCTCTACTATATCTTCCGCAAAGAAGGCAAATGCAGATAATGTGCTTAACTTTTCTACAGTCTTGCTCTTTTTGGTTCAACTGCCTACCTCCCACTATTGATATATTTGAAGATTTATAAATTACTGAATTTCATATTATTATGAATTTCATATGAATTTTCTTCTTTACCCTTTGTATCCTTTTTTTGTTTTGTTTTCTGAAACTTTGTGTTCTGCATTTAACACAGATGCATTTTTACTGGAAAAAGATATTTCTGGAGGAGAACTACATAATGCAAAATTTCATTTAAATTTGGGGGGAAATAGTAGAATTGTTCATGGTTACATAAAATCATTTGCAGTTGTGTAACAAATTAAACATGTTTTATAGGTGCAATGGATGAGCTTCACAGCTTGGATCCAAGAAGGCAAGAACTGTTAGAGGCTAGATTTACTGGAGTTGTGAGTGGCAGTACTGGAAGTACGGGAAGCTGTAGCGTTGGAGCAAAGGTAAAAAGGAATGTGGACTACTTTATTCAGAGGGTTGATATTTTTTAAAAATTAATATGGATTACGCACAGTTATGCATATAATTGCAACTAACACTGAGCCGTGGTGACGCAGTGGTCGGAATGCATATTGCAAGCTAATTCTGCCCACAGCCAGGAGTTTGATCCTGACTGGGCTCAAAGTTGACTTAGCCTTTCATCCTTCCAAGGTTGGTAAAATGAGGACCCAGATTGTTGGGGGCCATATGCTGACTCTGTAAATCGCTTAGAGAATCTGGAAAGCACCATGAAGCGGTATATAAGACTAAGTGCTATTGCTATTGCTATTATCAGGTCTTATCATATAGATAGATGTAGGAACACTTTTGCTGTGTATCACTCAAAATGATACAATGAGCAAGAACCCCTCACTTTCATGGGGGAAGTTAAGAAGATTGTGACCTTTGTATTTCTTTTAATTTTTCAACAGCTTTTAATACTATCAACCATGGCATTCTGGATCAGCTGCATAGTGTTGATACAGGAAGCATATTCAGACATACACTTCCTCTACAGGAGCAAGTGTGTTATGCGGTGATCTTCATTGGTTTCTGTAGGACAGCAGTAAACTGAGCAAACTGAAATCATTTGAGCTTCACAACACAAATGCCACACTTTCATACTTGTGTCAGATAATGGGATACTGCACAAATATGTAAAGAGTGCGGTTTTCTATCCAGACATTATTGCGTGTGTCTCCTCATTTTGGCATGTTGCAGACTCCACTGCTGCCCAAACTATGGGGTTGTTGAGGAGAGGGCATTCTCTTTTCTGTTGCCCAACTTATTGGATAAAATTCCAGTGAGATTAAGCTTGCTTTTATTATGGCGTATTTTCACAAGAAACTAAAAATATTTTTATTTACCTAGCCCTTAAATTATTTGTTTGCTTATTTTTAATTGTTGGTTTTAAACTGTTAGTTTTTTATTGTTAATAATCAATATTTCACTATACCTGCTATCATTATTGTACACAATTTTCCTTCTTTAATGAAAAATAGTGTAAAATATAAATGTAACTAAATTTGTCATATAGAATCTTATTTCTCACATTTCTCCGCTGTAAACAGTTGCAATTGTGACTGCTTGTTCCACAACTGGTCATACGCGATGACCAGAATATGTGTGTATTCATTTTTCAAACCATGAAATCTATTAGTAATGCATTATTTGGCATATAATTAGCAATTTCACCCATTTGATGCTTTTATTTCTTTTATTTATTCTCTAGGCCTCAACTAATAATGAGAGTTCTAACCACAGTTTTGGCAGCTTGGGATCTCTAAGTGATAAAGAATCTGAGGTATGAAGTAGTTAAAAATATTTAAGTGAGCATTTCTAATCTGTCATTTATACTACTGGGTTCAGTAAAAGATAGACACATTTAGGAGGGTTTCCTGTCTAATTATAATTAGAATATTTGCATTAAAGATATGGAGAAAATTGGTGCACATCCTGTCAGAATTGATGCACTTGGAGGAAGATTATTTCAAAATGATGAATTGTGAATTAACTGATTATTTTTTAAGCAAATGAAATTTTTGGATAAAATTATGAGCCATTCAAATTTTCTTAACAGTTAATGTAGAAAAGAATATACACACACATCAGGTGGGAGAGAATAAGGTGAATAAGCCATATATCTTAAGCTTGTTTTAACCTATTAGGTGAATAAACGAATATGTTGCTTACAAGATTACTGATTTATTCAGGGTACTGTTATGGATAAAATCCAGTCTGATCAAATAACTGAAAATTTTATTATTAGATTGGAGATAATTGATAACATTTTTATCATTAAGAATTGTAAATAAGAGAGGTTGTGTCTTTTTGTATTTCTGCATTTCTGTTGTTTTGATGATTTGACACTTTTTTCAATCTATTAATGACAGGGAACTTTATTTTCACATTTCTAAAACTGAAAACAAGATACTATTACTGAAAATGCTCTAATTAAGCAGTCTGTTTAATAAATGGTTCCAACTTATTTAAGTATTGACCATGTATGTTGGGGTTATATGTTAAAATCAGGCTGCTGTCACTGGTAGACTTTCTTCTTCTTGTTCCTCTACTCCAGATCAATAATAATAATAATAATAATAATAATAATAATAATAATAATAATATGGAAGGGACTTTGGAGGTCATCTAGTCCAACCCCCTGCTCAGGCAGGAAACCCTATACCATTTCAGACAAATGGCTGTCTTCTTCTTAAAAACTTCCAGTGTTGGAGCATTCACCGCTTCTGGAGGCAGGTTGTTCCACTGGTTAATTGTTCTAACTGTCAGGAAGTTTCTCCTCAGTTCCAGGTTGCTTCTCTCCTTGACTAGTTTCCATCCGTTGCTTCTTGTCCTGCCCCCAGATGCTTTAGAGAATAGCTTGACTCCCTCTTCTTTGTGGCAACCCCTGAGATATTGGAACACTGCTATCATGTCACCTCTGTTCTAAAAGACTCCCACATCCTGTAGGAATAGATGTTGATGTTGTTTGTGAGGTTGTAGGAAAAAGAGGCAACCGCCCTCTATCCTCTATCCCAGTTCAGCTGATAGAAAATGTTCTATGACTTGAAACATTGAGATTCAAACCACAGTAGTAATTTGAAAATGGCAAGAACATTAATTTCCGATGACTTATGATTATGTTCAAACTGTCTGAAAATTAAATGCAGATAATGATTGCATTTGAAGAATGAAACCAGTTCTATTAGGCTTGGGAGGCTTTGATTTTTTTTTAAAGAACTCCTATGTTCCAGTCAGCATTTGGGGATTTTTTAAAGATTATTTTTATCCTGCTTGTCAGACCTGTCCCAGCTTGGGGGTTTAGGAAAGAAAGACCCTCGACTCTATTTGTAGCAAAATGTATACTTTTACTAAAGCCAAGTGGTTACAGTGTATGTAAAGCCAGATCTAAGGTTTCCTGCATAAAGCCGATAGTTTTCCCCTTCTCCCAGCCCCCCCCCCCCCCCGTCATTGTGCTAATGTCCAGTGAAGTTTGAACTGGTTGTTTTGGATAGCATTTTAAAAGTTTGGCGCCTCTTTGATTTGCATTCCGATCACATTCCGTTCCCATCCGTGTGTCCTTGGATTGTTCAAGTGTTGTCTTTGGTTGGCACTTCTGGTTCCTATCATTCCCCTTCCCTACATCCTCCCTCTCCCCTCCCATACTTTATGGCAGGCTGCCATCAAAGCGAAGCTGGCTGAAGCGGTGTGATAACTGATCTGACACTGCCTTTAATACTTTTATAAGTAATTTAAAGAGGCAAAAGTACCTAATATTTCTTCTCCTATTTTCACCCTGTGAGATGAGTTGGGCTGAGAGTGGCTGAACAAAAGTCACCCGGCAGGCTTTCATGCCTAAGGTGGGACAGGTAGTTTTGTCATGAATAATTGTTGACCTCTGAAATGTGAAGACAATTTCTTCCCACACACACTTGTTCAGGGTAGGAGTTGAGCCCAGGTCAGACATACCAGACCAGGAAAACTACCAGAAGACTAGACCTACTATTACTGTGATTGGCTGTAATAATGTAATAATGGAAGTCTGATTATGGTATATATACACCACCTTTCTTATACTCCAGCGAATTAGGGAGATGCCTGCCTGAATTGCTTCTGAATGTTGTTTCTTTACTCTGGGCTTAAAAAATAGTTTAGTCATTTTGCCTGAGTAATTGTTCTTGTTTAGGTCTGTCAAGAGCATCTTACTTAATTCTCTACAATTGTCTACAAGCAGGGGAGTGCTGTGTTGCCTTGTTGGTCTTAATTCTGTGGAATTCTTGCTTTATATTTCTGTGTTGCTGTTGTTATCCACTATATTGAATAAAACAGACAACCATACACATCTTTTAAATAAATAAAATCTGACACATCTTCACATTCCACCTCCAATTGTGCCCTCTCCTTGACTGCTGATCTGGGTGATTCTGTGATGAATTATGAATTTAGTGACTGGTGGGATGGGAACCTGCCACTTGGCTCTGTTAAGCAGTGAAAGTTGAGGAAATGATTGGATTTGGGACATGAGTAATGACTCCTTAAGGAAGGAATATTATAGCCTTGAAAGATGTGGGGGTGCACATCTAAAGATCTGACTGGTCAGGGCAATATATGCAATGCTTTGAATCCCTTTTTAGGGAAGATTTTGCAAAAGGTATTTGGAATGTAGATACATGAGTGCTGGATGGGAAAGGTTACCTTGATCTGTTGCATTCAGATATCAGACCTGAATATGGGATGGAAGGTACCTTGCTCCCTTTTGTTGATGCTCTCTGTCAAGACCTAAATAAAGGGAGTACAGCTATTTTGGTATTAGATTTCTCATTGGCATTCAGTACCATCAATCATAGTATTCTTGTGGATCAGCTGCAAGGGCTGAGATTGACATAATTTTATAGTGATTACACTCTTACCTGAGTGGACAGTTCAGACAGTGTTAATGATGGATGAATGAACAAGACCTTGGCTGCTCCTATATGAGCTGCTATAGAGTTTTATTTTTCTGCTCTCTGTGTTTTTTAAAAGCTGTGTTGAAATGCTGAGATAGATCATCCATCAGTTTAGGGTGAGTTATTATTAGTCTGCTGATGATACCCTTGTATTATATCTCTAACTTAGGCCAAGCAGGAGATACAGTAGATCTCTTGATTTATTATCTAGAAACTGTAAAATATGAAACTGTAACTAACTCCCAGAAAGTTGAAGTTGCTGTTCATCTAGGAAGTTTGCTTGTATCCTATAGTCTGGCTTTAAAGGAGTTGTATCTTACTTCTCAAAGGGACAGGTGCATAACTTGAGGGTTCTCATGGATTCATGGCTCCTATTGGAGCACCAGGTAGAGGACATGGCTATGGAACACTTTGCTTATTTCCAGCTGGTCTGCCTATTATGTCCATTTTTAGAGCTGGGGACAGTGATTCATGCCTTCATTACCTTGTAGTTTGATATGTGTGGTGCAGTTGACTTAGGGGTGTCCTTGAAGACTATCCAGAAACTTTAGTTGGTACAAAATGCAGCAGTCTGTATGCTGGTAAGCAAGAGTCACTAATGCAGTTGATACCCCTATTCTGGTGCCGCATTCTTTGCCATATGGTATGTTTCCACTTTTTCTTTCCTTGGTCAAGATTAATGTATAATTTCATTAACAAATGGAAAGGACTTTAAATGAACTCTGTGGAAAGGCACTTAATGTTTTTTTGTTTATATCAGAGTAGATGTATTTGTTTAGATACCAATATTTAAGGATATTTTTGATATTTCTACACAAGCATTTTATTTTTTTGTTTAAATTATCTCAGATAAATTCTGTGTGCTAATACAATGACATCATCTTGGTAATTATGTAATTACTCACAGATGGTAAATAGGTAATTACACAGTTTTGTCTTACACAAAAGTAATACGTGAGTTACAGAAGTAAATTACACATTTTTGCTTTTTTTTGGTACAGATACACAATATGTAGATTAATTGCTAACTCTTCTTATTTGTTGAAAAAACATTTTTTTAATTTTTTTGCCAGACTCCTGAGAAAAAACAATTGGAGTCTTCTAGGGGTAGAAAAAGGAAAGCAGAAAACCAGAGTGAAAGTAGTCAAGGTAAGATATATTACTATGGAATCAATTTGATAATATGAATGAAAATTGTCAGATGATTAAAATGCCATATTCAGTAAAGGTTCAGCTTTTTGAAATATTAGAGACATTGTTGTGAGTCTCTTTCTGTTTCATGGTTCCTTTAATTATTATCCACGTTTCATAGTTGGATTGCCAAAATTAAAAAACAAAACCCCCAGTAATTAATATTATAACAGAACTGATACCCATCAGTTGTTATTAAGTAACAGTATTTTGAACAAGATAGTTGTTTGAATAGCTCTTTATTTTTATGATTGCCTGGTAAATATTTAACATTATGCTCATATTTTTCCTTCAAATGTTTTAAATAGTTTGTGAGACAAAATAAAATGTTAACTTAAGAAAAAAGCTTATCATGATGGCATTAAGTAAAGATTGTTCTTATGTAATAGACTTTCAGCCTTTTAAGTGAACTCCTTTGGAAGTATCAGAAGAAAATATTTTCAAATTGAGGATTTTGATTAGACATTTTTAATTTTATGATTGGTAAATATTTTAAAATTACAATGCTTTAGTCTTTAAGAGGCATAACAATAAATAACTAATCCATTTTTTCATGCTGCCAGTTTCCTCAGATAGTGAAATAGTGATACAAGGCATTTTCTTTGCTCCCTAAATTGATTCTGCTAAATATATTTCGAATCATAGAAAAATCATAGAATCAATTTGAAAAGATATGAATAAAAGCTAAATATAATTATTATAACAAGAACATATAAAAACAGTAAGCTACACTATATAAAAATTCATGCTATTATAAATCTGTTAGTCATGAATTGCAGTTTTGTTTTCTGTAGCAAACTAATTGGTGCTATATTACAAACTTTAGCCAAACTATTATATTTAAGTCAGTAGTAAGAATAAATCTGGGGAAACTAGATTTTTTCTCATACTTCCCTTTCTCAAGTAGATATATTTAGGCAAATTTTATTGAAATATTTGCCAAATTAAAAGGAATATGCTGTAAGGAAATTTTTTAGGAAATATAAACTACATTATTTATGGTTTTTAACTATTTTTTCTTAATCTTGGTTTTGTTTCAGGGAAAAACATTGGGGGACGTGGGCACAAAATTAGTGACTATTTTGAGGTAAGTTCAATTTTAATATAAATTATTTTGATACGATCTTTTATTTTGATTCTGATAAAAAGTATTCGTACATTAAAATGTATTTCATTTGATAGGAAATTGCCTGGTATCTATTTTTAAAAAGTAGTTTTTAAATGGAGCTCATAATATAGTTTTCATAGCATACATAAATATTCATGTACAGTAAGTGCCTAGAATACAAAATTATATTTATTATTTTAAGTATTGCCAATCCAAACCATTGCCTGCTGGCTTCAAAACTATTGCCTACTGGCTCTAAATTCTTTTATTATTAACATATATTGTGCCATATCAGAGAATAGTAAGCACAATAGGCAATCCTCAACTTAACAATCACAATTGAGCCCAATATTTCCATTGCTAAGCAATACACTTGTTTTGTCCCACTTTACTACTTTTCTTGCTACAGTTAAGTGAATCACTACAGTGGTTAAGTTGGTAATATAGTTGTTAAGTGAATCTGGCTTGCCCATCAACTTTGCTTGTCAGAATGTTGCAAAAGGTGATCCCATGACCCTGGGACACTGCAACCATCATAAATACCTATCAGTTGCTCAGCGCCTGAATTTGATCATGTGACCGTGATATTGATACAAGACATTTTCTTTGCTCCCTAAATTGATTCTGCTAAATATAGTGCTCCAACTGTTGTAAGTGTGAAAAATGGTCATAAGTCACTTTTAGTACCATTGTAATTTCGAACAGTCACTGAACGAATGGTTGTGATTTGAGAACGACCTGCACTCTTTACCATAGTTCCTTGGTTTAAAAAAGTTACTAAATCTTGTCATATCGAAAAGAAGGAATAGAGCTTAGATTGTTTTCTCTACTGTGGCTATATACCAAAGCTTATTCTACCACTCATTTAAGCTCATTTAAGGGTCAAAGTTGAGGCTTTTAGTTACTGATTATCACCCTTCTTGCTGCTACCAACACATTAAATCACCAAATCGCTAGATTTTTAAAAATTATTTCTAATGTTCCCAGCCAAATGTCTGATTCCTGAGTACATTTTATTTTTATTTATTATATAAGAAAATTCATATGGCCACCCAACTCCCTCTCAATGACTTTGGGCAGCATACAAGGATAAACTCCCCATGCAAAAACAGTACGAAAAGCAATAACTCTCCCTCGGGCAACAACAATCAAATGAGCAACTTGATGGGCTCCACATCATTCTGGCCCATTGGCAGAGCCATGTCTTCAAGGCCTTGTGAAAGAGTGTCAGAGTGGGGGCCAATCCTATCTTTGCAGGGAAGATGTTCCACAGGGAGGGAGCCACCATGGACTTACACGCTTGATATGTATTTAAACTTAAACCCACATTCATTTTCAGTGTGTTTTCCTCAGAGAAAAATAAACCTAATCTGTTTAATGTATCCATTTATTCATTTTGAAATGACAAATAGAATGATGACTATAGCCTGGATAGCCTGGCTCTTTGTAATTCCTCTCCGAACACGGAGAGGTGTTGAGATCACCCCCCAGGTGTATGTTTGCTTCTCAGGAGGAGACCATGAGATAACGGTCTCCAGTGGCTTTAGAGTTCTGGGGGACAAGAGAAAGTCATCTTTTAGCTCAACCACAGTCAGTGCCTTCAAAAAGACACTGATTCGCATATTTTCTTTTCTAATCACTTTTGGAAATTGCTTCTTAACCGCTTTTCAGCTGTTGAGCACCTTAGAGTCAATAGGTTTCACAGCACTGGGTGAGTTTCCTTCGATGTTAGTGAAAGAAATTTTAAATACAAGTTAAAGGACTTTCTTTTGGACTTTTACAATTTTTTTGGAATAAATAGCAAAATGACCATTAGAATTTTTCTTTTGGAAAGTTACAAACAGACTAAGAGTCTAGATGGATTTGGAATTCATTTTGGAATTAATCATTAGAAACTTACCATGGAAAAAATGCTCTTTTAAAAAAAATGATAGGATGAGATCTTGAAGGAAGTCTCTAAAGGGACTAACGGATTACTGTTAAAAGAGAAGAACACTTGAAGGAACTAAAGATTTCTGTTAAAGGAGAAGAACAATTAAAGGGTATTTTTGAACAATGGACTCAGAAATTAATCTTAAGGGTATCTGCCTTTATAGACAGATTGTGTTTAAAAGATGTTTTGGAAGAACAAGTTTTATCAGAGGAGTGAAACTGATAGATTTTAAAATGATTGGTTACAGGAACGTTAGGAAAAAAGATGCTACACTGGATATACAAATAAAACCAGCTAAAAAGGATATAAAGTTGGTTTATCTGATTAAGGTTATAATAGATAATGTTTTTATCTCTGGGTAACCTTTAATGGACTTTTTTATGATCAGGACTGAACAAGGAGACTTGTTTTTAGATAAGAGTTGGAATGTGGGAAGAAAAGATCATTTGTTGTATTTTAAGAGAAGGTGATAAATTATTAAAATTGTTTATACTTGTGATAAAGGGGTAAGTAATTTGTTTATATTCTATTTCTTTTCTTTTTTTCTTTACTGTACTTATTATTTTTCTTTCTTAGTTTGTATCTTTTTAACTGTAAATAAAATTAACTGTAAAAACAAATTTGTATTAAGATCTTTGATAATTATTAAAAAGGGCCAAGAGATAATTGAAATAAGCAACAATTTATGTTCAATTCCTCAATGTTACCCAAATGTCTTACTAAGGATGCCAAAAGTTCCCTACCAAATTAAATATTAAAGGAGAGAATAGAGATCTTGAAGAGTTCCCCACTGCATCTTAATTACAAGGGAAATGATCCTATTGTAATTAGCAGAGCAGAAGGACTAGAGTAAAGCGCTCATATTTGTTTAAGCCACCCTTTTGGTTCTTTCTTCAGTAGTATCAAGTATCTCCTACAAACCTAGTGGTACAATTACATCTCTCAAATGGCCATACTGTAAGAAAATTGGTCAACTGTCAGCATTCTGTAGTTCCTTTCCTTAAAACACTGCCATCTGGTAGAACTTAAGAGGCATGTTCTTTCAGTTGAGGCGCCTGCTCTCTAGAACAGCTGTCTCCAACCTTTCCGGCTCAGTGGACCGCTGCCAGCGGCAGGAGGGGAGAGGTGATGGTTTCGCATGTGCGCACCGCTTTCATAAATGCAGTTTCGCACGCACTCGCCCACCACTTCCGCGGCCCAATTCCGAGTGGGCTACAGCCTGGCAGTGGGCCACAGATCGGGGGGCTGGGGATCCCTGCTCTAGAACAGTCTCCTCCACCAACATACAATTGATCCCAACTCTTTTGGCCATTAGGAGACCTTTTAAGCCCAGCCTTGTATATTGGAGTCAGGATGGTTGGATTTCCCATAATAAAATAATAATTTTAAATTGCTGATTGCCAACTAAGGGCTATTTATTGTTTTATGTTGTTTACCTTTTTTTTTTGGTTTATTCAAGCTGCCTAGAGTCACAGTCTTTGAATTTAAATAGCAATGTATATATCCTCCACCCCCATCCTTTTCCAGTATATCTGCTTGGTATATTTTAATGACTTTTCCATAATAAGCATATAATTGATTGCACTCCATTATTGTTTATAACAGCAGTGGAGCCCTTAGTGCAAATAATTGTTTCAGGTGCTTTCAATTAATTTATCTTCATTCACAATGCAAAATTGTGAAATTATTTTTGGCTTTCAAACAGGCAAGCTAAAAACTGAGGCTTTCTTACAACATAATGCTAAAACAGATGAGAGTGGATTGGGTATTCTGAATCTCAAATTGTATTATTAGGCTGCGTAGTTGAGAGATATTTGTAGCCAACTTAGAACCTGCATTGTAATTTGTTTTGGTCTGAATAGCAAATTTCAAAAGGAGGATTAAAAGTTTGACGTTTTATGCTGATCTTATTAAAATGACTCTCAATTCTACTTCCACTCTATTTTTAAGTCAACAACGGAGGCTTGGAAAAGATAACAAACTTGCTTATCTGTCTTCATTTCATCACTTATATTACTTATAGACAATCTTTTCTGCATAAAAATACTTGGAAAATGGGATAGTACAAAAGATGATATGATTGGAACAAGAGATATGTATTTCAAGGCTCAGATAAAACATTTCAAGGAAAAGAATAAAACATTTCAGATTTCAATTTTGAATCATTACTGTTGCTACAGTAGTCATCTACTTTTAAATCAATATAATAATAAGCCAGTAGTAGAATTTTCTCGCAAATATATGGTATTTCAGATCTGTTTGCTTGCTGATACGTGTCTTGGGCCCTTCAGACAACAAGAAACATATGGAAGCCAAACTATAGAGACTTGCTTATTGCTATTAGTTTTGGTTTTTTTTCCTTCAGTCATCCCTCTGTGCAAACAGTAATCAAGGATCCTATAACCTTAATGATCCTATATAATGAGTTTCTTTGATTTGGTTTAGAAGTTATGCTAGAATAACAGTTTAAGAGTTTGTGTATTGTTCCTGGAAATTGTTGATGCCTTCCCTTTCACTACGTGTTCTCCGTTTTCCCTCCCAATAGTTAGTATTTTCTTACATTTCCTTATTCTGTTTAAAAGTAGGTCCTTATAGCAATTTAGGGATCAAGTTGTATTATTTTTTTTTGTCACCTGAGAAAGTTATGGCTTCTCTTTGATTTAATTATGGCATAACATTTTCCAGACAGATAGAACTCATTTTTCATTTAATCATCTCTCTTACCCTAGGCTTTGAATGATTAGAGCTGGGGGAAAAATCTGAAGTTGTATTAGGCATTCTAGTACATATTAGGCAAACCTTTGGATATTTGGTGAAGAAGCTGGCTAAATTAGCACAACTTCTTAATTAGAAATCCCCAGCTGTACCAAGACTAATACACAAATAGTTTGGCAAAAAGTATTAGCATAGCTAAATTTCCTGTTAACTTCCTGTGCCTACATTAAGAGAGGAGTGTGTATTAAAAATGTATAGCTTATTTTTCCATTTAGTCATTGATAGGTAATAGGGTTGGGCTGAATCCAGTAGTATATAACCAGACTTCCCTTTGCACTATGTGGTTTTCCTTTAATCTTTCTCCCCTGCTCCCTTCCCTCTGTATGTGCCTTGAAATCAGCTCTGTAAGATTTTCTAATATCTAATAGAGATTGAGGGGGGGGGGGATGCACTGGGAATACATGCCCGCTGATGGATGCTAGTCTTCCTGTAGAATGATATTTTTAGTAATTAAAGTTCAGCTTCATTTTCATTGTGCTCATTTCATATCCAGATGGTACTTGATATCAGAAATTAGTCTAAAACTATAGGTCCTGATTTACCCACTAGTGTTGAAGAAAATTTAATTGGGGCATCTAATATTAATCTTAATAAGGCTTTCTTGAGCTTATATTAGCTTCCGAAAGGCAAACTTGTGTTCAGGTTTTTTTAACCATGCAGTTTTTGATTTGTGTTATTGATGCCCTTTCAACATACATGAAGTTAAGACGTAGAACTGAAAGGATGTTCATTTGATGGCTCACCTGTGCTAGCACTGATAAAGTTAAGCCAGTGGAAAGTTTGACAAGCCACTCTTAGTTCTAAACTATACATATAGTTTAAAGCAGAGTTCCCCAACCTTTCCGGCTTTGCAGACGGTGGAGGGGGAGAGGAGATGGTTCCGCACGAGCAGCTGGCAAGCATGCATGTGCGCGCAGCTCCATTCGCGTGGGTGGTATGCACGTGTGCATGCATGCAGGTGCTTGCCTTCTCATGCACATGGGGATGCATGAACATGCGCTCACCGTTTCTGCAGCCCAGTTGCAAAAAGCTCACGGCCCACTAGTGCCAACGGGGCTAGAGAATCCACAGTTGGGATGGAACCCATCAAATGGCTTGTCTGATTGATTGTTGTTGCTGGGGAAGGTATGAGGAGGGAGTTATTATTTTTTATTGTTTGTATATTGGGTTTTTATTTTTGTAAGCTGCCTAAAGTCACTAAGAATGGGCAGCCATACAAATTTTCTTAAATAAATAAGTGTTACATGATGCAAGAACTGGAACTGATTGCATTCCAGAGGGCTTTAAAGATCTGGCTTAAACCCTGTGCCCTGAGCTACGGTCTCTGAGGCCCATTGTGAGATGTGTGTGTGTGTGTGTGTGTGTATGTGTATACACACACACACACACTGCAAAAATCAAACTGCACCTAAATCAAACAAACTGCAAAAATCTTATAAGACGGGTTATTTATATCTCTTGAGAAGATACTTGTTTCTTCGAAGCAATTTCTTTTAATATTTTCATTGTGTATAGTTTAGGCATGCCTAGAATTTAGTAGCGTTCAGAATTTAGCAAAAGTGAAGTTAAAAAATTGAAACCATTGTACAAAGCTTTCAGATCGTGTCGTTGTTGTTAGTGTTACTTTTGTCGCAGTTAGCATCAATAATAATCACACTTATTAAGAATAAAGCCAATAGTACATGGGAAGCAACAATTTTGCCTTAACTAGTAAATTATAATGGAGAGACAAGAGTTGATTATTTGCCATCAACTGATGCTTAAGTAAATAATACATCTTTTTTTTTTCTTAGTATCAAGGTGGAAATGGGTCTAGTCCAGTAAGAGGAATGCCTCCTGCAATTCGTTCTCCTCAAAATTCACATTCCGCCCCTTCTTCTGTAAGTTTAATCTATAGACATCATTATGGTCAGCATCCAATGCAGAATGTCTCGTGCACCTTAGAAACTAGTATTACAGAGGCTGTTTTTATATGATGTTGTTTGAGCAAAATTGTTTATCCTGTTGTTTTACGTCTTTACTGACTAATTATTTGGCCATAAATCTGTACAGAAATAGAATTAATTTCCTTTGTTTATAATGTCTGGGGTGAAGTTAGCAGGAGGTACCTATAAGTCGATGCTTATAAGAAACACCAAAATTCATATTATAAAGGGCCATTGCAAGGAAATGTAAAGGAAGAAGTCTAAAAATAAACTAAAATGTTAGATGTTGTTCCATAACCTAAATACATTTAAAGTCCTGAATGTTCAAATGTGGTCCATTGAGTCCTACTACTTCACAGTGGCATAATCTTGTAAGATGAAAGCTTATTTTTACTGAGGAGTTTTGTGGTTGCTTTTGTTTCCTTATCTGGGGGGGGAAACATTTATAAGCTATTTAAAAATAAAAAACTTAAAATTCAGGGAGGGAAGCTGCAATATCCAACCAAGGGAGGCAAACAGTCTTTGCACTTATATCACTTATATATAAGAGAAAGTACCCAGTTTTTTTTTTAAAAAAATAATAATTGTAGTTGCCAGTTTTACTTGGGGAAAAAAAGATTTCCCTGAGAAGAATCCCCATCCCATTTTTTTTCTTTTCTTGGACATTTTATTCAGCACTGATAAAAGTTTTCCACTTTCATTATTATCATGAATAGCAGATATTTTAAAACCAGACAAATTGTTACCATCTATAACCATATCCATGGATAGTGCATCTTTTCTAGCCAACAATCTAGCAAAGTGAGTAGCATTTATACTTTGGTGAATTCTCTGAATGTCCTTATCTGTCCCTTTGGCTGGGGTTTCATAAAGCTTCAGACAGCTAAAAATAGATAAATCAACTTAGTTCATCAATAGCAATAAGGTTTCCTGATTATTGTGTGGTAAATGCCTTTCACCCCGCATCTATTTTTAGTTACTTGAACTTGCTGCGTTGCTTATTGAAAGTTAACACAATTTCGACTTGCTGTAATGGACGATAGTTGCTACTGGAAGAATTTGAAGCTAGCAAATGCTCTCAATGTTTTTTCCATTGTGTCTCTTTATAGTAGGGGAAATGTAAGTCAACTAGCTTTTAAACAAAAAACATAGTACCATGGGAACATCTCTTCCAACAGTGTTTGGAATTTTCATGACATAGTTATTGTATTTATATAGTGATGTGTAAAGTATTTCTTTCTTCAGGAGTGATTTATTCAGTGCAAGAAAAATCAAGTAAATTTCTTGATACTCTCTGGTATTTCTAAGATGCTTTATTTTTACTGATTTTTTTTTTAAAAAAACCTTAATGTACTTTGCAATAATATCTCATGGTTTTTGTGCATCATGGATACCTTTAGGTTTAGAGGATGAAAAATAAAATTCTTGCCCGTTGTCTAATTGTCACCCATTGAAAATCCTAATGCAGATATATAGCTCTCAACAGCTTGCATACGGGTTGATTGATTTGCACCAGGAGTCACATGATTTACAGTGAGAGAGAAAAATTATTTGATCCCCTGCTGATTTTGTACGTTTTCCCACTGACAAAGAAATGATCAGTCTATAATTTTAATGGTAGGTTTATTTTAACAGTGAGAGACAGAATAACAACAAAAAAATCCAGAAAAACGCATTTTAAAAAAGTTATAAGTTGATTTGCATTTTAATGAGTGAAATAAGTATTTGATCCCCTATCAATCAGCAAGATTTCTGCTCCCAGGTATCTTTTTTTATTTAGTTTTATTCATTTATAACATAAAATATGAAAATACCAAAGCAACTAGTAGGGGACAACAGTAGAAAAAGGGAAAACAAAAAAGGTGTGAAGAACGAGAGGGGAAGAAACAAAAGGCATTGACTTCCGACTCTGTTGCAGTAAAATCAGACATTAAAATCAAATCTCAACTTTTTACATTTCTATAATAGTATGCACTAGCCATTTCTGTATCGGCAAATCAGTCTAATCAGTAAAACCCAAAATCATGATATCATTTTTTCCCACCTCAAGCACAAAGTCCAGAAGCAGTTTCCAAGTAGAAACAAAAGTACTTACGTTCTTTTCTTTCATCAACACAGTTAATTTGGCCATCTCTGCTAATTCCATCAGCTTTTGTAACCATTCGTCCATGGTAGGAATTGAGGCATCTTCCACTTTTGTGCAAAGAGCAATCTTGCTGCCCTCACCATATATAAAATCAGAGTTCCAAATTTTTTTGCTTCCAGGTGTCTTTTATACAGGTAATGAGCTGCGATTAGGAGTACTCTCTTAAAGGGAATGCTCCTGTATAAAAGACACCTGTCCACAGAAGCAATAAATCAATCACCATGGCCAAAATCAAAGAGCTGTCCAAGGATGTCAGGGACAAGATTGTAGACCTACACAAGGCTGGAATGGCCTACAAGACTATCCCCAAGCAGCTTGGTGAGAAGGTGACAACAGTTGGTGCGATTATTCGCAAATGAAAGAAACACAAAATAACTGTCAATCTCCCTTGGTCTGGGGCTCCATGCAAGATCTGACCTCGTGGCGTTTCAATGATCATGAGAATGGTGAGGAATCAGCCCAGAACTACACGGGAGGATCTTGTCAATGATCTCAAGGCAGCTGGGACCATAGTCACCAAGAAAACAATTGGTAACACACTACGCCGTGAAGGATTGAAATCCTGCAGCGCCCGCAAGGTCCCCCTGCTCAAGAAAGCACATGTACAGGCTTGTCTGAAAGTTCCCCAGTGAACGTATGAATGATTTAGAGTAGAACTGGATGAAAGTGTTGTGGTTAGATGAGACCAAAATCAAGCTCATTGGCAACTCAACTTGCCGTGTTTGGAGGAGGAGGAATGCTGCCTATGAACCCAAGAACACCATCCCCACCATCAAATATGGAGGTGGAAACACTATGCTTTGGGGGTGTTTTTCTGCTAAGGGGGCAGGACAACTTCACAGCATCAAAGGGACGATGGACGGGACCATGTACCATCAAATCTTGGGTGAGAACCTCCTCCTCTCAGCCAGGGCATTAAAAATGGGTCATGAATGGGTATTCCAACATGACAATGACCCAAAACACATAGCCAAGGCAACAAAAGGAGTGGCTCAAGAAGAAGCAATTAAGGTCCTGGAGTGGCCTAGCCACTGGTGGCCAACTACAAGAAATGTCTGACCTCTGTGACTGCCAACAAGGGTTTTGTCACCAAGTACTAAGTCATGTTTTGTGAAGGGGTCAAATACTTATTTCACTCATTAAAATGCAAATCAATTTATAACTTTTGAAATGCATTTTTCTGGATTTTTTTGTTGTTATTCTGTCTCTCACTGTTAAATAAACCTACCATTAAAATTATAGACTGATCATGTCTTGATGTCAGTGGGCAAATGTACAAAATCAGCAGGGGATCAAATAATTTCCCCCCTCACTGTAGTTATGTTACTAAAACAGAGCTATTTAATAGAGAAAAGGGACGGAAGGTTTTATTTGTTTTACCAAACCTTGGTGGTGGAAAAAGCTGATATCTGTCCAAGCAGCCTCCCCTTTCAGACAAAACATTTTTATAAAGATATCTTCCAGTTTTCTGATATATGATAAATACTATTTATATATCTAGGTTCGGCAAAACAGCCCTTCTCCTACAGCATTGTCTTTTGGGGACCACCCTGTTACGCAACCCAAACAGTTATCATTTAAAATCACTCAGGTATGTATCTTGACTTGTCACTATCTACTTAGTGTGAAGTAAATGAATGAATGAATGAAGGCATTCTGTGTGGACTGAATCCTGGCAAGACTGAGTGGCTCTGGATTTTGGGATCCATAGATGCCAGAACTATGCCATCCCTGGTGCTGGGTGCGGTTACATTGCCCCATACAGACTCATTGGGCAATCTGGGGATCGTCCTTGGCTCACAATTCCTGCTTGATGAGCAGGTGGCAGTTGTGACTAGGAGGACCTTAACACAGCCTTGTCTTGTATGCCAGTTGCGCCCGTTCATGGAGTGGCAGGCTGTGCTCACAGTCACTGATGCCCTAGTCACATCCAGATTGGACTGTTGCAATGTGCCCTTGAAGAATGCCCAGAAGCTTCAGCTGGTACAGAATGCAGCAATACGGGCAGTTAGGTGCACTCCTAGTACAGTGTGTGTTATACCTCTGCTCTGTGGGCTGCATTGGTTTCCAGTTTGCTTCCGAGTTCAATTCAAAATGCTGGTTTTGATCTATAAATCTTTTCATGGCATAGGATTGGGTTATCTGAGGGATATCATCAATTAGGGACCTATATTTGGTGAGTTCCACACAACACAAACCTTCTGTGTCATACCACCTGCCTTACAGAACATTCAATTCCCCTGAAATTAGATTAACTCCATCCATTTTGATATTCCAGAAAATTACCTACGACCTGGTAGCCAGTCATGCTTCTATAGCTCCATTGCTGAGCTGGCTGTTTTTATTCTCTCTTTGCCTAGATTTTGTGTGTCTGGTTTTGTTATATTTACTGTTTATGTGATTTTATATTTTTATATGTGTTTTTATATATTTTATATATTTGTTGTGCACTGTCCAGAGTTGCCTTTAACAAGATGAGTGGCTAGATAAATTTGATTGATTGGTAGGTAGGTAGGTAAATATCTTTGGATCTTGAAATTTGAAATTCTTTTTATTACACGGAGGGAGGGAAGGAAGGAAGGAAGGAAGGAAGGAGCTGTCTATGGGATTAGACAGTGATGTTTTTGACCTTACCTGGTTATGCCATGGATTAAATCTGAACCTTCTTTGTGAGGGATGCAGAACTATAGAACTATAGTCCCCCTATCTCTTTAATATAGACAAGTTAATTTTCTTGTCCTTAAGTCCAGGCATAATGATGGAAAGAGGCAAGAATCTTCCTCCAATACTGGAGAATCTTACTTTGTCATCTTTCTGGGTTTTTTTTTTTTAATTTCCATAGATACTCACTATCCTATATAAAGATGGAAACTTTTTTAAAATATAAAATTCTTAGAAAGAAGAGTTGAGAACCTACTTTCACATTCTGCACAGCATATACACTGCTCTGATTATAAGGCTGTTTCATTTTTGGTAAAGATTAAGACCTAAAAATCTGTCAATGGACATTTTGTCCTCTTTATTAGTACATCTGAGGTTTTTTTTTAATCTCTGAAATTTCTGTTAAAGTTAAATTTTTGACTGGACCTTGAACTGACTTTTTTGTTGACACAAATCATTTATGGCACATTAACTTGTTACTTAGTTGTTCGAGTCAAATAATAAAAGCCATTAAGATACATTTGCACTAATAGGAGTGGGGAGACTGATTGTCCTTTCTTTTCCTTGGGTTTTGAAGGTTTTGGACTTTCTGTTGTAAATTTTAGATGCTTGTAGTTTTTAATGCATAGGAACAACCTAAATATCAGTCAGTGCTCTCTGAATAAAACACAGAAATTTACATAGCGCTCATTTTTTTCTCTGTCTTCCTATGGGAAATTGTTATTTTGTTTGGGTGAAAGAGACCAGTAATAATTTAGAACGGTCTGTTATGATATGCATTTAATTTGCTGGGTTTTTACATTCTCTCATCTCTCTTCCCCCACCCCCATTTTCTTTTATATACAGACTGATCTCACAATGTTGAAATTAACTGCACTTGAAAGTAATAAAAATCAAGACTTGGAAAAAAAAGAAGGTCGTATAGATGATTTGCTCAGGGTAAATGTGATAATAAGATCAATAGAAATGTTGGGTTACATCTGCTAAATTAATGGAGTAGGAGAAAATATATGCTGTTTTAAAATGGTAACTTATATAGTTGTATTTGACTCAAAATACAAAAACAAAATGGCATAAAATTTGCTTATCGTGTTCTAAATATAATGTCCTCCCACATTTCCATATGCCTAAAATGAATTCTTTAGCCTCACTTCTGCTGCAAATTATTTTGTAAATAAATGCCAAGGTTTTAAAGGGAAGATACAACTGTATTTTTATTTATATGCAATTTATAATCTGTATTCATAATATGTATATACTTTCATTTAATCCTTAGGCTAATTGTGATCTACGACGGCAAATAGATGAACAACAAAAGTTACTTGAAAAATATAAAGAAAGATTAAATAAATGCATTTCAATGAGCAAGAAACTTTTAATTGAAAAAGTAAGTTGGATTGTGTTTTATTTGTATTTAGAATGTTATGGAGGGGACACTTTGCTTTGATCTTGTAAATAGAGGATGGGACCAGAAGTAGTTCAACCAGTACTGAGTTAGTAAGAGAATCCTTAGATCAAAATACTGACAGAATTGCTGTGATTGACACTTTGTGAGAGCTCTCCACTTTCCTGTCTAAAATCAGGGCAGCTGATAGGTGGAACAGTTTCCAATCAGTGAATAAAACACTTTGTGGCTACCTTGACTGAATAAATGGGTATCCTGTGACAGCCATATTGTGGTGAAATCCATAATTTTTTTTTAACAATTCAGTTTTTGAAGTTTTCACTTTTAAAAACATTTGTGACCCTGTAGTATGGCACTTGTGATACTGAAACATGATATTCTATTTAGCTTTGGTAATTTCAGCTGATATACTAAGTGGCAGAAGCAAGCTGTTGTTTCTAATCTGAGAAAATCTTGAATAAAGATTACTGGGTCCTACACAATAAATAAAAGCATTAAAATTAATATTTTAGGAAAAATAATAATAATTGTATAACATTACAAAATGCTTTAAAAATGCCACGGTGGAACATATCTATATCATTTTTTTATTAGTAGATAAAATTGCCTTTTCAGGAACAGTTAAGTCACACCTCTTGAATATTTTCATTTCTTTAGAGCACACAAGAAAAGCTGGCAAGCAGAGAGAAAAGTATGCAAGACAGATTACGCCTTGGGCATTTTACAACTGTTCGACATGGTGCTTCGTTTACTGAACAGTGGACAGATGGCTTTGCATTTCAGAATCTTGTAAAGTTAGTCAATGTTTTGTTTTTAAATTGCTAGTAATCATCAGTTCCCTGGAGTGGGTTGGTTTATATTAGTTCAAACAGCTAGTGCTATGACTGATTTTATACGCAGTATTATTATTCTGTTTTGAAAATCAAAGAAACAGAGTACTTAGGTTAATCAACTTTCCTTCCTTCCTTCCTTCCTTCCTTCCTTCCTTCCTTCCTTCCTTCCTTCCTTCCTTCCTTCCTTCCTTCCTTCCTTCCTTCCTTCCTTCCTTCCCTCCCTCCCTCCCACCCACCCACCCACCCACCCACCCACCTACCTACCTATCTACCTACAGTTAGTTGAGTCTAATTCAAAAGGAGAATATTGACCACTTCCCATAAAGATTATTATAAACATAGACCACAGATTTCAGATTGGCTATTGTCTATAAATAACTTGCTGGTCTTTTGTTAAAGATCTCAAATCCACAATATAGCAGATCTATATGTAATTAGTCTGCATGGTTGCAATAAACCAAAAGCAACAAGTAAGGCAGAAGTTAATAAAACATGTAACTTGTTCTTAAGAAGTACGATTTCTGCAATTTAAAGACGATGTTTTGATTTGCAGGCAACAGGAGTGGGTAAACCAACAAAGAGAAGATATTGAAAGACAAAGAAAACTTCTGGCAAAACGGAAACCTCCAACTACAAATAATTCTCAGGCACCCTCTGCCAATTCAGAGCCTAAACAGAGGAAAAACAAAGCCGTGAATGGAGCAGAAAATGACCCATTTGTTAGGCCCAATTTGCCACAACTGTAAGCTCAGAACATTTACTTAAAGACAAATGGATGTATATAGGGGCATCTGTGGCAGGGTCAGCAATGCCAAATGGCAGGCATGAGCAAGAGATCAAAGTGTCCCCTCCCTCCTTTAACAGGCTTTAGAAAAGGAAAGGTGTTTGATCACCTGGTCATGCCCATAGTTTTGATATTGTTGGCACACATACACTCCACATGTGCATGTGTCAATACATACAGTATAAATAGATAAAGCAGCACTCAGTCTTCTTTGTGTGGGAATTCATTAGTATTAAAGTGAATGGGGCCATGTATAGAGAGTGGAATTATATTTTCTCCCAATTTTCAGTGTGTACTGAGCACTTAGATTATTTTTAAGGTTATTTGTGTGAGTAACAACATTTTTGTTACTTGCTTGCTCTCCCCCATACAACTCAAAGAGACTAGGAACTAATTCTTTTGATCGTGCTAATTATAGCTTCTCCCACCCTCTGAAAAAGAACTTGTTTCTTACATGATCATTTTGGTGGCAGACATGTAATAAAAATTGTTTTCTATAAATACCCATATTTATGGAAACGTATAACTTAGATTAGACTAGGTTTTATTGGTGGGTAAATTAAGTTGATGCAGTTAAGTACAGCATCTGAATATACTTTTTAAAACAAATTCATAGAAGGATTTTATTCTGGATGAGTCTTGTTCCTGAACTGTAAAGTTTAATCTCTTAGAAACTACTATTTTTAGCATAATCAGTGGTTTAGTGTTGAAATAAAGCATAGTTCTTAATGGGTAATCCCACATTATTAGATCTCCAGTATTATTGGATTTCCAGGATCATTTCTAAATTAGATTAAGACTCTAGTGTCACCATTATTAGAACTCCAGTACCACTTCTCTTTTTCTAACATCTGAAGCTCTTTAGACCAAAAATACTGAAGATACCCAACAATGCAGATCAGTATTTGGTTCTCCTGGAGACGAGAGAGAGAGAAGAGGGGAATTAATTTGGATTCTGAAATACTTCAATTCTACATTCAACTCTTGCTTATTCAAGAGGCAATTGTTTCTGCAAAGTCTGCAAAATAGGGCTGGGTACACTTCAGTATTGATTTGGGGGGGGGAAGCATAGCTGTCTTAGGTTTGTTAAAGCAGAGTTTTTTCAGAGTTCTAGGTGAACCTAAAAAAAGTTATGGCTGCTTTGTAAGTTGCTTGAACTTCAGTAAATAGATTTCTTAAAACAATTGCTGGACCCATGCAAAAGTCTGAAAAATGTCAAACTATTTTAGTGAATAGCATTTGTGTATGATCAAAGCACAAGCTTTGTTACCTATCATTTTCAAAGCATGTACAGGCTTCTTTGTATTTAGAATAGCAATGTGTTTTATATGCAATTATTTTTCATTTGATTTTAAAAAATTTATTACTTGTATTTACCCTTGTAGGCTAACACTAGCAGAATATCATGAACAAGAAGAAATTTTCAAGCTTAGATTAGGACATCTCAAAAAGGTATGTAATGTAATCAGTTTTTCCTAATCCACTCTTAGTTTTGATTAGCTTGAAGTGCTATAATCACACAAGAAACCACCCTATTAAACTTCATCTCCTGTGTCTCTTTGTTCCCTTAATTCTATATTGTGCATGTAATAGCTATTTCATTTTAAATGCTTGTAAAAAACATCATTACTATGTATCAACAAGCACAATTATCCATAGGACTGTGTGCAGTGAACATACACAAGTAAAAATAAATGTCACCAAACCAACCTGCAGTGTTTGATAGATACTTGATTTCATTAAATAATTTAAAAAAGCTACTTTTTCATAAAAATATATGTTCCATAATTCAAAGGAAAGATTTGGTTTTGAAATTCATGTTAGATTACGCTTCCCTTTTAAAAAAATTTATACTAATTCACATTTTTCCAAAATTCATTTAATCAAGTCTTTTATTAGTCATCCATAACCACATTTTCCTTAAACGATTTCAGTAATTCTTTTCTAGAATTGCTGATATTTATACATTAATGAATTCTTAATGAAGATGCACATTTGAATTAATTAGTTTGCTTAAATGCCAGTTGCAGTGAATTTCTAAACAATGTTTTTGTTCAGAATGACGGCAGCTGATTATTTTTAAAAGATTGTTTTTTGTGTGTGATCAGTGCTGAATTTTTTAACAACTAATCTTTAAAAACTGGATTTTTCACTTGTCTTTTCTTTCACAATTTCTTCAAGCAATTTTCTTTAGCTCTATGGTTATTTTCATTCCCATGTGGCTGTTATGCTACTTCAAACTTTCCCACTCAGTAATTGGAGGAGAATTTAGAAAAATAAACCCCATATGCTTATTTATATTTGATATTATTACACACACACACACACACACACACACACACCCCACATATATATGAACCCTAGCTGTATATATATGTGAAATCACAAATATAACAATATTGTATTGTTGTAAGTCGCCCAGTTGCTTCAAAACAAGATGAGCAGAAATAAAAAGAATAATAAAAAGAAATTAAGTATGTAAAAATCATATTGATTTAATTTTTCATTATGGTTTCATTATGACTTGCCTTCCTTTGGTCTTTGAAAGTTTCTTAATAAGTATTTTTACTTCAGACAGTCTCATTTTTCAATATATTTGCATGGGTCACTTTTAAGGAGATCCAGTATGTTCCTAGCCACAGCTACTGTTCCAGGATTCTGTTTTATAAATAATTGTGTATAAGTATTAGAATAAATCAAAGAATCAGTACAGATCTGCCTCTAGCTTACATAAAATCTTTTCCAGTTTGGCAAAATATAATTCCTCTTTTATGGGCTCTGTTGCTAAGCGGGCTAGGATTGGGCAGGAGACTACCAAGAAATACTCAGACTATAAATTAGATTACAAGGTCAAGAAGCGTTCTGGAGGAAAGCAATGACAAACCAAATCCATGCCAATAAAAGTACACGGATATGTTCATGAAATACCAAAAATTGAATTAGTAATATTTTTGTTCTTGCCATTAAAGCATGCTTCTAAATCTTGTTCAGGGTTTTCTGTCTGAGAAGAAATCAAGAGCCATTTTACGAGTTCCACTATTACACTGCTAAGCTATACTATGTTAATGTTTGTGTGTGTGTACACATAATTTTATATCAGTGATTTCTGACATCCATTTTATTTATATTAATCTACTTCATATTCATTTGTTGTTCAAATTATATCAGTTTTCTTTTAAGTAAAAGTCTCATTTGTATTAGTTGATTTTTAGTCTCTGGGTAGTGTCATGTTTTTCAAAAATGCAGAAAAGTAGTTGCTGGTGTAGTTAATCAGTCTGAATTAACAAAAAAACAAAAAACAAAACAAGAAAATGCACAAACCAAACCAAAATGGATTTTTGTGCATTTTCCGCTCTCTCTCTCTGCTGTTTTGTATCACTACACATGGATAAGCATGGTTAAAGTTCCTTCAATATTTAAAATAAATTATGAAACGTTTTGCAGAATTTAACCAATCATGCTGGATTCGTTTGGTATTCTTTGTACCATTGATATGATGGTGATTGTATACCTGTGTCCATAGTCCCTGATATATACAACTATATTGTTTGGGCTTTAATTTGCATGTTTTCTTTTGGTTTCCTGTCCTCCCAACTTGAATGTATACCCCAAATGTGCTGTAGATGATATTCTAGGCCTCCAAGGCATATTTCTAATGATCTTTAATGTTAGAATAACATTTTGGAATATTCAGAACTAAGAATGATAGATAACACAAATCATCCTTAATATGAATATATTCAAATATGAGAATTGGTACCTGAATACATGAAATTAAATAAACAAAGGATGGATGTGAACATAGTACAGCACTGAAAAACACAAAACAGTTTATCATAAGGGTTTACTGTAGGTTCGCAAGATTTTATACAAAAGACTCAGAAAAGCAAGGATTTCTTTAGCATTTATTTGTATTTTTTTTTTCCAATTCCCAGTCACATTACTTAGCAGAGCTGGCATGATTATTTACAGTTGGAGATAGCAGGCTTGGGTTCATCAATCTCCTTCTTCCCATTCCTAGATAAGGCACAGCTGCTTAAGATTCTAACTTGCAGAGTAACTAAACCCTTTTCTCTCTACTTAATATTACGGAGCATAAATATTTTCTGTCTAGGTACAGATGTAGTCTATATTGTTGACAATAGATACGTGCATTGCTCTACAGATAGTAGTCAGTTAGCAACCACTTGTTCAGTGACTGTTCAAAGTTACAATGGTGCTGAATGAGTGGTACTTATAACCTGTCCTTAAAGTTGTGGCCATCACAGTATCCTTACTTGTGGAAAGAATAAAAGGTTACCAACTAATGTTACATTTTTATATTATCTTTAAGACCAGCAACATCCAAAGAAAAGGTAGAACAAAATAGTTAAAAGAGATCTATTATATTTTTCATTGTTTAAAAATGATTAATTTTCGGTTTCTCAAAGAAATCTTGATTACTTTTAAGCAGTAAATGGTACTGTATATCTCCAGTATTATCTGGATTGAGGTCCAAAGTAGATGTTGTTGTTGTTGTTGTTAGTTGCGAAGTCGTGTCCGACCCATCGCGACCCCAAAGTAGATACTGGTTATCAATTGTGTCATACCAAGATTGTAAATGAGAAATATACTGGAGAAATTGACAAATATAGCTATGTATATATTTGCTTGTCATTGAGTAGGACTAATTTTGATTGGTCAGTCAGGGAAGCTTTTCATTTACTTACTTATTTACTTTCATTTGAAACTAGCTGCATTTCAGTTTGTACTATGAAAAAAAACAATAAAAAAGCTGGAAAAAATAATTTAAGCTATTCAATATACATTCTTGTTCAATGCAGCTATCTAAATTAAGATATTCCTGACAGATGCTGTCTGACATCTGCTTGAACACACCCAGTGAACAAGTGCCTACTCTTTCTCTGTAATTTGTTCAAAAGTAAAACTGCTCTTATTGTTAGAAAATGTTTTCTAACAATCTGTTGCAATTTAGCTTTGTCTAGATAAATTCATTACTCCATGTTCTCCAAAAATCTTGATCTTCTTTTATGTAACAATCTATCAGGTATTTTAAAAGTGCTATCATATCCCCTCTCATTCTTTCCTTATCAACATTCTCAGTTTCTTCACTTTGTCATTAGCTTAGTTTCTAGATCTATTTATCTAGAATCCTTTGCAAGTTTCATCCTGAGAACTGAATAGAATATTCAAAGCTCGTGGGGGGGGGAAGGAATGATCAAGACAGAATAAACTAGAACAAGAGCCCCAATCCCCCGGGGCACGGGGCACTATCATGCCGTGGCCTATTTGGAATTGGCTGGCCAGAGCGCGGATGTGCAGCTCAACTTGTGCGAGACATTTCTACAATTCTGTTTTCACTTTGTCATTATGGGGTTACTGAGTGTAGATTAGTGAGAAAAAAATTAATTTCAACAACTATAGAATCAGGCTGCAACATAACAAAATTGGCAAAAGTGAAGGGGGTCTGAATACTTTCTGAATACACTGTATGCTTCTTTTGATACAACTAAAATTGGTTTTGCCTTTTTTATAATCATATTTTTCTTTATTCATATTTTTTGTAATTTACTATTAGCCATCCCCTATTCTGTGCCCATGCATTTGATTTTTGTTTCCTAAATAAATTTTGCATTAGTTGCTATTTACATTTATTTTATTTTTGTTTTATTTTTAACTCTTCTCTTTAATCTATTTTTTTACCCATATTACAATTTTGAGTTTTATTTCTGTCTTCTAAGAAATTAGCTATTCCACCAAAAATTATGCCATCTGTAAATCAGGAGGTTTTTCAGCCACCTCCTCCAAATAATTCATAAAAATATTAAAGGGTGTTGGATCTAGGATAGAATCTTGTGGCACTTCATTTCCACTTTTTGTTCCAGTTTAATGTAAATATGTGACACATGATTGTGTGTGTGTTTATGTAAAATATAAATATAATATTTTTCTAAGATGTCTATATCCATTTAATCTTATGTCAACCAGCTTCATTGGTCTGCTAATCAGTATGTCATATGCATTTGGCAGAAGTTTGGCTAAAGGCAGTTATATTATGTCTCCAGCATTCCCATTTGATTAAAAACAAGATGAGGCAAAGTTTTATTCCTGACAGAACCATTTTAGTATTATTTACTTTAGAATCTTCCTGGGTATCGATGCAGACATGTCTATAGTTCCTTTGTCCTACTTTCTCCCACTTTTTTTTTTTGAAGATAAGAACAACTTTAGCTCCCCTCTAGTCCATATTGCCATTCATTTGTCCTGAGATTGGTTGAAAGCTGTTAATTGGGATCAATTAAAAAAATGGATCCAACAAATGAAAGTAGTAATTTGCTACTTTTTTTAAAAAAAAATATCACTGCAGTTGAGATGTGGATAAAATAATTGTTGTTTTTTTCCTTGTTCATTTTTGTAACGTATATTCTGCAGGAAGAAGCTGAGATACAAGCAGAACTTGAACGTTTGGAAAGAGTTAGAAATCTTCATATACGAGAACTCAAAAGAATAAACAATGAAGATAATTCTCAGTAAGGTTCTAGATTTTAATCTCACACATTCATTTTCTCAATCTTTACTGGCTCTGGGTAAAATGTGACATAAAAATCAGCGAAACATACTGTTACTCTACTTTAGCCAGTTTTTGGCTTTCTTTTTCACTCTTGTTTTTCCTGAAGTAAATAACATAAAATAACACAATATATATATTGCAGTCATTAAAGACATATATATATATAAAAACTTCCTAAGGTAATTCTGAGAATTTTATCTTAAAAAAGCAAAATGCACTTATTAATGATGATTTTTTTAAAAAATGGAAAATGTGCTCTTGTTCATTTGCATTCTTACCATCTTAAAATAATATTAATAAATAATGCAGGGAGCAGGCTTTTCTTACCTCGCGATCCTCCCTCCTTCAAGATACTTAAAAATCCGCTATTAGATTTAACAAGCCAATTCATTCCTTTTCCCCTTCTAATATCCCTTATCCCATTAAATTCTTTATATCCTGAAAGTTTGTGTGGTAGTTCATAGTAATTAAAAAAGGCTTCCAATTTCTTTTTATCCGTCTCAAGAGTCCTCTGAAGTAGTAGAAAATAATATCTTATTTTCAGATAGTCCTCATTTACTGCCAAAGTGGTTTGGCATTTGGCCATCTGGGTTTGATTTCGGTGGGAATGGCTCCTCCTTTCATGTAAGGACTGGATTAAGTCCCTCCAATTTCATGTACAGGGCTTCCAAACGTCATCAGATTGTAGAGGTTGCAAAGGAGACTATGGAAAAACTATATTCCACAGACTTGCATCCTATTCTTTTTATAGAAAGGATGACCCATAGCAATGACTATCTGAAGGTGTTTGTTTTTTTTAGAATAAAGAGTCAAACCTGCAGGTATTGTACGTCTTGATAAACCTTGTGTTATTCTATAACGTGAACATTGTCATTCATGGATTCCCCAAGTTCAATGCTTTTTCTATAAGTAGAAGCAATTCATGAAGCAGTTATTTGGGACCCCTTCCATAGTGTCTTAAAATGTTTCCATTCAAGTCCAATTAGAAATCTTACTGGTCATGGAAACAAGTCTGAATTGACTGACTGCTCATTTTAAAAATCTGGTTGTTTTTTTAAAAGTACCAAGTACACAGTTAATGACATAATACAGTCTTGGGAGGTGGTGAGCTCTCCTTCACTCAAAGTGTTTAAACAGAAGCTGAATAGTTATTTGTCAATTTGTCCTCCTTAGTTGAAGATAGTGCTCTTTCGTCCCACTTCACTTGCTGGGTAGGGGTGCCTTTTATTGTCTCCTCAGTTCCCATCGATTCCCACAATAGTAGTAATTTTGCAAGTATTTTCTGAAAGTTCCTTTCAAGCAGTAATTGAATTTCTCTGTTCATTTCATTTTGTTTGTTCTTTTTTAAAAAACTTATTCATTAACATGAATTCATATTGACTCCTCCCCCCCCCTCCCCCCGAGATGAGTTGCCTGAACTACTGGGGCTTTCAGTAGTTCAAATATATATGCTCACGAGGGCCCCGTTTTAGAAGTGTTTAAGTATAGGAGCCAATTATCCCTCTGCAGGGGAAATTTTGTGTGCTTGAGGAAATGGGCAGAATGTGGGCATGCATCTTACCCGTGGTCCTTTACTAGCAGGAATTGAAATAGTTCAATAAGTAGCTTTCTTCTTCTTCTTTTTCTTTTCTCCCCCTTGCTTGTTTAAACACTTACTGTAGATAGCGCTAACTTTAAAGCCCTGTCTTGTATATAAACCACATTTGTGCTTAATTTTTTTAAGGTTCAAAGACCATCCAACATTAAATGAGAGATATTTGTTGCTTCATTTACTTGGTCGAGGTGGATTTAGTGAAGTATATAAGGTAACATTTTTTTTGTTGTTGTTGTTATACATCGATTGCCAACACACTTCTAAAGAAATCCACCTAAGGCATTGTTAATATGTTTAAAGCAATACATTTCTTCTAGCACTATTGTGAGAAGTTTAGAAACTTTTACTTTTATTTGTATTAACAGCATGTTGTTTCTGCTATACTTATCAATGGTATAGAGCTATAGTTTGTTAAGACAAGTGGTGTACCATAGATTATGAAATTACCTTGTTTCAGTTAATTATAGTTAAGATTATGTATGATCTTGGATAAAACATTACATTGATGGTAATTAAAAAAAATCTTTTTAATCATATAGTTGCAAAATCGCCTCTACTCCACCCCGATGCAAGGGATTACAGGGTCGTTAAAAGAAAAAAAAAATCATAGTTGCAAAGCAGTTTACAAAACCGGGCCTATAAATAAAAAAAAAATCAAATTGTAAACATCATTTAGTGTTTCCATGGTAGAAAACTCAAATAGTGTCCACTGAATTGCCTAGTTCTTGTGATATTTTTTTTTAATTCTAAATTTAGTAGTCATGCTTCAAAGTAAACTGACTGCCTTTAGCATAATTCCCAGAATATTTACAGAAATTAGAATGTATTTTTTAAATTCAACTTTGTGCTATGTTTCTTTTTTTTAACCCCATCAAATTTTCTTTAGAAAAACATGTGTTTTATGATGAATCACCATAAGTACAAGGGAGGGGGGAATAAAGGCTAATTGTCAACCTGGACAATTGCTGGACGAAAATATCTCCGAAGCTCTTTCAACATCCCAAATTCAAATGTTTATCCCATAATACATGACCTCTCAAGCTTTACTTATCTCCATTTTACATGTTTCAATTAATAAAGTCTATAGACTCACATGGCACAGGGAAGTGTTAGGAGTTGTTTACTTGAAACTTGAACAATGTTTTTCTTTTTACTAACGTCATCTAACGGGTCTTGCAGGCATTTGATCTTTATGAGCAAAGATACGCTGCTGTGAAGATACATCAACTTAACAAAAGCTGGAGAGATGAGAAAAAGGAAAACTATCACAAGTAAGCCTTTTTAAAAATGCTTCTTCTGGTGGCAAGTTAAAATGATACTCCAGTATCCACGATTAACGATTCCCTTCTTTCAAAAGGCATGCCTGCAGAGAGTACAGAATACACAAAGAGTTGGATCATCCACGGATAGTAAAACTTTATGATTACTTCTCCTTGGATACAGATACGTAAGTATATAAAATAATGCTTCTTTGTTTAAGAGCAGTTTGAATTATATTAATACTTTTAATATCCAATTGATTTCATATTTTTCTTTTGTGCTTAAACAAATACATCGTTTTTTTTTATTATCTGGACTATCTTTGTTTCTTCTCTTACAGGTTTTGTACAGTGTTAGAATATTGTGAAGGCAATGATTTGGATTTCTATCTCAAGCAACATAAACTAATGACAGAGAAGGAAGCTAGGTCCATTGTAATGCAGATTGTAAATGCGCTGCGATATCTCAATGAAATTAAACCGCCCATTATACATTATGATCTTAAACCAGGTAAGTCAGAAATAACTAATACAACTTCCTTTTTATATAGTATTTCTGTAAAATATATCATTCGCTTTATGCTTATTAAGAAGCCGATTTTCTATTTTTGTCCTTATTAAATCCATCAGGTTTGCATTGCTTTAAAAAGAGGTAGCATAGGGTAAAGCTTAAGGTGTTAGATTAGGACAAGAAGAGGCAGATTGAGCCTCACTTGGCCCTATCGTTCTCTCTCAACCCAACTTACCATGCAGAGTAGTTGTAATAGAGAAAAATTGGAAGGGACTGCTAAGTGAAATTATGATCTAACTTGAATTACTTAATGTATATATAGAGTTAATGTATTGCTTATTTTATTGTGTAATACACTCAACATTACGGTTTTTATTCTGGAACATAAAATAACAATAGTCTAATTTGCTTCCACTGCGTAGAAACTGATTAATTTCTGTATGTTTTTGAATAGGCAGGAAATAATTTTATTTTCTTGCTTTATTTTTGGATTGATTCTCAGTGGATACTCAATATAATGTACGAATAGAAATAACAAAATACAACAGCTACAGAGCTTAGTCAATCAAGAAAAATTGAAATACAACAAAATTATAATGCAAATATAATTGCAGGCATTGTTGTCCAATTCTTGAAGCTTTTGTTTTTCTATAAAGTATTTAATACATGAAAACTATAAAATTCAGTACAAATAGCATGACATTATTATAATACCCAAAAATGCACTCTTTATTTAAAAATCCATCATTTGGATTTGAATTTGTGAAATGTATACTAATCTAAATGTAACGTTTTTGTAGGTTTAGTTGTCAATAACTAGGTCTGCATGCATTCTGTGGCTTTAAATATGTTTGAGATACAGGAACCTTATCTTTTTACCAGTTGTAAGCTATCCAGAGTCATCTGACTGGTGAGATGGGTAGCACATACATTAAATAAAGTAAATAAATTGCCTTTCACAGGTTTCAAGTGCTACATGGGATAGTTCTGTAAATATGTATCATACCTATTAGATATTTCAGTTCTGTAAAATCATTAGGGCTGTGTAATGCAACTGAAAGCAGAGTATCTCAGAATAAGCGATTCACTGAAGCTGTAAAGCTCGTTGGTTGCTTTGAAAGCTATGCTCTGTTAACTCCGTGGGTATGTGTAAGCATAGACAATACTTTTCCTGTGTCCACCAATGAAGCAAAGGAGCTAAGCAAGTATGTATATGCATTGAGAATTGGAGCAACTTTTGAAACAGCCACATGAACTCTACAAAAGATGTGGGTGTTTGAATGATTCAAAGAGAGGTGCTTTGTTCATACTCCTGCAAATCATGAAACACATCTTTAATCCTTTGTTCAGCCCTAAAAACGATTACATTCTCATCATCTGAATGAAATGTTGTTGAGACACTATAATGGGCTAGACTTGTTTTTTATAATGAGATTTTCTTCTTTTGATAGGAAACATCCTTTTGGTTGATGGAACAGCATGTGGAGAAATAAAAATCACAGATTTTGGCCTGTCCAAAATAATGGACGATGATAGCTATGGTGTTGATGGAATGGACCTAACTTCACAAGGAGCTGGGACTTACTGGTATATTATTTTCCATTTCACAAACTTTTTTTTTCTTTTATTAAACAAAAAGATGAAATAATTTTTTTTACATGACATTTTAGTTATTCTCATGAGTAACAAAGTTTATGTACAGCTGCCATACAAATATAGTAAAAAGACAGGTATTGTGCCTAATTCAGTTTATATCTTAATGGCGTAGAATTTATCTTTTATCATGCTGAGCTTAATAAAAACCTGATATGCATATACAAACTGAGAAGTATTCACTGAAGGCATTTCAATATTCAACATATACATTCAGGCTGAGAAACAGCCATCTTTTTATATATTTTTTAAATGTAAAACATTGGTTCTGTTTAAAACGGGAAGGTAAACAGATATATTTGATTTGTGAATTGTGGTGTTCATTAAATGTTTCACTGCTGAAATCATCAAAGTTTCACCAGTATTAGCACTCTGCAGATACTTCAGGAAAAATGCTTTGCAACAAACAACAGCATATGAAGGACAGGATTTTTCCTCAGATCCTTAAAGCAGCATTGTATTGTGACTATAGAACTTTGTAAGCTGTGCATAAATGACATGTGCAGGCCAAGCCATTTTTCTTCATAGGGAAAAAAAGTAAAGTGTGTGATTGCAAGTGCATGAAGATGTGGCCATGTTTTGAATGTATTTGGTCTATAAAGTTGTAATTTGTGAGCATTCAGAGTGGCTTGTATTCATCTCAGTTATGTATCTTACCAACTTCCGACCTGGGTTTTGAATTTTCTATCAATTCAATTTCTAGTTTGGTCTACCATAATTTGCTACAATTCAGTAAATTTGAGCTTGTTTGCTAATCCAGAACTAGAAACCAATACTTATAATAAGGTATTATGATATATCCTTACTAGTCCTCCTACACTGAGAAGAGTAAAACAGATGCATTTTTGTCTTCGTACTTTAGAAAAATTAAAAGGATGGGATTTTTGGACTTCCGTTCCTGCGCAGCAGCGCAGCAGTCGAGGGGTTCGGGACTCCGTGCCCTTCGGCTGAGTTTCTTCCTGTTAGGGGACCCTAAATGGGCCAGAAGCTGCCCCGAAGAGGCGGCAAAGAAGGAAGTTCCGGGGACCTCGGAGAGACGGTGGTCGACCCGATCGGTCCAGGAGAAGCCTTCCAGAAACCAACAGGAGAAAGGCTAGCCTAACTTCAGAGTCTAGCCCAAGCTGCAAGCAACCGAAGTCAAAAGCACTATTTTAAGCTGATTGTAAACCGCATTTGAATCTGGGTAAGAACATCGATTTTCTCTATCCTACTTACCAACTTTCCTGAAGAAAAAAAAATCCCAAGAAGCAAAAAACCTCTGAAAGTGAAGGAGGGGGATTTTTGCCCCACCCTTTTACTAACAGAAGCAGCGAATTAAATCTGGAAAAAACTAATCCCTACTTGTGGCCTTCAAAGGGAGAGAACAACTGTGACAAAAAAAGAAAACAATCTGGGCTGCAGACAAAGTGAGACTTACAAACTTTGGGGGGGGGGGACTTTTTTGAACTTTCTGGATTACAAGTATCTATTTAATTCTGACCCCAAAGCTATTTGCAGAGAAGAGAAAATTTGGATTCTTGGTCATCATGGAAAATCAGAGATTTATAGAAAGAACCTATCAAGAAAAAATAAATACTTTTCAAGAGGAGACATATGATATGTTGCAACTAATTTAAAAAACAATGATTTCAAACCACAAAGAAATCCAAAATAACTTTGAGAATATAAACCAATTCATCTCCAATTTAACTTTACAACAAAAGAAATCCCAGGAAACAACAACAGAGAAGGAACAGATAAAACAGACAACTGAATACAAATTTGAGCATAGAGACTTAAAGATGGAACCTAACAAAACAAAGAAGTATGATTTAACCCAAGTGGAATTTTTTTTACAAGAAATACTGGATTTGGAAAAGAAAACTTATACTTTAACACCACAAAACAAATTTGAGGATAAGAAAAAAGACTAGACAAAATGGACTGCAGAGATGCCAGAAAAACACTAGAACTGGAGAGACAAAAAATGATAAGAGAAGCAGAGAGAAAAAGAAAGAAAAAGATTTTCAACAAAAATGAATGGGCAAATGCCTCTCACAAAGATATTGTACATAACTTACCTTTTATATCTACAGTAACACCTACAATAATATAGAAAGATTCTTTGACTCAGCAGAACACATTGATTAAGAAAGATACTGGGCAAAAGAAAAAGGCTAAAGTGAAAATTAAGAAAATAGACGATGGGGCCTATCAGAGAGAATATTTAAAAAAGAAACACCTGTTCGAATATGGTTAAAGAAATAGAAAAATGTTGGATATGAATTTGATTTTAAGAGGGAAGAGCCCTTCAAGTAACAGTACTTTCTTTTTCTTTTTTCTTTTTCTTTTATTTCTTGATATGAGTAATATAAAAGAGTTGGAATGGCTTATATGAAGGAAATGTTCTAGATATTTAAAGGTGATTGACTTTAAGAAAATTATAAATGGATTTAAAAAAATGTTTTGAATAAGAGTTAAAAAACTAGAAGACTAGATTTATTAAATGGAATATTTAAAGATTAAATATATTATTAATTATGGTAAAAAAGAACGGAATTTTTTTGGGAATAAATATGTATTAGCTTATAGGAAATAGGGATTTTAAGTAGCATACTATTTTTTTTATTTTATTTTTTATTCTTATTCTTTTTTCTTCTTTTAGTCTTATTTATTCCTTAAGAAAGGTAAAAGTATTGGGTTGGCTTACATGAGAAAAAATACTTAAATATTTAAATGTAATTAACTTTGAGAAAATCTTAACCAGTAAGAATGTTTTGAACATTGTGGGAAAAACAAATGTAAACAAGAACTGTAAACAGGGTCTATGATGAATCAACCAGAATGACTAGATAGAAAAGGAATATTATATTGATGTGATTACTATCTGTAGAAATATTAGAAAACTTTTATACTCAATCGTCATTCACTAAAATAACAAGAATTGTATTAACTTAAGGTTGGTAAAAGAGAACATTATGGGAAAAAGAGGAAATCAAGTAAAGTTATTATGTGGATTATAGATTATAGAAATCAACTGTTAGTGAATGTTTTTTAAATATAAACCCAGACAACGCACCGTTTACCGAATATTAAGGTGATTATGTTAATAAAATAAAATAAAACATATTTTAAAAAATAAAATAAAAGGATGGGATTTTTGTTCTGCTAAAATCGCTATTAAATAGGCTGCAATCGTAATTCCTTACTGATAATATCATTTGTTATAGAACAGAAATTACTTGGAGGAGAGAGTTAAATGGTTTTACACAATGGGAGTACAGATATTGAGATGAAGATTAATAACTCAAAATCAGTAGCACTCCTTTTTGTAGACACCTAAATGTCATCACCATCACTGGTTTATAAATGAGGTAGATATTGTACAGGTCCAAACCTTCAAACATCTGGGGAATGTTTTTCTTCATTTTAGAGTCTGAAACAAACACATTAAATATGTGAGTCAAAATGTACAGTACATCAATGCCATACTATTGAATTTCTTTTCAACTAGAGGTGGCTCATACATTCCTGCAACCTTGCTTAGTTTTCTGTGGAGCCCAGTGTGATTTATATTCTAATTTCCCTGTTGGTCCAATTTGAATTGTAAGAACTATTTTCAAGACCCCAGATGCCTATCAAATGCTGTCTTAAGTCCAGACTAGTGAAGATAGTGCTGAGGATTTGGACTGTATGCTTATGTTTATAACAACAACAACAATAATAATAACAACAACAACAATAATAATAAAAAGTTGGAAGGGACCTTGGAGGTCATCTAGTCCAACCCCCTGCTCGGGCAGGAAACCCTATACCATTACAGACAAATGGCTGTCCAGTCTCTTCTTAAAAACTTCCAGTGTTCTTAAAAACTTCCAAACGCTTCTGGAGGCAGGTTGTTCCACTGGTTAATTGTTCTAACTGTCAGGAAGTTTCTCCTTAGTTCTAGGTTGCTTCTCTCCTTGATTAGTTTCCATCCGTTGCTTCTTGTCCTGCCTTCAGGCGCTTTGGAGAATAACTTGAGAATAGTTATAGCCATACAAATTCGGTTGCTTAACACTGGCTTTCCTTCATGATGCCAGCATTAAGCTCATTCATACGGCTTTTAATCGGATGACTCTTGTTTTGAGTCAGGAATTCAGAGCACCAAATAGACCTCTTTGCTTCTGAGTTGCTTTCAAAGAAATAAATTGCTGCCATAAACCAACTTAGTGTGTTTATGTCTTAACAACTCCTACACATAGAAGAGCACACTCATTAGTAAGATGAAATGCCTGACCCTCTGCAATGCTGTACAGAAAACAGGAAATTTCCATTCAATTAGAGAGTCTACCCTTGTGGATCTGGAGCAGTAGAGCACAGTAAACCACGTGCTCCAAAGTTCTATACTATTAGCCTTGCAACAAATAGGGTAGTATTAGTTCACCATGCTAATTGCCACATTTCATAACTTATTTGGGTGAGACTGAAGAATTGCTTGCTTCATTTTACTTTATAGCTTGGACATTGAGATACGTATAAAAGTAGCAAAATTTTATGTAGTAGTGTAGTTCACAAGTCAGAGAAGAAAGATATAACTGATCCTAAGATGCAAATTTTGAGTGTTTTAATGTTAAGACAGTTTTTTCTTACTAGTATGACAAGTTTATGAGGCAATGATTTCGCATTTTTATATACTTATGACTGTGATTTTGTTTTTCTATACTCTGACTGAAATAATATTTCTACTCCTAATAATAATTAAAATAAACTCTTAGATCAACAATATTGGGTCCTGAAAGCTTTTAATAAACTTTTAATATAAACTAAATAAATAAATAACTTAGGGTTATTGTGTATTGCATTAACAACATACATGCTATTTTTATGTTTGTGCTTAACCATTTTTGACTAGGTTTTTAACATATCAATCTTCTAGTGGACAGCATGCCTGTTTACCCTGAATGAATCTTTTTCCTTTCTTGTTTTCGTTCAGGTATTTGCCTCCAGAGTGCTTTGTTGTAGGAAAAGAACCACCAAAGATTTCTAACAAGGTGGATGTGTGGTCAGTTGGAGTAATCTTTTTCCAGTGTCTATATGGCCGAAAGGTAAGCATGCACAGTAACTGCAATTTTCCATACAGAAAAGTTTGACTAGCATAATTCCATTAATCAAGAATATGTATAGGCAAATACAATTATTTTTTTTCCTTCTGTTCAATTGTGTCCAAATCTCGGGGACTTCCTGGTCAAATCCCTGACAAGATTTTTTGAAATAATTTGTTATTGCCTGCTTCCTAGAGCTGAGAAAGGTGACTGGCCCAAGGTCACCCAGCTGGCTTTGTGCCTAAGATGGGACTAGAACTCACAGTATCCCAGTTTCTAGCCTGATGCTTTAACCACTACACCAAAAGGGCTCTCCATTCAACTTACACATAATTTCATTTCCCATTGTTCTGAAATACTTTAAAATATTTTAATGTAGCATAATTTTAGATTTTAAAAAATAAGGTTTCTTTTTCAAACAAATACATGCATGTGGATGTTTGGTATAATGAACTCTGAATTTTTTTTTACCTCTTTCCAGCCATTTGGCCATAACCAATCACAACAAGATATACTTCAAGAAAACACAATATTAAAAGCCACTGAAGTACAGTTCCCAGTAAAGCCTGTTGTGAGCAATGAAGCCAAGGTAAAAGAGTTCAACCATCAATTTTGATAGAGTGTAATATATTCTGACACAAGAGGTTTAGTCAGACAAAACATTTAAAGCTAACTACAAACAAAATGTATTTAAATTTTTGTAAGAATTGTTTTTTAATTTCACATGGGAATTCATACATTTAAAAGCAAATGCATTTTTTTTCCAAACTGTTCCTGTGTCTCCCCAATTTATGTAAATCTGTTATCAGATGTTGGAAAAAACTTATCAGATACTGAAAATGATTCTCTGGAATCCTGAAACATTGATCTTGTTGAATAGAAAATAAGTGTAACTAAATGTTAAGATGAGCGACATTAAAAATACTTTGAACATCAATAATTGCAGAATTCTTAACTAGATAAGCCAATTTGTTTTGTTCTGTAATCTTCAATTCTAGAAAAAAATCCTAAAGTACAGTTATATTGTCCTAAATCCTAAAGTACAGTATCACTGTCATTTGTTTTAAAATTATATTTGCTATTGTGAACTAGGCATTATGTAATGTTAAATGAAGCATGTGGTTAAAATGAACACTACTACTTTCCCAACAACCAGCTTCAAGCAGTGCATTATAAATCTTAGTTTAATTAAATTTAAATTTTTAATTTAAAATTTAATCCTAGACTATTTCAAACATCTCTGATTTAAAAGAAATTGCAAATTTCCTGAAATAGAAAGAAGGGATTATCCAACCTAAATCTTTGTTTTAGCTCATTGATGTGCTTACGTAAATAGTTCAGAAGAAGTTTTATCTATTTCCTCCAAGCTAACCTAATGAAATGGCATGTTTTAATGGTGTTTATGTTGAAAAAAAAATATCAGCCGTGGCATTCGGACACAATTTCTGGTTGGTTTAGCCATAATTTCTGACTAAATAGAAATAGTTTGTTTCTAGCTTGTTTAACCATTAGTCCTTGTGTGGAGTCAAGTGGAAACTTATTCATAGAATTCCGCCATACTTAGCTTAATTTTCCATGTTAATAGCCTCTTTATCCTCTTCACGTGAAGGGAGAATATTGCATTTTCTCTCTACTTGCCACAGAAGAATAATGTCCAAGAACACTATTTTTGTTTGTAGTCCCATCCAAGTTAAACAAGTTCTGTGAGCTTAGCAAGACTGGGCTTGCCTGGTGCTTCTGGGCTTGGATTAAATATTTTTATATTGTATAGTGCTACTTCTTTCCAACTGTGTCGTTCTTTCCACTATAACTTATTATCTAACCTGATCCATACTTCCATTCTTTCATTCTATAGTTTCTTTGCTCCTGACAAAATTGTTAATACTCTATCACCAACAACTTTCCACATCTAAGAACACATAAAGTATAGTGAATACTAAATTTGGAAATTTACTAGTCCAGAATGATCATAATCTAAAGTAAAAACAGGCTGATATTTGGAGTTGTGTTTACCCCACACTTACATTATCCCATCTCAATAAGCAAACTGTTTTATATATATGCAAATCGCTGAATAATTGTACTGATCGGATAGATTTTTGGAGCTGAGAAATTCTGAAGGTAATATTAATACATATAAAAGAGAGCATGATACAGAACCTCTTAATGAATCAAACTTTTCAGGTTTTAGAAGAAATAGGGTTTTTGAACCAAGAAAATTCAGTTCTTAAGTCAATCACTACAGGAGACTTGCATCTAATAAAAACAGTGCTGATGGAATGCAGAGACTTTTTTAAAAAAAACATAGTTTTTATTGAAAAATTTTACATTGATAATAAATACATTCAAAGAAAGCAAAATATAGTTACAAGTATAGTAAATGTGACCATGGAAAAAAGAACTATGAAAAAAAAAAAGGAGACTGGAGAAACAACAGAAAACGTGAGAAGGAAATATAAATGGCTTCCAATCTTCCTCTTGGCAGCTATAGTGCAATTCTAACCAAACCTGCCTAAGATTACATCATGATTCTCTTTTTTCTATCACATGTATCTCATGCCTCCCAGCTGCTCAGCTAGCTCAGCAAGCAAAATGCAAAAATTTTTCTTCCCACTGATTACCTATGAGGAGCAGCTGTGAGATAACAAGTAGGTTATCTGACAATCTCTCCTTTATTCAAAGAGATTTCATTGTTCAATGTTGACTTTCTGGGTGTTGATTTCTGCCACAATGCCATCTCCACTCCTTTGAAGATGTGGTTCACTATAAATCACACCAGAAACTCCCTCCCTCCCAAATTCTTTTTTTTAACATAATATTCTAATTGGAATTTCCTTAAGTATATCTGTGTTATCATCATCAGTCTTCAGTTGAGTATTACAATGCTGCTGCAAAACATGATCTCTTCTTCATGATAACATGCACATACCTTGGAACACTGCTTCATTTTGCAAATCATATATTGATCCTGTAAACCTTATCAATCTCTGCTTCTGTGTCATCTTCATCCCAGTCTAAAAAGTTAGAAATGTAACCATTTTTTCTTTGATATCTTCCCCATGAATTATCACGGGTCTCATAGAAACACCCAGAGTCAGAGGTGGCCTGTGGGCCATAGAATGCCCAGATCTGCTCTAAATCTTAAACAAAAATCTTTTTCTCTTACTTCCAGTTGTGCCAAGTTGTCTAAATCTTTCTCCACCTCTCTGGTTATAACTTCTGTCTTACTTTCCAAAACTTCTGTGTTGTCATTAATTTGTTTTATATTTTTCAGTCAGTTGTCCTACAGATTTCTCAGTCTTCTTAACTTCTTTCATATCCTTTTTCAATCCTGGTAAACCCTTCTTCCACTACTTTTTTTAAAAGCATCCAAACTATTGACAGTTTTGTTAAAAAAAATCCCTTTTTAAGTCAAAATATTTTAAGTTGTTTTTATTTCATCTTAATTACCAAAAGGTGACTTACCAAGTGCCTTTGTTCTTTCCTGTCTTTCCAAAGATCCCTCTTAAGTTTGCTTGTTTATTGCTTTGTGTTCCCCCTGCATTATTTTTACAAATAACTCGAGGTAGACATATCCAACACACCTTCCTCCTCCTATTTTCCCCACAACAACTCTGTGAGCTGAATTGGGCTTAGAGAGAGTGACTTGCCCGAGGTCACATTAATTGTACCCAGAAGTGTTTAAGAAAGTGAGACTTTTGCTGGTTATATGTCCATAAAGACTGCACAGTAGTTTTGAACACAATGTTGATCTCTTGTCTCCTAAGCCACTAAACTCATGATTGACCACAAGAAACTCAATTTCTGTGATCTGTTTGTGAGGAGCAGTTATCCAGACTATAACTGGGCAATCTCCCGATATCTCCTTCTCCAGAGGGAATTTGGTTGGTTAGAACTTGCTGTCTGGTTGGCCAGCTTGGCCATAGTGCTCTCCTTGCTCATAGGGATGCTTGCAGGGATGTCTAACCTGCCATAGCTCCTCAGCTAAAAAACAGGAACATGTATCAACAGAACAGGAAGAAAAGAGTTGTTTTGGCATCAAGTAGCCCAATATCTAAATAAATGTTATTTTCATCCATTCATCTTCTATTTTGCCTCTCCATATTTGTTTCCAGGGATTGGGAAATCTCTTTAGTATCACAGGAAGGAAGTGAGGTTCCAGAGAGGAAAGTGAATCAGCATATTCACTTTTCTTCCTGGTACATTGATGCCTCTCCTGAATCAAAGAGATTTATGTAAATGGAGGTATCACTAGATGCACACTAATTCTGAGTTTGCTTTCTATATTTTTATTGAAGATTATTATGCAAATGATGATTGGGAGAAATAAGTAATTGCTGTCTCCAATAACAAGATTATACATTTAAAAGGAAAAATCAGGGAGAAATGGCACAGAATTAAACGTTTTAAAAAATTAATTGGCAATATATATTATTATGTACGTCAGTAACTGATTTTGATTTCTCATCCCTTTACAATGATTTAATCTTAAATTAGAATTCAGTAGATTTTAGAACAATGTTACTCCCACTATTATAATGTGGCTGTTAAGAATACCTAATACAACATTGTTGAGCAATTCATTTATGGCCTGCTTGTATTTTCTTAGTAATACTTAGAAAATGTTACTTATAATTAGCATCTCTGATTACTTAACATATTATACTTAACTATAAATGAAACACAGGTTCTGAATTCGTTAGGAGGTGCTGAGCAAATCTAGCCAAGCATGGCTTATTGAAAACATCTGCTAAATTTAATGTAAAGTGAAATTTGAATCAGAGACTTCAAATTTTATATTATGCTACTTCATCATTTATGTGAATGGGTTTCCATTAGAACAGTGGGATTTTCACCTACATGTTCTTCAAATTGAGGTCGCCCAATCTCTAGGACACATTTGGGAGATGGAAGAAAAAGGAGGAATACATGCTGTTGGTTGACATTCCGTCAGCAAACTGCATTTAATTCCACACCATGCTGTCTGTTTTTCCCCCTTCTAGGCCTTTATCAGGCGTTGCTTGGCATACCGTAAGGAGGATCGGTTTGATGTCCATCTGCTGGCTAACGATGCTTACCTACTTCCACACATGAGAAGATCAAACTCTTCAGGAAACTTGCATATGACTGGACTGGCAGCCTCTCCCACACCACCTATATCAAGCATTATTCCTTACTGAAGCTTCTTCACCAAGATGGTTTGCTTGACACCTTCATGATATTTAGCTGCAGTGGACTTTCATTTGAAAGCATCCTGTTAGCCTTGTTTACGGCAGGACAAGTTTAACAATGGTGTCTTTATACTGTGGCCCTTCAAAGAAAAGTTGTTTGTCTGAGGAGACTGGATCATGATCTGAGAAGGGTACCTTTATTTTAGATGTTCACTTTGAAAACTTGGAAGGACAGCATTGCCCGCTGCCTCCCAACCAGATGTACTGTGTTATTAAGACTGAAGAAAATGTGTGTTTGGACTTCTAGGGAGGGAATACTGTAAATAATCTTTTTACTTTAAAAAAAATCTTTTGGTTGATACTGGAGAGTTCTTATAAAGAGGGGTAGTTTTCATTATTTCAATAAAGAAGAAAATGGAGCACAGAACAACAACTCAGTGCCTGGACAAGATAAAGAAAAAAAGCTAAATAAAAGAATCTTTCTTCCCAAGAAGTCAACATTTCAAAAACCAAAGTCAAGTTGAGTGACACAGCTTTGTTTCTTAATTTCAGTGGATAGAAGGGATTTAATATCGGGGTGGGATGGGGGTAGGGCTGGTGCGAAGTTTTTAAAAATGTGTTTGTTGATTGAATGACTGTATTTTCAAAGGGATAAAAATAACAGTTCCAGTGAGGGAGCAAAATCTAGTTTGAAACTAGCTCAACTATTTAAGTGGCATTTTGATATTTAGCGGAGTTGTCAGCTGATATCTGCTATCCAGGCTTTTTGTGGAGGATTTACAAGGCCATGTATGTAACCAAAAGCAAATTGGTCATGTTTAATGTTTCTATGCAGGATAATGACAAATTCCCTTCTAATTTTATTGTAAATGTATTGTACAGATGTCATATTTTCAGTTTAAAAAAATTCAGCAACTTATTTCTGTACAAATGTTTAAAAGTATGGCTTTTTCTAATTGGATATTGTATTTTTTTTAAGTCTCATTGAAGGCGCTTTTAATTGCTGCTAAATGATGTTGCTTTTGCTTTTGCAAAAAACAAAAACAAAACAAAAAAAATCAAAACAACCTCCTTAAGGTGCAAGTCAGCTGAAAGTCCTAGAGAGACTGAAAGTAGATAATTCATTAACAATCAAGGCATGTCAAACCGATCTGTGTTGGAACTATACAGTACAGTTCAAGTCAGTTTCCTGAACTGGAGCACGTGGATACTAGATGTAGAAGTTGTTTATGGTTATTCTCGGTTTCTGGAAGTACTGTCTACAAGGAGGGAAGATGTTCCTCTAAAGAGATGTCTCTTGTGGCTTGTACAGATATTTTAAAATGTGAAACATTTTCTAACTGCCTTGTATGGTAAGATTTTTTCTTTTTCCGAATGCAGTATCTCTCTTCCATACAAGATTCCTCTTGTCATATTCATAACGCTGAATACTTGTATGTAACTTTGTCCATGTTGCAGAAAGGGAGGCTGTATTACCACAGGTTTTTCATTTAATATTGTACAGTTAAAATGTGGCTCTTGTTTCTGATGTTGCAAGCCATTTTGTTTTTGTTGTACATAAGGATACATTAACTGTCTCTTCAAAATGCTGCTGAAATTGTAGAGAATGTAGCCAAAACAGTAATAAAATAATGAGAGTTGAAATTTAAACTGGTTTTCAAGGTCTTATTTTGGAATATAAAAGACAGTTGCAATATCTTTTATTCATAATGCAAGGAATAGTTTCCCTAAGTCACTCAATGTAAAACCAATTATTTTCTGTTCAATTGTGTTTAATCAGACTACTACATTCTGTCTTGGAGCCAGTCCATCTATTCTGTAGGATAATGCACCAAATTTAGAATTGCCTAATCACAAATTGAAGGATTCTTCCTGCTAATAGAGAGAAAAAATAAATTAGTAAAAGCATCCCATTGGATGAAAAAGCAATCCGGTATATTTTGTATATTTATTTCCTTATCTCTGAAGCCCCATACACTATTTTAGAGGGCCCTGCAGTCCTCCAAAGCAGTTCTAGGAAGATTGGGGGATTTAAGAAAATGTTTTCTTTATTGTGACACACTATCTGTAGGAGATGACCAGGCTGAGCCTGAGGGAGGGGTCAAATGCGTCATAAGTCATGAGTCCCTATGTGCCCACAAGAGATCTAAGTTCAGGCCCCCTTGAAGGCCTCTTAATCTCCCACTCATTTCCCTTGACAGACTCTTTTGTCAGATTCTTGTAGAGAACTTAAGCTTACGACAAATCTTCATACTCATTTGAGCTGCCTGAATCACCTGATTTCTCCGGCGCTTGACATTATCCAACTCAATCAGAGCAACAGCCCCGGTGACTATAACTTTTGCAATGGCACATGAAGGGAAGATTTTATATTTTTTGCCACAAGTTCTAAAAGCTTCATCTTACAATAGGTGAAATGTATGTGCGCTTGATGTGCACATATAGGGTTACATCTCTTGTAAGTAATGTGTGAAATGATTCCTGTTATTCAAGAACATTGAAACTCCTCTGGTTTGTGACTGCAGTTCTGTTTTTCAGCATTTGTATTACTGCTTTTTCACCTTTCTTGCTTTTCACAACTTGCTCCACATTTACTCATTTTAATTTTTCTGTGGAAATTAAAATGAACATCAGCACAGAAGAGTGCAGTGCCTAAGCTGAGGTGTGGGGGGAAGTATTAAGAAACAATAGGTTATTTGGCCAGCATAATACGCTGTAAATAGTATGTACCTAGCGCTCATATAAAGCATGTTTTCCAGCTTTTAGTGTGAACCAGGCTAAATTCAGTTTCTTCAACAGCTCACAGCTAAAACGTCCCATTGTTTACTTTTTCAAGTTTTGCACACAAGTCTCTCATTTGTAATTATATGGATATCTTCATTGTTTTAGCAAATTATTGAGAGGGAAAGCTAGCCAGAGATAATACTTGCTCATCTCCAGTCATCTGCCACTTCATCTGTTCTCAAAGTTTTCTCAAAGATAACAGGTAAGAGTTCAGCTAAACAGTACTGCCTTCTAATTCCTTCGGTCCCTAACCTTTTGGGAACCAGAGACCGGTTCCGTGGAGATATGTTTTTTTCGCGGACTGGAGGGGGTGTGGTTTTGCATGCTGCTGCATCCTGCAGATGGGGCTTCAGTTGTTTGCACGGACCGGTTTCTGGCATGCCGCGGACCGGTGCCGGTCCACGGACCAGGGGTTGGAGACCCCTGCCTTAGGATGCAATTAATCTGCACCTGGAGCCATAAATTCCTTCTAAGTAAATAGTCCCTGATTGCATTTCTATAAATCTCCAGGTTCAATCTTAGTCGTCCTATGCTTCACTAGTTCCTTAAGTAACATGCCTGTTTTTTGTTGGAGGAAACAACCTTTAGTACTTCAGGAGCTCTACCCTATGTTTCCTGTCAACATTTTGCTTTCTTCATTTAGCAGCTGATCTGCCAATACCTCTTTTATTTGGAGTACAGGTAGTCCTCAACTTACAACCACAACTGAGCCCAAAATTTCTGTTGCTAAGCAAGATAATTGCTAAGTGCGTTTGGCCCATTTTCACGACCTTTCTTGCCACAGATGTTAAGTGAATCATTGCATTTGTTAAATTAACAACACGGTTGTTAAATAAATCTGGTTTCTCCATTGACTGCTTGTCAGAAGGTCGCAAAAGGTGATCACATGATCCCGGGTTAGTGCAACTGTCATGAATCAATTGTCATGCATCTGAATTTTGATCACATGATCATGGGGATGCTGTAATGGTCATAAATGTGAGAAATGGTCATAAGTCACTTTTTTCAATGCTGTTGTAACTGAACGGTCACTAAACGAATGGTTGTAAGTCGAGGACTACATGTATATCTAAGGAAGTCCTTTTTGCTATTCTCCGCATCCTTCACTCAGTTCATTCTGAGTGTCTGCGTTCCTTCATCAATTCTACAGTTCAGGAATAGCTGCCTGTTTTCTTTCTTTGTGACTCATCTCACTATCCATTTCCAGCATTTATCTTTGCAGATCTTTAATAAGCTTTTCTTACAACATAGTGGCTTCTTTCTTTTTTGAAAACTGAGGGATTCCTTAAGATTACCTTTGGCGGAGTTCGTCTTCTAACGGGTCTCAGGAAAATTGAAATAACTTCCCCCACCCCCATACAACTTCTTCCTTCTTTGAAAGATCCATAATCTACATCTCCTTCCTTGGAAGGTTGATAGTTGATAGTGCATACTGCTTTTATTTATTCTGCCATTTCTTTTAACTCATACTCTGTAACGTTGCCCAATGATTCATTTCGACTTCTGAGCAGGAAAGAAACCATTTGGTGCAACTCCTCCCATGCAATTTTTTTCTGATGCTTTTGAGAATGGCAGAATTCTACATTTCAGTCATGGAAGCCCTTCTGCATGCATTGATCAAGCACATCTTGCTTATTTCCCATATTCTGAGCATTAATGTATAGATAATGAGGGCTATAAACCTAAATGGGCATTTTTTTCTGATTTTCAGAAGCAGTTAGATTTTATTAACATCTTCGTTTTATGATTCTTACTCAGGTCTTTACTAAGAAGTTTGTTTCTACCACCTTCTAATTCTGCTTGGGTCAGATGCATTTTTGTCATTTCTTTTGAGGTGAAACTCAGCTTATGTGAGGTTGTAGTCTCAGAAACAAATCTCTCTTGTCACTATCACTTACACAGACAGTGGTTGGTTGTGGTATTCTTTCCTCTTCAGTGAACTGGATGGAAGCACTTTGAGCTTCCATCTGGGACTTTCAGAGTTGGTAGTGATATTGTTATGGCTGTTCTTTGTAGCGTTGTCCCTACATACATCAGCAGTAAGAAATAATTGTCAGTGGACGTGATAGATCTTGGAAGTTGTACTCATAGTATTAAAATTTATCTTGGCAGACAGCATATTTCCTAAACTGAGGGGGCTGGTTCACATTTGTTTGCTTCACTACCTTGTAGCAGTGAGTCATCAACTACCATGACTTTTCTCTTTGTCTTGCTATCAAGCACAGATGCCCTTCTGTCCGATTTTTTGGGATCTCTCATCTCTCCAATTCAGCAGCGTATTTTTCCCCAAACACTCAGGCCAGATGGACATTAGACATCTCACCTGGATTATATCACCTTCTTAGAATGGGATTTTTCTATATATTGTGCAGTTTTGTTTACTGTCATATGTGTGTGTCTCTGTCTTGTGTAAGTGTATGTGTGTTTTTGTGCATTGCATACTACAGACAATATTTGGAAGTTTAACTTTGCTGAAAGAAGCTTCTCACTCTATATATTTTCTTTTGAGTCTTTTGTTCTAATCACTGCAGCAATTAGAAGCCATAAAAAAAAATCTCTAAACTGAGTGGTTTTGATTGCTTTTCTGCTCTCCTATGCAACTTTTCTGTCTATATTTGTCACTCCTTTTGTTCCATAATTTCTGGTGGCTCCACCGCGTGCAATGACTTAAATCACTAAGATCTCATGAGACTTGACTCTTTCACAAGATTTTGGTTATTCAAGTGGCTGACAATGATGCCCAGTGTACATGAAGTTGCCAACTTTTGCCTTAGGTTTTGTGGTCCTATGCACCACAATCTATAGATGTCCCCACTGTTGACCTTGCAGGATACTTTGCTGTTATTTCCATGCACAGCCATTTGCTTTATAAAAGTAAGCAAAGCATCTTTGCCCATCAGACTGCTTCTTTGAGAACAGGTTCTGCAGGCAGACACTACTGCAGCAAAACATACTGTCCACAGAGGTAAACATGCAAGGCCAAGACTCCTGATGTCCTTTAATTGGTCCAGAGACTCCATGCAAGCAATACTACCTCAGCCATACTCTTTTCCGGTTTTCCATATACATTGTCACCCTTGAGTATCTTTAGCTTGGGATCCAGTAACGATATACAAGAGTTGCAATGTATCTTCAGCCTCCACTTTATACGAAATAGTATGCTTTGTTGGGAAGATGCAAGAGGCAAAGATACAGTTCCAAGGAATCTCCAGGACGAGCATGGAGAATCTATTATGGTGGATAGGAATATATGCCTATCTTACTAACAAGAACACCATTTGAAGAACACCCTTCCTGTTGATGAGGCAGATATATTTAGGACCAAGGGCAATTACAGAATTTAAAATATTTTATGTTTATAGCCTGATAGTTGGGAGTAGGTATCCAACAACTGTCTCACTTTTTCTCTTAATTTGGATTACAATCCAGAGATTATCCAGTCATCCAGTTTCATAGCTAAATAGCCTTTTTAGAAGGAACTAAGTGCCCATTTCCCTAAACAAAGTTTGGTCTATCTGTTGCCATAAAATAACTGACAAAGTCAGACACACAATATGTAATTGACAACATGCATTTTGTTTTTACTCATTCTTTACCTTTTATTTCTTTGCTTTGATCAGCACAGGGATGAGGGAATTCTGCCCACTAAATGGCATTTAGGCAGGCCTATAGTTTCAACTCCCCTCCTTGATGCCTAGTGTTCTGCTGATCCTATTCCTACCTCTAACAGGTGAGAAAAATTAGGAACAAAACAGTTTAGAAGAGAAACTAAGCCATTTGGTTATGTCATTTTCACTTTTGGTTGACCTGACTCAGCAGCATGTAGGCAAGCTTAATCTTATTGCATTCCTTGTAGGGTAGACTGGAAAAATCTACCAGACAAACTTAGCTTGACCGTGTCAACCTTGGAATAATTAATATTTCACCATGTTTTGATACATTACTTCTTTTGCAAGTGACAGACACTAAAGACAGACCATGCCGAAGGAGACAAGGAAGCTATCCGCTTAAGCCTTGTTCGCATGAATTGTAGGATGAGACCAAAGGCAAGCATATGAAAGTTGGATCCAAGGCAAATGTTTATATACTTAAAGAGAACTGGAAGACAGTAGAATGAATTGCACAAGGAGAGAAAGCATTTTTATAGGATTGGAGTTAGGATGCAAGTTATTGAGAAGGGGAATGTTGGACTTATGAAAAAATATGGACAGTAGGAGCAATTCCCATAAAATTAATGTCATTGTAAAAGTTCTGTGAATGATCAATATAAGTAACATTAACAGTTGAATTAACTTTCTCTTTAAAAGATGGAATCTACCTGGAAAAAGATTATTTAGTGGTTGTATTTAGAAAGGCTCCCATAGCATACAGACACATACAGACAGCAACTGAAGATCTTTTATTGCCCCCAGGCTTTTAAAATGTAAAATAGTGGATTTTATCTCTTATTTTAATTCGCCCTAATTCCATAAAATTACGGTGGTTTTCTTCTAGGACTCCCATCGTGTTAAAATGATGCTGGCAAGCTTTTGTATTCTCTACACAGCCACTCTATAGGCAAATGCCAAATAAACAAGAGTGCAGGAACAGCGGAGGACTGGGAATAAAGAGGTGAGAAGGTGAGCCTTGTTTTTTTTGTTTTCCACAAATGCTGGATGCTAGAAAGGTTGACACCAAGTGTTTCGGCACAGCTGGCTTCCTGTCCAAACGTTGCTGTAGTGCACTTTATGGGTATAAGTGAACTGCATAATAAATCAAATTTTAGAACTGTCCAGGACTTCCCAGTTTCATTAATTATGCAATTTATCTGCTCTGCAATTATACCTGATACTACGAGAGCAGCAAGGACCCCACACTTCAACCCTGAGCTACAAATATTCTCTCCTATTGGCATATCTGGTACAATAAAGTTTCCTTTGACTAAAACTGAGGCTTTTTTAAAAAATAAATTAGGGAGTGAGAATGATCAGCTTGTCAAATAAGGAGATCCCTGCTGTCCCGATATTGCCACATCAATTAATCGCAGTGTCTTCTTTTCAATCACAGCTCTATCTGGTGTATTTCAAGCCACAAGACGTTATCAGTTTGTGCTTGGAAACAGCACAATATTTTAACCAGTTCAATTTTGATTACTTTTTCAACTCTTATGTTTCCACTATTTTTTTTTATTACTGGCCCGAAATGTTTACCTGTTCCAGGGAATCATTTTGGTGACTGCGTTACGTCATTGTTTATAATCAGTCTGTGTGCTTTTTCTTGCAAGAGTTAAGTTTATGATTTGCTGCTTCTTCTGCTTCTTTGCACAACCTGCACTTCACATTATTTGATGATTTTTCAATTCTGGTTTTGATTCTGGCATTAGTTTTAATAGCTTGCTCTTGTGCAGCCAAAATCAAGCCTTCAGTTCCCCAATCCTAATCCTAACCCTAATCCTAATCTTTTTATTCAGGTAGTAAGCCATATTTGTAAATTTGTGTCTTGTCTATAGTTTTTTTTTGTTCTTCCAGTAATCTTACAGAGCTAAGCCCTGGTTGCCCTGCCATAGCTCCTGAATCCCATTATCCATATGTTGACATAAGCACCTGATATGGTCCTTATTGACCGGGTAATGACCAATCCAGTATAGGATTCTTTTTCTGTTTTCTTAACATAATAAATAGGTTGATGGATGCATTTATTCTGATTTTTCTGCTAAGTCCTGGGACTCTTCTGGTAGACACGCTACCAGCACCATAGTTCTGAACCTCATCAGAGCATCCCAAGCCTCTTCCTCATGACAAGAGAGCATCCATGGAAGGATTGTGTTATTATTTATTCAATTCATAAAGCGACCCATATCATCTAAGCAACTCTGAGAGGCTCACAAAATAAAAACCCCATTGAGAACAAATTGAAAATCAATATGCGAACATATAAAACTATCCATAATCAATGTAAGATGTTTGATAATACCAAATCACAGCTGTTCTACATCCTAAAACTATATTTATTATTTTGATAACTTTCTAGTCATAACTGTTTTTAATGTTTTATTTTAATCAGAATTATTTTCATTCCATGCTGGTGAACATTTTTCTTTAAAAACCTCTCAGTAAATAAATTTAACTCTTGAGTACAAGTAAATTAATTATTGCAATATGGTTGCTGGATCAAGGTTCATTTAGTCAGGAAAGAATTCCAACTGTGAAATATCCCTTTTGGGGGGGGAAAGGGGGGGGGTGAAACGAGATACGTTCTTAAATTAACCCTGTAGTAAGCTTGCTTTTTAAAAAATAAAATAAAAATCAAGTTCTATTTTACTGATTAACTTTCTGACTATGATTCAGGAAGGAATCTAATCTATTTTTTAATTTCTCCTTTCACCTCAGTTTTTTTTTTATTATTCAGTTCCTATAATCTCGTCTATAGTCATTGAAATTTTCACGACTATTTACTGAAAATCAGCAACTAGGCAAGATTTAGGACTACCATAATGTGCTACAAAGATTGCAGTGACTGCTGCTAAATGATGCAGAGAATTGAGCTCCTTCTGACTCTTTGCTATCATCTTCCAGTCATTCACAATTTTGCAACACAGATTTGGTAGCCTTACTTAGTACTCTGCCATACTGATTCAGAAGATACAGATCAGCAATAGACAGGTAAACTGAGAACTCAGCTTCTGCTTTAGGTGGATTAAATCCCTTCTCCACAAATAGCAATAGCATTTAGCAATAGCATTTAGATTTACACACCGCTTCACAGTGCTTTACAGCCCTCTCTAAGGGGTTTACTCATTGCCCCCAACAATCTGGGTCCTCATTTTACTGACCTCGGAAGGATGGAAGGCTGAGTCAACCTTGAGCCAGTCAGGATCGAACTGCTGGCAACTGCAATTCTGCATTCTAATCACGGCGCTACCACGGCTCTACAAATTAAAGTTTTGTCATTTCAGGGCATCATAGCTTGGAAGCTTCAATAGAATGACTAGGTATAGGATTAGGTTAAAGTACACACATTGGCATAAATAATGGAAGGTTTTATCAGAAGTGATATCTACAAAGCACCAACATTTTTCTGATAGTTTTATTTATTTATTAAACTTATAGGCCATTCATCTCACTACCAGGAAACTCTGGGCAGCTGACAACATAATAAAAACACAATACTAAACCATGAAAAACATTAAAAATGGTCAGGAATAAGAATTAAAACATTAAACTTGATTATTGTGAAGTATTTAATAATACATAGAGAATAGCATCCTACCCAGCAGTGCAATTTTCCTTTTAAGGTAAATGAACTTGAGAAACTCAGACTTCATGAATTGGGCAATAATCCGCTTGAATGGCAGGACAACTAATCAGCAAAATTGGTTGTGAAATCTCTGATAATTAAATGCTTAACAAATTTAATACTGAAATGATGCCTTTTAAACTAATGCTTTCCCACTCAGCGGGTCTTGGTTTGTAATTAGACTTGTCTTAATATAATTGGAAATGAAAAGCTGCTACAGAATTTATCTTTGTGAAAATAAGATAATAAGTGAAAGTCAACGCTCTGATTTACAAAGATTTTTTTTTTCAAATATCTCTCTGATGAGAAGACTTTTTTTCCCCTTTTTCTGCAGGTTGGATGGAGAGAAATGGCCCTAAGCACGGCCTGATCCCCTTTTTCCTCATCATTTAATATTCAAATCAATCAACCCAAAAGTACGATGAGAAGAAAAGACTTCTGGATAAAAAAAAAAAAAAAGTGATTTCCAGCCATTTTAAACCCCAGAATCTTTTCCTATATAGAGCCAATTCTGCACCGACAGCTGTACTCAAAATCTCTGCAGGAAAAAATTTTTTTATTTTATTTTATTTATTTATTTACAGGCAGTCTTCAATTTACCTCAGTTCATTTAGTGACTGTTCAAAGTTACGCCACTGAAAAAAGTGACTTATGACCATTTTTCACACTTACAACTATTGTAGCAATCCCCATGGTCACAGGATCAAAATTCAGACAGTTGGCAACTGATTCACGTTTACGACGGTTGCAGTGTCCTGGGATCATGTGATCCCCTTTTCCGACCTTCTGACAAGCAAAGTCAGTGGGAAAACCAGATTCACCCAGCAACTAATGCTACTAATTTAACCACTGCAATGATTCACTTAACAACTGTGGAAAGAAAGGCTGTAAAATGGGGTAACATTCACTGAACAAATGTCTTCTCAGCAATATGAAATTTGGGCTCAATTATGGTCGTAAGTCGAGGACTGCCTGTATTAAATTTATATGCCACTCCTCTCACTGACAAGGCAAGATGATCTGTCTACAGAATTCATCTAGAGAAAATTGCCCGCTTCTGTACAAAGACTAAGACCCTGAGCTATTTCACTGGTTAATTGTTTTTCATAAATTAGTGGCCTAACATAAAATACCTATAGAATAGTTGATCCAGCTATCATATGTAACCATTGTAATAATTAATTTACTTGCACTCAGTTGACAGCTCATTATTAATGTGACATTGGTGTCATTTAACCTATTTTATGGGGTAAGAATAAATGCACCCCAAATCTTACTTTGTTACCATGGTGGGCTCCGTCTTCCCTCTCCCTTTCTTTATTTCTCTCGTAGGTGTAGATTGTAAACTGCTCAGAGTGGCGACTTGATTTTTGCCAAGGGACTTCCTAATCCTTAATTTGTAATAATAGCAGACACCCTACAGCCATTTGTGAGATGAAAGCCTCCTTGGTTTTGGCTACTGACCTAAAGTTTTTAGTTTGAAAAGCTATTGCGTCAAGACCACGACAAAAATCCAGCTGCTATAGTGTGCTAACCATAGTTTGAAAATTCTGAAAACTCGGCTCTGTTCAAACTATGAAACTGAGCAGGGGTTTCAGATATTTATGGATGTGCTTAGAAGCAATGAATTCTGGGAATACCTGAAGCAGCTATGGAAACCAATAGGAAAAGTGTGTAGCAATATAAACCAGAGAAATGTCAATCTATTCATAGTACATAAATAAAAAATGAATAAGAAGTCACCATCTTTCCAGGCCTAATCTACATCAGGGCCTAATCTATATTGCCACGTAAATAGTAAATCCAGAATATAGGTGTGACATCTTTAAATGTTGAATCATTGGTTGCTGGACATGAACTTTATTCAGAAATGTAAAGAAGTTGGAAAGGAATCATATGTTAGAATTAAAACATAAAGAATTGAAATAAAACTCAATATTTACACATTTGCAAAGACATCAATAATCTTATAACTACATATAAAGATTAGGGGGGGAATTCAGAAAAGGCAAGCATCACCTTTATGTTTTTATTAATAAAATTTAATCCAGGATGAAAATGTTGAATATGAGATGCTTCAGAAGTAATGTAGATGAGATTAAACAGCTGGGGAAGGACAGGAAACACATGTCTTGATTGGAGCAAATGGGGCAAAGACCTCTTAATATGTTTATTCTTGGTGAGACTACCATTGTGCAATATGCATTACTACTAAAGTTTCAGGGTCTTTTCCCATTTGAACCTAACCAGGGTACTGAGATTTCCTAATATAGGTAGTCCTCAACTTATGACCGGTTGCTTAGTGACCACTCAAAGTTATGACAGACACCCCCTCCAAATTATTTACAATGTGTAGGAAGTCAGCCCCCTCCCCCCCCCACCCAGGAGAACTCAGGCTGGCTGCAGTGCATGTGGCAACTTTGTGCTATTCAGCAAGCAGGTGCTATTTTCATGGTCCTGAAGGGGGCTCCATTTTTAAGGAGGACTTACAGGATGACGAGAATAGCACCTGGTTGCAGAGTAGCACAAATTTGCCACAAGTCTGTCTCTGTAGGAAAGCTGGGCCTGTATTGGCTGGGTTTCCTATCTCAGAAGCTGCAAAAAATAGAAGGGTAAGTTGGATGCTGCTGGGTCCCAGAGCAGGCTCCTGCAAGTCCCCGGGTGACTGAGTGGGAACAAAGCCGAAGCCTGCAAGCTACAGCCATTTTGTGTGGTCCGCAGCTGGTCGAGCTCCCCTGGTGGTTGAGTGGTTGGGTGGGAAGGAAGCTCAAAGTTTGCAAAGACCCAGAGGAATGGGAAGCAGAGCATGGGAGGCCTTCCTGGGTGACAGAAGCTTTGGAATGCCCTGGACAGCTTAACCTGGGCCTGTGCTAGGTTTCCCAGGCCTTCTTTTAACCCCGAGATACCCCATGCCCCACTTAGTGAGCCACACAATTACTTAAGAACCTCATTGGGGAGAGTAGGGATCATTAAGCAAGGCAACCAAGTGGGTACCTCACTTAACAACCATCACAACTTGTAACTGTAATGGGCAGGCTCCATTACGGTCATAACTCGAGGACTACCTGTAATATCTTTTTCTAACGTGTCTCTGTAATATTTCATTCTTGCCCAGTGTAAGGATCTGCCTCCGTTGCCCCTACCAAGAAAGCAGAACTCTCGAAACTTGCATCATTTCAACAGGAACTTTTATTGGCAGGTACAGACAGCAGGAGATCTAGGCAGGATCTGAGAGCTTTCCCACCCGAATCAATAGGTAAAACCACGCAATAGAAACCCCACTCCAACTGTCCATCCGGACGATTCAAACAGGCCAATCCACAGGTGACACCATGCTGTGGGAAACGAGCCGATAAGGTGCCTCTCTCAGGCTTGTTAGGTCTTCGCTGTTTCCTCCCTCCACACTGAGATAAGGCAGAGGGCCCGAGGCATTCCATTCACACCCCGAAGAGAATACATCAAAGCAGATAGAGGAAGCGTCCTACATGTGATACATGTCCCCCCTCCCCCCTCAGGAGAATGGCAGAATCCGGACAGTTTAAACATAGGAATTAAGGAGAATTTAAAAATTAGGGTTCTGACACCCTCACCCACTTCTCTTATTCATTTGGTTTCCTATCTCACCTGAGTAAGAGTTCTTGAGAATTTGCTTACTATTTGGGGAAATTTGAATGGTCCTAAAAGAAAATATTGTCTAATTAGGAGCTTTATTTTTCCTGGCAGCATGTTATTCCTTAAAACTAAAAAGATCTGACCGTTATAATATTTTACATTTTGCTATTCTTCTGTTGTCAAATTTGTTTTGATTTGTTTCTATATTTGTGATTATTCTTTAGACTGCATAACAATTTCACGTCAATTACTCCTAAATTTTTTGTTAATACTGGTGAAGGAGATTTCACATTTTCTGTGTGCGTGTCTTCATCTAATATGGATATTTTTATTACTTTGTTTATTACTTATTCATTTATTAAATGTATATGTCATCCATCTTGCTGTCTGTGGCAACTCTGGAGAATGGCATTAGAGAGTGATTGTCTTTTGTTTTAATTTTAATTTACATTCATATGAAAACTGCATAAATTTCACCCTATCTCCACCTGTTCCCTTTATGTTAGTTTTGGGTAATAATTTTTCAATCCTGGAGGGCAAATCAAACATCTGACAAATCATCTGACATAATCCTAGGAGTACAAGATTTGGAACAAATCCACGCAACTGATTGATTCACACAGTTGAACAAGAAGCATGTACATAGAAACAGGCATGTACATAGAAACCCTGTGATGTCATTATTGGAATCTCAGGATAGAGAGGCCCCCAAATTCAAGCTTGGTGGCAAGACAACAGTCCTCATTTGAGCAAGGAAGCCACAGAAGCCACAGAATGTGATAGTGGGGCAGTATCTAAGAAAGTTGCTTTACAGAATTGCTTAAGACAAATGGTTTCTGTTCTCTCAAGTCAAAATGTATGGAGCCAAACACTAGCCACGTTGTTTGGTATATAAAGAAGAACATTTCTCAGTTTTGTCTTCCATCCTCAGATGGAACTCATCTTTACACAGACACAGACACAGACACAGACACACATACACACACAGCCCAAATTACTTAATAATGCTATTATGCTACCCTGACCAACAATCCTAGGCCTGCAATAGTGAACTCAGGCCACCTAATAATATAACTGGCCCATTGCTTTGAACTTACTAGGTCTCAACTGCAGCTCTAAGAAGTAAATGAATAAATCTCATCAGTTCAATCCGTATTATTTCCCACAGGCTCTCTTCTGCATTTTGACCTACTATAAACATTGAAAACAAGTACTTGGACAAATGGACAAATGAAAAAACTGTTGAGTTTGTTTTTTTTACCTCATCCAACCAATGTAGTATGCATTGCCTTCTGCCCTCTAAGGCAGAAGAACAAAAATTTGCACGGGTACATTAGCCTACGAAGATCATTTGAGAAAGAAGTAGAGAAATTGTGGCATTAAATTCCACAAACCTCACTGAGTCATAACAATAGACAACTGCTTTGAGTGAAATCACCAGCTTAAGGTGGTTTCTTCCAGCAGAGCACCCGTCTTTCCCCATGGTTTTGCAGAGAACCATGTGACCCTAGAATTTCAAGAAAGGAAGGCCTGGCCTAAGAGCAGATGGTTGTAAAGGACAGGAATAAATCTGTCAAAGTCATTTTATCCTTCTTCAACTTCAGTTTCAGCTTCTATTTATTCTGTTTCTGAATTAATTAAGGTCTTTAAAAAAAGTTTGTAGCAAAATCTGTATGGGGAGGGAAGGGTTGTGCACATTTCCCCTCAAGAAAGATAAGCCTTAAAATGAAGTTCAGTAACATGGTAAGGATTGGGCAATTTATTTCCTTTGCTATTATACATCTGGAAGGAAAGTATTAATAGGGCAGAAGAGAACTGCTCTGTGACAATACCTTTAACACCTGCAAACAACAACACCTGCCTATCCCAGGTCCTTGGGAAGGACTTGATAGGTGGGCAAAAATGCCAGACCCAATCTAAACATCTGGCTGACTGTGCGATCAACCATAATACACTGAAATGATGGCGATGATGATAGAGTCCCGTAATTGAGATGGACAGCTATAAAGAATTAAATAAATAAATAATGGTTTGAAGCTATCCTGGGAATTCATAGCCCAGCAGTGTATATAACCCAAATTTTAAAAAATTAAAGTTTGATCAACTTCATGGCTCTCTTGTATAAAGAATTTTTTAAAGAGTAGCTCTATCATATAAACTACAAAAACCGAGACAACCTATCACTAAGTGGCACAATGAGACTTTTTTTTCTCCCCCCTTCTCTCTGTTTTTTTATTGCTCATCTATTTTTTTTGCAGCCCAGTTTTGGGGTTATCTGAATCAAGATGCTTCTCAGCTGGCAAAAAAGAAGATCTAGTCCATCTTCACACACTAATGCTGAACTGAGCATTTAGGAGCCTTTGCCCCTAAAAAATTTAAAAGGGGAATGGCAGCTCATGAAGTGAGATTTTTCTCCTTGTTAAAATTAGCCTGTATGCTTCACTTAAAAGTAACATGATGACGTTACTTCAGTTAATGGGATGAATGTTTCAGAGGCGTGAATCTAGATCTGCAATCACATTCCGATCAATGAGATCCCATAAAGCAGTTGTATCAGATGCTTAGGCCTCTTTCCATTAAGCTTAAATACTATGATGTCTCAATTTTGCCGTGTGAAGCGCAAAGCAAGAAGTCATCAACCACCCACACCAAACATATCTTGCATGTGTCACTGAGTTCATTGAGCAAATGCCTTCCTCCAAGGATAAGGATTCACTCAGGAGAATCACTCCGTAGGAGCCACTTGTGTTCTGTTACTTCCTGAATGGATGAACGGCAATGTCAGCAGAAAGAAAAAATCCGCTTTCTTCCTGGGTAAGGATGAAGATGACCGCTGAATCAATCTAGGGATCTTTCTTGAGATTCCCATCTCCTGTCCTTGTAGAATATCAAGTGATAAGCTAGGCGATATTAGCCAACCAGCCCGGTATGGCTCTATTTCCTTTGATCTCTGTTTTGCAATGTGATGCATTTTGATTTCTTGTTGCATTTGAATGTCGATCTTTATTTCATGTCAATGCTTTAAACATAATTTAATTTTTGCTTTATATTTAAACCCACCAGAGATCCTCTGTTACTAGGCTACTAAAGAGTAGGCTGCATAGATTAATGTGATTTAAGAAATCATTGACTCAAGATGCCCTGCTATAAAAATATTTTAAATTGACTAACAGGGAGCATTAAAAAAAAATCTTAAATCACTGTCAGGCTTGGGGATTGGGTCCATTTTCGATGGATTCTTGGAGCAGAAGAAACAACTGGGATCACTGGCAACCCTCCAGTCTTATAATTAAAAACAAAATAACATCTCTATCTGCTTCTTGATAAAAAATACTTTTGATAATGTTTCTAATTCTTTCAGGCTATGGAGTGATCTAAAACAGGCAGGAAAAGTTGGTGGCCTCCAGGACTGGTGGGGCAGAGGCAGCTGCCAAAGACAAATAGTCACAGTAAGCAAAGATTACTAAATGCTAAATGCAGATCTTTTTCTGAGGGGTCCTTGGCGCTCTCTGAGCCTGGTTGTTTTCTTGCCGATGTTTCATTACCCAAACTGGGTAACATCATCAGTGCTAGATCTTTTTCTCTTGAAAGAACCTATAAAGAGAAGTAGAGCAAAGTGCAGTTATCACCACTACATAACTCAGAAGAAAGCTGAAGAAATGGAACATATATTCTAGAAGAATGTAGTGGCAAACTATTTCTGTATGGCTGCTAAGAAAACTAATATAGTCATTAGAAGGGAAGCTTGATCTTAAGAAAGGTTTACATTTATCCAGAATTTAGAACCTTATTTAACAAGTAGCTTGGGACAGAATTTGTCAGTAAAACAATTTTCCTCCTCCATTATAGTGGTACCTCGGTACTCATCATTAATTGAATCCAGGAGGTGTGATGAGTAACAAAAACGATGAGTACCAAAAAAAATTTTTCCCATAAGGAATAATATAGCGAGTCAAAGGCAGCCAACACTGACAAGTTCTAGTTTGTGCATTGAGCACCAAACAAACAATGAGTACTGGGACAAAATTTTCATGTCAAAATGCATTGAGTACTAAATTTGATGAGTTTCAAAGCGGTTGAGTACCAAGGTACCACTGTACTATTTCTTTGGGTGATGTATTTTTCAGAGTTGTAGATGTGTAGCTTTTCGGTTTGTAAAACAAATTTACCAGTGATTATAAAAACCATTTGAGAAGCATAAGCTAAAGACAATAAATAATCAGAACTCCAGCCTATAATGAGGGTTAAGGCAGAAAAAGCAAAAACTACTTAAAAACTTATTAGCAGTTAGCAACTGCACACAGAAAACAGGGATAGTCCCCACTTTTAAACATCTAGCCTTTAGATTCAAGTTTCTCTGATCCAGAAATCCGATCAATACAAATCCTAGTTCTGAACAATCAAGGAAAACTTCTGTGAGATCCTGAGTGCAATATGTTTGGTGTACACATGTGCACTCATACCTATTTTCTTTTTTCCTTTCCTAATTTCATTCTAATGGCAAATTAGACCCATGTGTCCATGAAGCCATTTCAATGATTCCACTTGTTGTTTTTTTAATATAGCAGAATGCTAGATAAGAATTGCCTTGGTGTAGGTTTTTGTAGACATAGCCATAGTAATAGTACAGCAATGGCATTTTAAAAATTAATATCTATTATTTATTTATTGGATTGATTACCCACTGCGTTTTCAAGACTCTTGGCGGTTTCTCGTAAGGAGAATATAAAAAATAAAACACCTATGGTATAGATAAACATTACAGATTTGTAAAATCATAAAACCGTAGTTACAATTATCCATTGTTGATGCTATTCACCACCATAAACTCCAAGAACGATTCTGTTTTCAGTAGTTTCTGGAATGCTAAAACAATAGGGAAAATGTCTCTTCCAGAAGCTCCAAAGTGTGGACACTGCCACAGAAGTGTAGTAGGACCTTATGGAAATGGTGACTGGTAGCAGCTTCTCCTAAAATAAACATGTCAGATTAATTTTATTGGAGCACATGGCTCTGGAGATACTTTGGTATTAAGCCATAGAGAGTTTAACAACCCACACCCCAAATTACACTCAGAAGCTAATTGAAAACCACTGCAGGGTTCAGAACACTGATATATTTTCACGGTGACAAGTGCCAGCTACCACTATATAGGAGCCATTATATTTTAGATTAATTATCACTTCCAGGTGGCCCTCTAGGACAGATACAGCCACAATATGTAAGGACATGAGCTACTATTGTGGGATCCTACCACCCCAGGTAAAATCACAACTAGTGTACTGATAGAGCTGGGTGAAGGCATCCCATTAATGAAATGTTTGGAAACAACCAGTAGCTCAGAGAACGAACCTCCACCATCATCCTACACCTGAACTACAGATATTTACCACCAGTGGTGGGATTCAGCCAGTTCGTACCACTTTGGCAGAACCGGTAGCTAATTTTTTGTTGCCCAGGCCCAGAATGGACTTCCAGAAGCGGCATCCACACAGAGAACTGGTTGTTCACATATTTGAATCCCACCGCTGTTCACCACTATCGCAAACAATACTCTCCCCATAAAGAAGCCAGGATCAGTAGAAATCCAAGTTAGAGGTATCTGTATATATAGTAGAGAAGTTCCCATCTATTTCCTCAGATCCATACACTTCAGAGAGTGACACTGCCACCCTTGCCAATCAGATCTCTGTAATATATCATTATTAACTAAGCACAAAACTATTTTAAAATAGAATATGTGGTTTCTTTTAACAGTAGATTCTATCCCTTCCTGTTATTGTAGATCTGCAGGAAAATGTTTCACATTTCTAATAAAATGTTCAACCAGCAGACTTATTAATTGGGTCTTAGGAATAAATTAATTGAGCTATTAATTTATGTAAAGCATTTTGGCTTGGCATATATTTATTGTACAATTAATTTCATTCCTAAGCTTTTCTAATTCATTACTAAGGGGGCTTATTGCTTTTTGAAAATTAATAATATTAAATGTTGTGGAGCACATCATCAGTTACAAAAGGAAAGTATTCTTGTTCATGTTTTTCAAAAAATCATTGTTGCTAAAAATAGTTAAGGGATGTGGCAAATCCAACAAAATGCCCTTTGAAAGCAATGTCAGGGATCAGACTGGGTTATACCGTATGACATTTTCATTGTGAAATATTTGCTGTTATAATAGTTATTGAGGTGGACACGGTTACTAGAGAGTTTAATTATGGATGTTTGCTTTTTTAAAATGTATATTTTTAATCCAAATATTTATTTAGTGCAGCTACATTTTAACTTACCCATAATTATTAATACAAGCTCTTACCATGATGCTTACCTCATATATAAATAATGAAATCTTACCATTCCTTGTAGATCAATAATTCACTTCCTTGGTCTATATTCTAGTGGATTTATCCGAGAGTTATCCAAGCAGAGTTATAAGCCTGCTCTTACCATGTCATCTCTCTAGTGAGATTTTATTGAATTATTTCCATTAAGTAATAATTAACTTGAGTGCAAAAAGTATAAGTTTATTATTTTTATTATTTTGCAATCAATTGTTCTAACTGGAAAATATGTACAGAAAGTCTAATTTTGGAGATAGTTCAATCTTCTGTCTAGTTTTATGTGGCATTTCATTAATACCTTCTTCTAAGAATCTAAAACCTTATTGCATTCCCATTAGAGATGAAAGTTCCCTTCAATTTGATGGCTTGCCAGACAATTATTTAATGTTTAGAATATATATATATATATATATGAGATTCTTGCCAGGATTTTATGCCACCAGTATACAATAATTAAGATATATTTGCTGGACAGATGCTAATAAGGACGTTCCTGCTGCCATAGAGATTACTAAGTATTATCACCAAATTCTTTCTCTGAATCTAATCCAGGACTTCTTTTAGCTTTGAGATAGATTCATCATAATGTATTGCAAATAGTATCTCATGGTTTTTTGGAAGTATATCTATATTATTGAAGTCATTAATTTTTCAAAAAGAGAGAGAGGTTTATTTGTGATCCCTATCACTTTTGATTTTGTAATATTGTTCTGACACCACAATAACCACGGCACTTTTTATTCAACTTACTCTAATTTGCAAGATGCTGAGTTTTTATTAAAAAAAAAATCTTTTATTCTGTGAAGATCTATCTTTTTTTTCCTATAGCTTCAATTCTATGTTTTTAACCTTTGCTGAAATCTGGATATGTTGTCAATGGAGTTAAAGGAGAAATGTATGGAATAAATTTTGAGCACTTTTTCTCCATATTTGGCATATTACTTGTGGGCAATAGCTACCGAGATAATTTGTTTTATGAAGGTCTGCTTGAGAAAGGATAAGTTTAAATTCTTACCAGAATCTGAATATTTTTCGGCTCAATCCACCATTTCTACTGTTACTATGAGTTTTTCCATTTCAGTTTCTCTTTTATTCTTAGTCACCTGCTTGATCCAAGCTGCATTCTTGACCCTGAGGATAAAGACAAACCCCCAAGTGGCCTCAACGACACTCTAAAACAATGCAAATGACCAGCTGTGTGCAAGGAATATAAATCCTTCCATTCCCAACCATCCAGTCAGAGCTGAAGAAGCTTCTTGGTTGAGAAGTGAAATGTCTTCAAAGAATAACAAGAAACTCCATTTACCTTTTGAAAAAAGCACCTTTGGGACAACCATGACCTGGATAAGTGAGAATCTCCATAGACAGTGAACCTCTTAGTTAGCTGCCACAAGAATATTGCACAGACCAATTACAGACAATAGGAGGGCAAACTAGCAATAATGGAAAGTGGAATATCTGCAAGAAAAATCACTTGCCTGCAAGCTAGAACTGGGGGGACCACAAAAAGATACAGTAATAGAAAATGAAGAAGCTAAAGTGCTCTGAGACTTTAAAATTCCAACCTGTCATGTAACTCCCCAGAAATAGCAGCTGTTGATAAGAAAGACAAAAAAAAAAAGTCTGGATAGTGGATGTGGCTGTAGTTGGAGACAGCAGAATGGAAGAGAAAGAATCAGAGAAAATAACAAAACAACAGTCAATTACCCAAACAAGTCTGGATACCAACAGAAAGAAATGTCAGCCCAACACGAATGGAAGAGTCTCCCTTGCTGATAAAGTAAAAGTGGGGGGATTTCGGTTGGGTGAACACAATATTGTAACAGGTTTATTGGGTTTTTTTTTTGCAAAGAATATTCTTTGTTTATTGCCAACAATATTATCTCAAGCGATATAAATGCAGATTCTACATAGACATCAGAATAACAATACTGTAATCAAATAAGAATTGTATAATAAAAAAGGGCAAATAAAATATCCAGTGAACTATTTAAAACTGCAGGAAAAAAGAAGCAATTTAAGTGTGAACGGCTCCATCTCAACAAATATAGAACAGATCTGTGTGACTTAGAGATTGGAAAAGATTGATGTAAACAAGTACTGTATTCCCTGTCCCAGAAAGTCTTTCCCAGTCCAAAAAGCTAGAAAGTTGTTTTTTTATGGAAGTCACAATCTAAATCAGTGCTTGTCAACCTCCGTTCCCAGCCAGCCATGCTGGGGAAACACTGTTTTGGACTGGAATTTCCTTTTGCCATTGTCAAGTCTGTTCTGCTACCCCTTCACTCTTCTAAGCATGCTGCCCACCTCATCTAAAACACTAAATATCTGTCCTCTTCCCAAGCTGTTGTCCTTCATGCAAAAATAAATAAATAAAATAAAATAAAAATGCCAGAGTCAAATTTAAATCAACTCTTATATAAGCTACGTAGCATCAATATCAAAAAGGAGATGTAAGCGCACATACAAATTTTTGAATCGAGACATTAATTGCTCAGACAAGCACATTTTTGTTTAAGACTAGAGCCATTCATGGAAAGAGAAATGCCACATAACAAGCAGACACAAGATCAGATAGCTAACATAATATGGATAAAGCAGAGCACAAATGATGTAACAAGGAAGTTTTACCTTTGCTTTTCTAGCTCAGTAAGGCATTAGACTGGTTAGATAATTCCAGAATGTGGAATCTATTAAGGTTAATAGATACGCCATAAAATTGATAATTATTTTATGGCATCTTTACCATAAAAGAAACTCTGTTAAGAAGAAAGATTTAAGAAACAGAGTGATTCAAAATATGAAAGGGAAAGAGATACAAATGCATATTTTCCCCATAGTCTGCTTAATCTATAGTGAATATATTATAAAATTGGCAAGACTGGAAGAGATGACAGTTGGAATAAAACTCCTTGAGATAAACAAACAACATCACTTTGTTAGCCAGAAGTAAACAAGACCTAGAGAAGCTCATTACGAAAATAAAAATGGAAACTTAAAATGCTGGGTTTATGTTAAATATTAAGGAAAAATTTGAACCAGCATACTTAATTACATTAGAGCATTATGAACATTAGAGCTAATGTTGAAGAATTGAAGTAATTGTATTCCCTAGGATTCAAATTAAATACCAACATTCTGCTTAAAAAATAAATAGGAGAAGGCATTGAGAAATAGATAAGAACACAAAGGACATATTGCTATGCACAAAAGATCAGATCTTTAGGGAAAGCTTGAATACAAAAGAGCAACAAAATTAAGAGCGGTGTCTTCTAATTATGGATCTGAAGACAGTTACTAAGAATACCATCTTCTATAAAAGAATGAGTAAAGATTGTACTGAATAAAGACTGATTGCTTTCTTGAGGTGATGATCAACAAGCAGGAAGTCACATACAAATGTGAGTGGATATGGATTAGAAAAACCTTGGCATGGTTAAGGGAACTAGAAGGGAAGAAATAAAGCAAACAGGATATAAGAAATTACAGAACTGTCCCTGGAATAGCTACAAATTATTATTTTAAAGGCAGCCTGAGGTAGTCAGTTTTATTCCATTCCAAGAGCTGATTTGATGGCATCTAACTGGAAGACATGTTGAACAGTCATTTGGAGGATAGCAAAGAAATAAATCAAGGAACTTTCTCTTATCACAAAGAAGTGTAAATAGGGTTTCCATCAAGCTGTGGAAAAGTTGTGATGAAGAAGAGACAAAATTAAACTTTAGAAATAATAATTTGGAATAAATCAGAAGAAATCAAGTATAGAAAATGTCCAAATCAACTAAGGGGAGCTTAAGCCTTTTTTAAAATCTCCAAACTGGGACAGTTTCTAGGTCTGAGTGTTGGGGAGGTTAGCAGGCCATAGATCCTATGATTCCAACCCCAGCTGTCAAGTGTGGGAAAAACAGAAGTGAATATAAAGGCTTATGCTCTCTACAAGAATCTGAACTACTAATGGTCAAAGCAAACTGATGGTAAGATAAGAATCAATGGAACTCAAAGTGACCTGGACTTAGATCTCTTGTGGGCATGAAGGGACTCAAGACTGATGACGCATTCGACCCCTCCCTCGGGCTCAGCCTGGTCATCTCCTACATCAGCTCTATCACACCCACAGAATGCTACAGATATTATTTCAGAATCATTAAATCCAATACCCACCTGGTTCTTGAAAATCCCACCTGATTCTTCTGTCACAAATTATGTGAATCTTTGTAAGAAAAATATCAGCTTTTGGAAAATTGTGGAGAAGCAAATCTAGAATCAGGGCTGTGGTTACAATTTATTGTCTTACCCTTTGATAGTCACAGCTTTAACAAGGTTTTAAACTATTTGTTATTTCCTTGATTTCATAATCATTTCCCAAGGAACCTCTCAATGGGAGAGGAGAACTGGCAGCTCCTCACCACTTCTCTCTCCAGGCTGTGTTAGGTAAGCTAGACAGGAAACTAGACCAGATGAACTAATTCTACTTTATTGTAAAGCTACGTTAACAGAATCTTGCATGTCTGAAAGCCTGAGAAGTTAGGAAGGATCCTTCCTGAGCTTCTTTCTCTGCGTGTTATGAGCTGCAGGCTTCCCACCCTCTTTTAATTGATTGTTTCCTAGGTAGCATCTCTCCAAAACCAGCAACTCAAATGGAAACTTGTGGAGCAGGATTGGTTCCTGACCCTAAAATTACCACAGATATTAAGGACCAGAGACAGACTCTCCAGCAGGGCTTGTGCTGGAAGAAGCTGGCAAACCCATTTTAGAACTGGCACAAGTATGCAAAAAGATTAGGGTCAAGTGGAAGGTAATGCCATCCCTTTATGTTCTTGAAATATATGATTGAGGCACCTTCCACTGTCTAGTTAGCAGTTTGCCTGGAGGACTCTGCAGAAGGGAAGGAGCAGACCTGTGGATCCTTTTGCACTCACTCCCCTATACTAGATCTTTGCTGAATGGCTGTCAAGATAGCTTTGACTTTTTAAGAAAAATACCTGTATCTAAACGGGGAGGGGGGGAGGAATTAATTTACCTGGTAAACTAGTCAGCCTCCTGCCCTCTTTATTTTTATGCCAATTGCACAGCTGGGATGAAAGAAACATCTTTCCGATGCTTAGGAACTAATCATTCCATAAGACAGAGAAGATTTAAACTGCCTGTTTATATAAATACCGCGGCATGGCAAACCTGTTAAATTATTCTAATTAGCAGCTTTTACGCTTTTAGTCCTTTTGTTGCATTGCATGAGGCATTTTAATCCATTATTTGTTTGTGCAGCAGCTGCGCTTGACATGAAATTCCGGGGAAAACAGTGCATTAGTGACGGCACAAAGCAGCAGGTGAAGAGTCCCTGCTCTCCACCGCAATTCCCTAACTCTTTGTTAAAGCATCTTCTTTTGTGCCATTGGGGGGGGGAGACTAAACCAGTTCTTTCTGCTTCCTTTTGGGGGGCCCTCAAACTGTAACAGTTGCTTTTTGAGGTGAGAAAACGGTGGGGGCCTTCCTGCTTAGGTGAACAAATGGCAATTGACTATGTATTATCAACACTTCGGAGTGAGGCCTTGTGGTGGTAGTAGGGACACTGGCACAGCACAAAAAGTACAAAAGTTGAGGCCCATCCCAGGCACATCTTTCTTTCCTATTTCTCCACCATCTTTTCATCCAACCATTTGAAATCATCTTTAGCTCTTAGTACTTCCGAGATTCATTATTTATTAAAATAGTATTTATATACCAAAGGACCCCTAGTGGCAATATTGTTAAAGTGCAATATTGCAGGCAAACTCTGCTCACAGCCTGGAGTTCGATCTGGACAGGGCTGAACGTTGACTCAGCCTTCCATCCTTCCAAGATCAGTAAAATGAGGACCCAGACAGTTGGGGGGGCAATATGCAAATAATGCTTACATTGTAAACACAGAAGGAACAATGGAAAATATATGTCAGAAAGGACCGATGTTCATATTATGCTACAATTTAAAAAATATTTTTTATAAATGATGTACCCTTTGTATGTGATACTAGAAAAACTACCTAGAATATATAAAGGTATTTCAAACTTATGTTGGAAATGTGTAAAACATGAAGGGTAATTTTATTATGCTCGCTGAAGCTTGGTTAAAAAAAAGCTAAAGGTAAAATTTTGAGTTCAAATACATATAGTGGTACAAAGAATTCTAAAGATTAATATTCAGCTGAAAAGAGAACTTTTCTTGTTGGGACTCATAGATAAATAGAAAGGACTTCTGCAAGACTGTTTTTGCATATTCAAATGACAGAATTTGAAGAGATAGCAAAATTGACTTGCTTGATTAGGGGAAAAGATTATTTATTTTATTTATTTATATGCTGCCTATCTCACTATTGAGTGACTCAGGGCAGCCACCTATGTTAGTGACTGGAAATCCCTTATGGAATTTTTGCTGAAAACGGGGGTGGGTGGTGGGTGGGGGAAAATGAACTGGTGATTTATGAGTTTGATGATTAGAAAAAGTAGAAACTGGAAAGAAGGGAGCCCTGATGAAACCTTAGAAAGAGAAGATAAAATATAATGCATTTATAACTGCCATAAAGAAGATAAGAAGCCACTCCTTGATTTCTGTCTTTCTCTTTCTTTTCTGTCTTTTTTTCCCCTTTCTTTCTTATTCACTTATCATGTTTCTTTTTACTTTTCTTTACTTTTTATTTTTTTATATCGGTGTTGTTTTTATACTGTAAAATATATATATTAAATACAAATTAATTAAAAAACAAAAGAGAAAGCCCAGGATAGCATATACCTAGCACTTCTTCCATTTCTTCTTCCTGGGACTCAGCGTGTGCTTGAACCCGGGTCTTTCCAGGGCCACCCCAACAACTTAATCATTATACCACACTGGTTCTCATTCACAAATCTTGGCATAAGCAGGAAATTGGAAGAGAATCTCAGGAAAATGGAATCCTGGGTTTGTCTTAACTGCAAAATCAATCCCTAGGTGTGAATCCCTAGGTGGCCAAAGCAATGCTGTCTGCGCATAAAGTGGGCTATGGGGAAGTTTGCAAACTACTATAATTTTACTGAAAAGGGATGTGGGCAGGGCTTTCTCGAAGGGAAGGAGGCAGCAAAAATTGTTTTGAGTTTGTACAACCAGAAGCATATTCTGCCTGAACAAGCTGACAACAAAACCAGCTTTTCCCACAGTTGGTGCTATAAAGAGAAAATACAGATAAATGTGGAACAAGAAATAAGAAATTATATCAAACCAAGCAAGCCCGTCCTTCCCACCATAAATATTAAATTTAATTCTTTCATTGTTTATGTAGACTGAAGTGGTTTTATTTCATCAAACTGGGTAGTTCTATCATTGCTTTATTGAAACAAAATGTTACGTTAAAACTTGGTGTATTTATTTCTTCCTGACTCCTGACCTTAATGAAAGCATTGACAGATTAGCCATGGAGAGATTTCACACCAATTCATTTATCATTTTAGAGGGTCATGATATTGCTAATTCCTGGTTTAAGGGAAGGAACTGCCCCCACCCCAAAGAAAACTGGGCATCAGCCACAGTTGAGTGCCTTTTGGGTTGGGCATACAGGTAGTCCTCGACTTACGACCACAATTGAGCCCAAAATTTCTGTTGCTAAATGAAACATTTGTTAAGTGATTTTTGCCCCTTTTTATGATCTTTCTTGCCACAGTTATTAAGTAAAGTTGTCAAGTTAGTAACACGGTTGTTAAAATGAATCTGGCTTCCCGATTGACTTTGCTTGTCAGACAGTTGCAAAAGGGGATCACATGACCCTGGGTCAATGCAGCCGTCGTGCATACATGCCAGTTGCCAAGCGTCCAAATTTTGATCACATGGCCATGGGGATCCTGCAGTGATCCTAAGTGTGAAAAATGGTCCCAAGTCACTTTTTTCAGGGCCACTATAACTTTGAACGATCACTAAATGAACTATTTTAAGTCGAGGACTACCTGTAGTGGAGGGGAAACCTTGGGCTTGAGTTAGATTGGCTGCTTAAATATTTACAGATAGTCCCCAAGTTATGACCATAATGGAGCCTGCTTATCACAGTCGTAACTTGTGATAGTTGTCCATGTGGTCCAGTTGCCGAGTGCCTGAAGCATGGTCACATGACATGGGGGGGGGGGACAATTGTCAGAACTTTGAATCTGGATCATAATTAACCCTGGGGAGATAAGTCAAGGCTTACCTGTAATTGCCTATCTCACGTCATTATTAATTTGCAGCTTCCACTTCCTTCAAGGAGAAACAATGGAGAAGCTAGAATGTCTTAAAATGCTGGGTTTACCTTGTACTGGCGGCACTGAAGGAGGAGAGATGATTGGGATACAGAGAAACTCACTTCCTGTACTGTTAAACATTATACAGGTGTGTAAGAATGACCCATCTTACACATCTGTATCAGTTGTTGAATTAGTAACACGGTTGTTGAGTGAATCTGGCTTCTCCGTTGACTTTGCTTGTCAGAAAGGGACTGATTTTACCATTTTGCAAAAGGTAATCACATGACCCCAGGACACTGCAACCGTCATAAACATGAGTTAGTTGCCAAGTGACTGAATTCTGAGAATTCCAGTTGCAACACATTTGTGTGGCATTTGGGCGGGGAAGCCTGATAAACAGAAAGCTTATCAAGAAAATAAACGGTTGCAATTTAATGTTCTCCACCACTGGACAAGTTTCAGGCAGACCTGTCCCTCTTTTCATTGATGGACGCCCAGTGTTAATTTCACCCAACTCTGCGAAGGCTAGGCCACTGAAGATTTGGAGAGAGGGAATTGCTCCCCTGTAGGACTGCTGGCAGAAACTGCCCACAGTTTCATTAGGTGGCTGTTGGCGGCCTGTCCCTCCTTCACAATCTTTCCAGTTCTGCCAGCAAGGAAGCCATGAACAGTTTCTCCACGGAGCACCCCATGGGGAAGCCACCTGTGGTTTTCTCACAAGATTGTAGCCAATGTTTCTTCAACACATTGCTGATCCTGCCTTGCCTGGTCGCTTTACCACGGAGCTGGCAGAGGAACCCCTGAGGCACCCTAGGCAGCTTTATTGGGGGGGGGGGGCTGCCACTTCCACCCTACATCCTTTCTCTGTGGGAGAGGAAGCAGTGAAAATGGCTCTTCTCAAGGAGCAGGGGAAAGCCGGCCTGACATAAAAAAAGGTAAAGGTAAAGGTTTCCCTTGCCAGTCATGTTTGACTCGGGGGGGGGGGCGTGCTCATCTCCATTTCCTAGCTGAGGGAACCAATGTTGTCTGAAAATGCTTCCATGGACATATGGCCAGCATGACTATAGGCTAGGGGTGTCTAACTGCTGGCCCGTGGGCCGGTTGCATCATACGGAGGCCATGCCCACCCCAGCTCCGGCAATGCAAAAAAAGTCGCGATATGTCGTGACACGTCACGTGACATGGCGAGTTTGACACCAATATACGGAACGCTGTTATCTTCCCACCGAAGTGGTGCCTATTTATCTACTTGCATTTGCATGCTTTCAAACTGCTAGGGTGACAGTAGCTGGGGCAGGAACGGGAGCTTACCCCAACATCAAAAAGGCTCTTTTCCTCAGCTTCCCCTCCTGCTGCTTCTGCTGCTATGGCCATCTGTCATTGCCAGGAGAACAGAGGAAGGAGAAAAGTGGGGGACAACAGGTTCTTTGCTGCCAATTCTCTAAACCCCGAGAGGGGAACAAATGGGTGATAGTGGTACAAACACTTAAATCAAACTAACTTGTTTAGGTTCCATTAATATGACTAGTTACTATACATTTAATAATATTGCAATTAAAAATATATAATTTAGTAGCAACAATGAGAGGTCACCAAATGGCCGGGGAAGGGTGGTCTTGGAAGACAAATGATTATTTATGCCTGCCTGTAATTCATTTAGATAAAAGAAAAAAAATGATGGTCAATGAATCCTAGGTGTGGCACACAGACATTATCTTCAGTGGCTACAAAGGCTGGGGCCAGAACAAACCAGAACAGCTACAAATCTAGTAGCTGCATTTGCACAGCATGCTAAGTATCCTTCCTTGGGTGCTTAATCTGATGTTAAATCCCATTCTGGTTCATTGGTTCATGATCAAAGGTGTTGTACAAACCCAGAAAGTAATTAATCCAGTAATCAGGTTCTGCATGTTGATTGAATGTTCTTCATTCTTCACACATGTCATGGCTGAGAAATCCTCTCCAAGAAAGTTGATTAAGTGATTATGTGTCATTAAGTCATACTGTAACTTTCAATAAAAACAACAACCTCCAGCCAACCAACCAACCAACCAACCAACCAACCAACCAACCAACCAACCAACCAACCAACCAACCAACCAACCAACCAACCAACCAACCAACCAACCAACCAACCAACCAACCAACCAGGAGAAATAAATATTTTTACAAGCCTTTTCTGTACTGTTTGGGGAAAAAAGTGATACCCCTTTTCAGAAAACATCAGAAATATGCTTAACAATCATTTATTAGTTTGAAATTGAAATGATGGAGTTTTTAATTGGTTTTCAGGCTTGATCTAAGGTCTCATTTAAATACTTTTACATCTCAGTTATTTTAATGGAAGCAAATTATCTATATTATATTATCTGCAGTAAATTGCTACATTTCCATAGGGGCTTTCACAGCTTTCTTTGAAATGAGGGAAAGTACGATTAGAGCCATGCAGAGGAATCCTCACTCCTGCACTAAAATGCTCTGAGGAAGGAAGGAAGGAAGGAAGGAAGGAAGGAAGGAAGGAAGGAAGGAAGGAAGGAAGGAAGGAAGGAAGGAAGGAAGGAAGGAAGGAAGGAAGAGGGATTTTACCTCCTTACTCCCTAGATAATTCTATTGCATTTTACTGTTAAATTGTTTTAATTGTGCACAGAACCAATAAAGCTAGCACTGGCATGCAAAGCTACCATATATACCAAGATAGTGGTCCTGTTTGGTGCAACATTTTAGGGAGACAAGAGCAGAATGTGGCAAAAGGAGCTGGCCAGGGATAGTAGGGAATGGGTATGTGACAGCCTGAAACAGCCAATCACTGCCTTTTGGTTTCTATCAACAATACTACTAATCACCAGACTTTGCTTCTGAAGTGATGGATGCTGAAGTCTGACAATTTTTTTCACATGTTGAGGCCCACCTTAGATGGGGTTGGAATAATCCCAAGAAAACAAATGAAACAAAGAGGTAGGGAGTGATGAGAAAAAAGAAAAAAACCCAAACAGCAATCAGGAGATACAGGAAACACACCCACGGACAGACATAAAAGCCTTAAATGTTTATATACTAATGCTCAAAGTTTGGGGAACAAACAGGGTGAACTAGAAGCAATAGTACATGAGGGTGATTATGACATAGTTGGCATTACAGAAATCTGGTGGTATGAAACCCATGACTGGAATGGACTGATGGGTGGATACAAATTGTTCAAAAGAAACAGAACTACAAAAAGAGGAGGGGGAGTTGCACTATATGTAAGAGAATACTACATATCTACAGAAATGCACATGATCAAATATAAAAGCCCTCCAGAATCTATATGGGTCAATATAAAAGGAAAAGAAAGTGACATTGCCATAGGGGTATACTACAGGCCACCCAACCAATCAGAAGAAATAGATGGACTCTTTGCCAACCAGTTAACAAATGTATGTAGGAAGCATACTACAGTAGTAATGGGAGACTTCAACTACCCAGATATCAGCTGGGAGACAAACTCTGCAGCGAGCGGGAGATCAAACAGATTCCTAACCAACCTAGCCGACAACTTTGTCATCCAAAAGGTAGAGGAGGGAACTAGAAGTAAAGTTATGCTGGACCTAATTCTTACTAATAGAGAAGAAGTGGTCAAGGGAGTTGAAGTTGCCAGAACCTTGGGGGAAAGTGACCATGTCATACTGGAATTCAATATAATGCAAACACAAGCAATAGAAAATAATTCAATGTCTTAAACTTCAAAAGAGCTGATTTTAACGAACTCAGAGAGAACCTAGGAAAGATTCCATGGATGAAAGTCCTAAAGGGGAAAACAGCTCAAGAAGCATGGAAAACTCTGAAAAATGCTATCATAAAAGCCCAGTCCAGCACAATACCTCTGAAAAAGAAAAACAAGAAAGGCAAGAAGAAACCAGCATGGCTGCACAAAGATCTCTCAGACAAACTGAAAGACAAAAAGGACAAGTACAAAAAATGGAAAGAGGGACACATAACTAAGGCTGATTATCAGCAGACAGCCAGAACATGCAAAGACGAAGTCAGGAAAGCAAAGGCTCAGAACGAACAAAGACTTGCAACAGAAATCAAGGATAATAAAAAAGGTTTCTTTCAACATATTAATAACAAGGAAAAAGTCAAAGAAACTGTAGGTCCACTAAAGAGAGAAGATGGCAAGGAAGTAACAAGCAATAGGGAGAAAGTAGAGTTGCTTAACTCATTCTTTGCATCAGTCTTCACACAAAAAGAAATTATACCAAAAAAAATACTGTGAAAGGCAAACTAGAAACAAAAATTAAAATAAGCAAGAAAATGGTAAGAGAACACCTATCCAACCTTGACAATATAAATCACCGGGACCTGACAGATTATATCCCAGAGTTCTGAAGGAGCTGGCAGTTGTTATCTCAGAACCATTGCACCATATCTTTAAAAAAACCTGGACCACCGGGGAAGTATCTGAGGATTGGAAAAGGGCTGATGTGGTTCCCATATTCAAGAAAGGAAAAAAGACAGACCCAGGAAACCACAGACCAATGAGTCTAACATCAATACCTTGGAAGATCCTGGAAAAGATAATCAAAAAACAGATCTGTGAACAACTAGAAGCAAACAAAGTTATAACTGGTAGCCAGCATGGGTTTGTTAAAAACAGATCATGCCAAACCAACCTTATTTCATTCTTTGATAAAGTGACCAAATTAGTAGACCAGCGAAACGCTGTGGACATAATATACTTAGATTTCAGTAAGGCATTCGACAAAGTAGACCACAATCTACTGCTTGGTAAGCTAGAAAAAGGTAAAATAGACAACATCACCACCAGATGGATTTGTAGCTGGCTGACAAACCGTACTCAGCGAGTAATCCTCAATGGTACTACATCCACATGGAGAGAAGTAAGCAGTGGGGTACCACAAGGCTCTGTCTTAGGCCCAGTGCTCTTCAATATCTTCATTAATGACTTAGATGAGGGAATAGAAGGGGAACTCATCAAATTTGCAGATAACACTAAACTGGCAGAAGACAAACTTGAACAATGGGCCAACAAAATGAGTTTTAATGTGGAGAAAAGCAAAGTTTTACATTTAGGCAGGAAAAATCAAAGATATAAGTACAGATTAGGTAAGACCTGGCTCAAAAACAGTAACTGTGAGAGGGACCTTGGAATCCTAGTGGACGATCACTTGACTATGAGCCAGCAGTGTGCAGCAGCAGCCAAAAAAGCTAATACAATCCTGGGTTGTATAAACAGATCGTGCGAAGTATTAGTACCGCTTTATAAAACCCTAATGAGACTACACCTGGAATACTGCAACCAATTTTGGTCACCATATTACAAAAAAGATGTCGAGATCTTCGAAAAAGTTCAGAGAAGAGCAACTAAGATGATCAAAAGCCTGGAGATTAAAACATATGAAGAATGGCTGCAGAAATTGAGTTTGGCTAGTCTACAGAAAAGAAGAAATAGGGGAGAAATAGGGCTGAAAGCAACATCATAAAATGAAAGCAACGCTATAGGATCAAACAAATAAAAAGGATACCCCCTAAATACCTTTATGCCGTGATCAGATGCAAGCAAGGACCAACCTTAGACTCAGTTCTATTAAAGAATATTCTATATTTTTTTTTGGTTATGCATATTTAAAGGTAGGAAGCAAATATTTGCTATCTTATTTGCTGAGTAGAACAGGCCTGGGAAAGCAGCCTCTTCAACAGTAGTCCCTACACCGAAGTAATAAACGCTATTCAACTCCATGGAAGAACCCTATAAAGCACAGCCTATTAAATCTGAAGAGAAATTAATTCATTAATACGATACAGCAAGAGGGACTCCTGCCAAACTCATTAGTATACTTTCTTCATTCTTATTCAGTGTCTGCTTATACTTATTTAAAAATTACAGCAGGCAAGCAATTTAATGTTCTCCTTTCGGGTATTAATTTTCCTCTAATAAAAAACTAACATTCATGTAATGTCACTTAATGCAACAATACAGAATTTCCTTTAAGAATTAATTAAATGGAGCAGTTCTGAGCACCTTATAGATTGCAGAAGGCCTCAACTGCCTATTAATGAAGCAGCAACCTTTGTCCTTGTAGGCCTGAATTCAAGTACACTTGCCTCAAAAAAAAAAAAAACCCAGAGCTTGCTCGGTATTCTTTTGTGTGAAAGGCTCAACTGATAAAGGTTTAAATAAGCATAGCTTTCTGAGAAGAAGAAAAAACAAAACAAAACTCAAGCCGCTACGAAACAAAATAAAACAAGTGATGTGGTTCCATCTAGTGGAGCAACATTATTTTCCCCAAGTTGAAGAAATCAATATTTAAAAAAATGTGCATTTAATACCAGTGAGTGAACTGAATCAACCATAGGAAGAATCTTTGGCTCTGTGAAACAGAGGTGGTTTCTGGCCAAAATAGCCAGAACTGAATACTGTATGGAGTTTTCCGAAGCTTAGGAAGGGGAAAAAAAAGGTAAATAATTCAGGACTTCCAAGAGTCTGCAGAAAAGCAATTACAGGGAGTCCTCGACTTTACAACAGTTCATTTAGTGACCGTTCAAAGTTACAACGGCACTGAAAAAAGTGACCGATGACCATTTTTCACACTTACGACCGTTGCAGCATCCCCACAGTCCTATGATCAAAATTCAGATGCTTCGCAACTGACTCATATTTATGACGGTTGCAGGGTCCCAGGGTCGTGTGATCCCCTTTTGTGACCTTCTGACAAGCAAAGTCAATGGGGAAGTCGTATTCATTTAACAACCTTGTTACTAGTTTTAACAACTGCAGTGATTCATTTAACAGCTGTGGCAAGAAAGATCGTAAAATTGGGGCAAAATTCACTTAACAAATGTCTTTCTTAGCAACAAAATTTTGGGCTCAATTGTGGTCGTTGAGGACCACCTGTATTATTATTATTATTATTTTTAAAGAAAAGTGACTTCATTTCCCCCTTCCTGAGAAATACTAGTGTAAATTCTACTGGGTAATGATAAAGGTGAATATCTATCGGGGAAAGAGCTTTTCCTGGCCTGGCACCCTATTTATGAATTTCCCTCCCCCAAGAGGCTTAACTGACATCCACACCAGCATTGTTTTGGGACACGTGAAGACCCTTCTACTTTCCCCAGCTTTTAAAGTGGCTTTCATCATGCTTCAACGGCATTTTAATTTATATTGTTTCAGTCTTTGGCTGACCCCCTTGTGGCCGCCAAATTATAGGGTATTTTTACTTCGCATTTTGTTGTGCATGTTTTTATTCCGACTGTATTTTTACTGAGTTTTATTGTAAACTGTCAGGAGAGCTTTGTCTATTGGGCGATTTAAGTAAATAAATACAGACTTTCTATTACAGAACTTTGTGGATAGATACTGAATCTTATTACAATATATTGTAATAACTGTGCAGCTGTTTCTAGACCTCTGTGGTTTGAAAAAAAAATCCATATTCTTGTTTTCATCCATGTCTGTTTATTCTTGAGGTTTAAGTCAAGAAAGGAAAACTGGTGCCAAGGAAAGAATGAAGGCCAAAGTCACTTTCTGGAGTGACAGCTTTTCCCTCGTTGCAAAATATACGGAAAATCGCCACCCTCTTTACTCTTTGTGAAATTAGGCAATTCCTGGAGATGAAATGGAAAAACAGTGGTGGATGTTCTATTTATGTAGAATCTTTTCATATAGGATTAATTTCCAGCACTGGTACATTAATTCACTAACCCAGGAATTAAAGCATTGGTTTAAAAAAGATGTATATAAAAAGATGTTGAGACTCTGGAAAGAGTGCAGAGAAGAGCAACAAAGATTAGAGGATTGGAGGCTAAAACATATGAAGAAGAGGTGCAGGAATTGGGTGTGTCTAGTTTAATCAAAAGAAGGACTAGGGGTGACATGATTACAATGTTCTAATATTTGAGGGGCTGCCATAAAGAAGAGGGGGGTCAAGCTATTCTCCAAAACACCTGAAAGCAGGGCAAGAAGCAATGGATGGAAACTAATCAAGGAGAGAAGCAAACTAGAACTAAGGAGAAATTTCCTGACAGAACAATTAACCAGTGGAACGGTTGCCCTCCAGAAGTTGGGTGCTCCAACACTGGAGATTTTGAAGAGACTGGGCAGCCACTTGTCTGGAATGGTATAGGGTTTCCTGCCTGAGCAGGGGGTTGGACTAGAAGACCTCCAAGGTCCCTTCCAACTGATATTCTGATTGACGATTGCATAGCTCACAAGCAAAGTAACTAAGATTCTGTTTGCATCCTATTTAGTTTATACCCATTTAAGCAGGAACATTAAAGTTGCTTTGCTGGAGTGAATCTACGAGGATATTTTTAATTACTTGCAGCCATGCCTTAGTTTTTCAAGAAAAGATTTTTTATGACAAAATCTGATCTGACATTGTGTCCTTTTCACAAGAAACAAAGTTTCTCTTCTTGTAGTCGTTGGGGTCATCTTGTCAGAACCATTGATTTTGTTAGTTCTTGTCCATATATATTTATTCTGAATTATGTTGTGTTCTTTTAATAAAGCGATCAGTATCACTATGTTTTCTATGTGCTGTACCGGTGATAATTTTATTTAATTTCATATAGAGAAGCTGCTGTATTCTAGGAGTTCATTTACCCATAAACAAACTGCAAGGAACCCTGGGATAGAAATAGACCTTGAAAAAAAAGATGTTTGATCTTTCACACCCTTCAAGGCAAACATCCTATTACTTGCAAACAGATGATATTTGCAGACTTTACAGCTTCAACTCAATTCTGCTAAAGAGGGACAGCAGTTGCCACTTCACTAAACGTAGAGCCTTTTATACAGGTAGAAACTGCAATAGCACATCTAGTGATGGTAGAGGAAGAAATATCTTGCTAGCCATTTCTGAAGATGTTTCTGATGTTTTAGAGACAGCATAGACAGTAAGAATTCTGGAGGAAGAAACAGCATTGTATTTGTAATGCCAAGCAGAATCAGAGTACGTTTTCTGATTGTTTTACATAGGCAAATGAAGCATTTGATAGGACCTTCATGGAGTTCCTGCATGAATATTAGACATACATTGAAGGTTGTGGCTTCAGGACAGGATGACATTTCTAATTGGATTGTCATTGAGAAATTGATATGTTTTATGTCACTTGCATTTGAAGTCTATGTGAGCTTTGAACTTTGACAACTGCAGCAGAGATTCCTACTGGCAGGAAGAAAATTTTTGCTGCAACTGGTATCCTCCAGAAATGTACTCCTGAGTTATCTTCAATTTCTTTGGAGTAGATATCAGAGCAGAAGCAACCGTAGCAAAAGGAGAGAATCTTCTTCCCATTTTGTCAGAAAAGCCATCTTGTGGAATACTATCAAGGGATGCTATTGCATTTTTTATCAGTGCACAGTACACTTTTTAGATATTGTAATATATTACGAGTTGTGGCCAGAGCATATTCAATTTTTTTTCTTCCAAGCTTGAATTATTGTAAGACAAAAGTATTATGATTGTGATTACCTCCAAAATGGCAAGGATTCATCTACCAGTGTAGTTAGTCTTCATTTCAAGTCTTTGAGACTGGCTGAAAAATAGCCTGAGTTGTTTTCTACAAGCTGACTCACATCCGGGTTTAATTGTGTAACACTTCTCCTTTCACCAATGTGAATGCTCTTCTGGCACGGTTTCTGATTCATTAATTTGATCTACATCTCTGTATAAGTGAAACCAATAGTGACACATTCCTCTTTGCTAGAAATCACTTATGAAAGATTAACCAATGTTCTGAAAACATGCTCAATTTCCAGAGAAATTTCCATATAGATGCAGAAATGGGACCACAATTTTCCCCTTTCCATTCTTGAAACAGGGCGTCGCAGTTGCATGGGGATGTTTGAAACCTTCTCTGAGGCAAAATGATAGTTACTCCTTTATATGTAGAGGAACTCAGAACAGTTACTTGGAGACAGTCAGAAGGGACATAGAAAATTTATCAACCCTCCTGCAATGCCAGTTCAAGATTGCAATTCCACAAATAACCTGGACATAAAGCCGTTTGAACCTGGAGGTCTTTTGAGGAAACACAAATATCATCATTTTGTTAGTAGGCAGAAAATAGCTCACTTAAAATGGAAGCATACTATATCTGTTAGCACTAGATAGCCATTTACCTTTTTTTGGGACAACACACTGTACTCCCATTTTCTGCTCTTCAGAGCTAATCATGATCTTGGCCATGATCTCTGCTCTCAGATGTGAGAGTGCACTACCACTACAATTAATCCTTTTGAAAGTATCAGGAGTAATAGAAAGGCAGACTACTCTTCTTCCTTCTCCCACCATGATAGGAAACAGAGGCTGTCTCTTACGTAATGCTTTAAAGAGACTAAGCTGTCAAGTGTTATACATACAATTATGCATGAGAGCAGAAGCAGATTCATTGAACAAACTGCTTGCTTACGGAATCTTAATATAGCCTTCCATTCGTGTGAGGCTTTTAAAATTAAACTTCTGGAGGGACGGCAACAACTAGGAAATCATATACATTATATGCGCTGACGTGTTTAATATTTGCTTTAGAACACCAAGATTGCATGAAAAGGAAAGCTATTTGTTCAACCATATTTATTTTTAAAAGAGTTGTATGTATTATCTGCATTCAATTAATCTAAGGCTCCTTGCTCAGGCCCATACTGAAAGATCACAGAATTGGATTTGAAGCTGAATGCTATAACATCTCATTGTCTACTAGCTGGGCCACAATTAATAATTAAGTTTTTAACAAAATTATTATTTTCTGTAGAATTGGAGAATCTGTGGCCTTCTAGAAACTCCTGGTGTACAGCTCCCAGCAGCCCAGCAAGGCCAACAATAAGAAATTGGGGGGGGGGGAGAATATATGTGCCTGTGAAATGTTTTTCATTCCAAAACTGTGTTGCAATTATTTACTCTTCAGTTTTTAATAATATGCTCACCAAATGCTACAAGATAAAATCCTCAGAATTTATTGCCATTATGTAAGCTCTTTCAATACAACCTGTTTTTACAAAAAAAAAGGTCAAAAGTTTCATCTTCCTGTTTTTGAGCCATGCCCAACGTTATGAGGTTTCCTTTTGATTTCTTCACAATGCTTTTGACAGTGGGTTTATAAAGCAAAGCAGCAGTGGCTACGTTTAGGCAAGGGCAGTAGCTCAACAGAAAGATCTGCATACGGGCAGATTTAAAAATGAGGCTGAATTTACAAGTCACGTTCTGAAGTTTTTAATAAAACAGCTGTAGTTTGAAGATCTTTATACTGCTAAAATGTACAACTTGGACAAAAGTAAGTATTTTTACCCCTCACAATGTCTTACCAAAATTCTAATTCTTGCAAAGTACCAGGAAAAAAAAAGTGTTCATATACCACAAGCGTGAATTACTTGTTCATTTCTAAGAGAAGAGAAGGGAAAAGTAAGCAAGGTAGCCTACTGAAGTCAGATTACACTTAAAAAAAAAAAAAAAAATCCTCAATTTTGGCAGCTGACACCTGCATGTCCTACCTTGATATTTCCTTTTTCTTAATTCTTTTTTAAATATAAGCAGTTCCTTCCCTTTCTCTACCCTACACCAAGCCCACTGTAAAAATCTGGACCCTTAAATCACCTTCTGTATATTTACAAAAACTCTTTTGACAACAAAATACAAACTAGCATGAAGGTAATGGTAGTTTGCATATACTGTTGTTGAATAAATATACCAATCCAATCAATCAGTTGAAGTTATGATGATTCAGACACAGCTGTATCTGTGACCAAGGGTGCTGGCTTTTCACTGAAGGCAGTTATCCCATCTCCTCTGTCTTCGGGAGACAATGCCTTGGCAGCAGGAGCACTAGAAGCAGCAGTAGTAACCATGGGGGGAGGAACAGCCGAATCCAGAATGAGTGCGGAGGTTTGTTCCACATTTACAGTCGTGCCAGGATTCGCAGGGAAGCTTGATGTGACGGGAGCAGAAGACAACAGATCTGTAGGCAGGGTGGGTATCTCATTGACCAATGGGAACTTGGCAAGGAATTCCGGTGACAGAGGAGCAATTCCAGAGAGGTTGACTGGAGGCAAGGTAGGAAGTGGTGGCAATCCTAAGAACATCAGAAGACAAAAAGAAGCTTGCAGTCTACACGTGTAAGTCATCAGCCTACAGAGCTATGTTATTTGTAAATAGCAATTTTACACTGCCTGTGCGTATTACGAGGAAGATGGTGAGGATATAAACAAAGAGCCAAAGAGAAGAGGCTTTCCATAAGGGTCCCTACAGACGTGTACTCTGAGCAAGATCTTTCTATGACATAGATTAATTTCCTGGAGGTTCTCAAATTTTGCAGTTCTGTTTCCTCCTAAAATAATAAATGAATGTGTGTGATAACTAATATACTAATTATTTCATTAGGGTTAAGATTGGGCAAGAAATAAACTTTTAGTCATTTAATCCATCTATGATATAAAATCCTGAGAAGACCTTCCAACTTTATTTTTTTTAAAAAACAACAACATTTCATTGAAACAAACAGTAAAACAACTTTCTGGCATCAATTTGCTTTGTGTGAGCAAGAAGCAAAAATGTATTACTTTATTAAAAGTTCCTCCTAACCCTTAAAGAACCATGGCCCATCACTTAAGGACTCCTTGTTGCCTATAGAGATGGCCAGGTCTCATATTATTCAGAGCACAGCAAAGCTTTAAGACTGCTGTTAACTTCTTATGGCACAAGATATTTTGTATAAGAATCCTCCCCTCCCGCTTCAGAAAAATCACATTCCTTTATGCAGCTTATAGAGTCCAAATGAATAAACAACCATTAGCCAAAAACATGCAGACAAACTAAAAGGCATATGGTTCTGTTTTCACAGTCCTCTGAATCCTGTCCCATCCAATATCTATTCATGAAGATTTCAGGAAAATGACTTGAATATAAAAAATCAATTTATACACCAGGGTTCATAGTGCTTTTTGCATTTTTATGCTGTAAAGGTAGTGCTGTACTTTACATTTACATAGGAAGACTTTTATTTCACAGTAATATTGTACCACCGATAACAATGCATCAAAAAGAGTTAACATTACTTTCTATTCTCAAGTATGCCAATAAAATATGACATGTAGTTGTTTAGTTGATGTCAAATCTAGCTTTAATTTTTAGCACACAACAGCATCCTCCAAAAAGAACAAGGACGGAAACTAAATTTAACTTAAAACAATTTAAATTTAAATCTAATTAACATTAAATTAAAGAAACAGTTAATCTCCATCTATTTATTTCCCTTCTCTTTATCAATTATATTGTGGAAGAAACTTATGGAAGAAGCTAGGAATATAAATTGTGTAATAATGCACAATAGTGTTGGGAATGCAAGAAAAATAAGGAAAAAGCATCCTCCTTCTGCAGGATTCTCTATAAGATCTCAGGGGCTTTTCTTCACCTGTGAATGGGATCTAAATGTTATGACACTGAATTAAACAGGGCTACAGGCGAACATAGGAAAGCCTTACTTATTATAAGATTAAGACAATTTAGTGGTTACACAAAGTCATGTGCAACAGGACTGAACTAAAATCATTAGACTGGGTTATCAGGTGTCAGTTCAGACATTTTTCAAAACATACCAGGCTGCCCAATGTCTACTAATCCAGGACCAGGAATTAAGTGCGGACCAGATAAATTCAAGTTGGGGATGTTCCCCAGGTTGGGAAGTCCAGCAGGTAAAGTCATCAGTCCTAATAAAAATAAGATGCTAAATTTCAAAAGTTCATATTACTTGCAGAAGCAGAAAAAAGAAAAGTGACAAAGACATTTATTGGAGGAACACTTCCGAGTCTTTTCTAACAATCACAATATGTTGAAGAGAGAACATCAGACACACGGATGTCCAGAAGATATCCTTGGTCATGTGTATCACTTCAAGGAATGGGCATAATATAGATGTCTGGAAATAACCAGTGTGGACTTCCTTCCCTCACATAATGTAATATGAAGTTGTCTATTTACAAGACAGGACAGCTACAGAGTGCCATTTTTCTATAATGCTTTGTATTATATACCTTTAAGTGCTATTTTCAGAGAACAGTTCTTCTATGATTTTCAGAAATGTATATGAATACTGTCCCAAATGTTACAGATAGATGAGGAGCAAAGGTCTTCTTACTCATAAACTGCAAAATATTTCTAATAGTCTTATAGTTTTAATTGCTACACCAATGCAGTTCTTTCCCTATAGGCATTCAGAGTTCCCAGTTCCCATTTTTATTTACTTTTGTCATGTTAGGGTACAAGGCCACCCCTGTCTTTTTTGTATATTTGGAATAGTCCTCATATAAGGCTTTTCAGTTATGCATATTTTTCATACATATTTTTTCCTTCAAATTGTAAATACTAACCTGTACTAATTTGCTGAGACCATACATTTGATTTCAAAGGCAGATACTATAGTATGTATTAAGACTGCACAGATACTCAGTCAAAAACTGTTAAAACATCCTCATCTAGTCTGGATCACTGTGGAGGTAATCCAATCACGCAAGGTCTTTAGCGCTAACCTTAAGGTAAGAGTCATTATACTTATTTTTAAAATTGTTTTTGTCTTGTATGAACTCATATTAACTTCACAAAGAGCTTGAGCTGAAAAAGAGAGCTGCTATTGCAAAATTCATTTCATGTCAGATTCTCATTAGGGCTCATGCAAACAAAACATCAACTGAATTATCCACTGAATATAGACCATGGAAGTTTTATTGAAAGAATTCTTAAATTAAGATTTTGGTTCTGGTATATTCATATCATTTTTGTGTAAGTGTATATATGTGTGCGTGTATGTATGCCTTCGGGTAAGTGTTGACTTCTGACAACTGCATGGATTGGTCCCTGCAATTTTCCTGGCAATATTTTTTGCAAGTGATTTGCCACTGCCTCCTTCCTAAGGATGACAGAGAATGACTAGTTAAGGTGGGACTAGAATTCAGAGTTTCCCAATTTCTAGCCTGGTGCCTTAACCACTACACCAAACTGGCTCTCTATATTCATATAATACGGAATGAAAATATATCTTTTTTTACATTTTAATCTATAATATTTATAAAAAGATGGTTTTCAATTAATTTAAATTGTATATTTAGCCACACATATATTAAATGAAATAAAATTAACATCATTTATTTGGCTAGCACATATAGTTCTCAGGATATTCTTACAGCACCTCCTATTTTCGGCATAAGCAAATAAACATTTACTACATCTAAAATTAATCAGTGATACAACACAATTCAAATATTTGAAAACTTCTACTCAAGTACTGTAGTGATCTGAATGAAGAAAGAAGTTTCACAGACTGTTTTTTTAGAGTGGATATAGAAAGTCTATACACACACCCCTGTTAAAATGCCAGATGTAAAAAAAAAAGTCAGATCGAGAAAAATCACTTCAGAATATTAAAGTGGAACAAGTTGTGAAGTGATTTATCTTGGGTCTTATTATTTTTTTGCATCTCAAAAACCTGACATTTTACAGAAGGGTGTAGATTTTCTATATCCACTGTATTTAAAAACACTGTTTTCACCATTACACACATGAAAGTTCATCCACATTTACATCACATACCTGGTAACGGAGCTGCTGAGTTAATTGGAGGAAGAGGTTGATTTGCTTGGGGAGGCAATAATGGTACTGTAGGAACACCTAATGAAAAATCAAGCCATGTTATCTTTCAAATGCTATTTTGAATGTATCCAGAAAAATCTCTAAGCAAGCCCGACCTGTCTACCTTGAAAGTTGCCTCTAGGTTTTCCAGCAAAAATCTTTATTATTAAGCACTTTCAATTTTTTTTATTTTTTATTTTATTCTCTATGATTAGATAGATAGATAGATAGATAGATAGATAGATAGATAGATAGATAGATAGATAGATAGATAGATAGATAGATAGATAGATAGATAGATAGATAGATAGATAGATAGATAGATAGATAGATCATCCCCAAGTAATCTTTTTTTATATTCTAGGGCAGATACATAACCTTTGCTATAAAATGATTTGGCAGGAAACAGTGTTCCTCTTCTCATACCTCCTTAGATTTAAAAGTACTCAACACAAGTGGGAAAAGTGCTCATGTAAAGAGCACCAAAGACGGGCAAAATTTCATGAGCCTGAAATCTTCATTTGGAAAACTTAGCTTCTGTGCTTGTGTGTTTTGAGAAATATCATTTTGTGGGTTCTATCTGTTCCAAGCAATGCAACTAGGCTGTTTTGTGGTTTGTTATTGCTCTGTAAGAGAAATAGGAATTTGCTATAAGCCCCCTATTTCCTTATTTTATCTTAAGGTGACAAAGATAGGTGAGATACAGCAGATGCTGGCTGCTACTGATTACCTATCATTGTATGAAATTTGGCCAAAGAGATGATTTTTAAAATTTTCTAAAACATTAAAAATGTAGAAAAATATTGGACGGGAAACAAAGCATAATTACTGTTTTGGATGCATTAGAGAACTCTTTTAATATTTGCTCATTCATTCTTAATGAAAACCCTTGTGCCGCACTGCACGGAGTTCTAGAATATATCCCACCCTCGGAATAAAATTACAGCAGGTTCACATGACTAGCAAAAAAAAAGAAAAAGAATCAAGTTGGCAGAATTCTATAGAAACCAAGATTTTAACATCTGGCCTCTTCTTCAAGAACCAGACCCTTCTCCACCCAGCTCTCCAGTAATGTTCCATTTTATAGCTATATATCACATTACTGTACATGGCATGTAATTTAAATAGACTGTCATTCACCCCTGATATAATTACATTAAGAAAACAGAACACTGGTATTAGGATTACACAAAAGACAAACCTGTGCTGAGCATGTTAGGGACAGCAGGAGTTGTGTTAATGGCAAGCCCAGCCAAGACTTGTTCTACTCCTGTAGTTCCAGGTGGCAATGAAGAAGGGGGATTAACTGAAGACAGCTGCACCTAATTAAAAAAAGAACACTGTTTTACCAAAGATCGGCTGCTTCGTAAGACGTTACAAGGAAATAAATGCTTAGAAAAGAACATACGTATCGGAATAACACGTTACAAAAGAAGGAATCTTATTCCACCAGAAGCGGTTGGGAGAGTCACAGTGTAGGCTGCAAAAAGGAAAGGGTGACAACTTACTTCTGTGAAGCCATCTTTGAGTGGGCTAATAGGTGTACTAGACAACTGCCCGGGAAGAGAGATTTTCTTTCCCTCTTCGAAAGGACGAGTAGGTATCCGATGCAGGTATCCGTAGCCAATGCCACAACCTAGGCTTTAAATATAAAGAAAGAAAGAAAGGAGATTAACCCTAAATATGTTCACACTTACCCCGTGCCAATGGATTGCCTTTGAGGAATTGTATGGACAGAATTTAAACAATATCCTTAAACAGGTACATTTCATTTATGAATGTAATAGCGGCATGTGTAAGGTATTGAAAATAGCAATCAACTTTAATTCATTTTTAAGGATTATCCTCATTTCCAAAGATATTACACAACTTTAGAGCAATTCAAAACTGTTGCCATAAAGACAGCATTAAAGTAAGGCTGTAAAAAATTAACTAGAGACATCTGAAAGGCTGGGCGTATAAAATCCCACGACCTAAAGTATCTAATGAACAACTCTATAGCCTTCCTTCCCTCCAAATAAAGCCTTTCAGGGACACCAGATACAGTTACACAACTATACAGAAATCCCAAGCATCATGGGAATATAGAGGTATCCTTCTGCTTTTATTTTTCAATTTGCCTTTACAGATAAGTCCTCGACTTACGACTGTAATTGAGCCTGGAATTACAGTTGTAAGTTGTGCCAGTTGTTAAGTGGGTTGTTGTTAAACAAATGCCGCATTCATTAAATGAACCCATTGTTTGCTGAAACCAGAAGTAAATATTGTAAAACGGCATAAATCACAGTCATGTGATTGTGGGACACTTCAAATGGCCATAAATGCAGGTTGGCTGACAAGCGCTCAAAATGTGATCACATGACCATGGGTGGTGGTGGGGGGCAAGCTGTTGAGACTTCAAACCCAGATCATAAATACTATTTTTGGGTCCATCATGGTTTCTAAGTGACCAAGTGAAGGATCACCTGTATACTACTCTCTGTTCAGCTAAAAAGGAATAAAATGCAGAACTTTATTTTTCATGATATAGGGCTATATTAATACATTATGAGCTTGAAGGGGGGTCATTAAAAACATAATTAAAAACCTACAAGTCACACAGAAAATTATACAGCCAAGAGAAAGAAACCTGTAGCCATATAGAATGGACATTTATTTTCTAAATTAATGGAAACCTACCTGAATTATAGTATTCATCATATATAGAATTATAATATTCACGCAACATGCTGAAAATTTAAAGTACTTTATATATTTTAAGTGCTTGTGTTCAGTAAAAGGGAGCGAATAAAATCTTGCAGTATGGGAATTGAATTTTGATGTGAGTGTTTACCCTAAGATTTAATGTAAAACAGAAACACTAGCAAATTATTCCTCATATATTCTGTCTGTTCAAAATGCAAATGGAGTTCATGGCTAAGCAATATCTTAAAATACTATGAAATAGATTTAATCTAACTGTCACTGTATCTGTCCAGTCTGGTACACATCTAATTGTGTGGGAACCACCCAGAAACAGTACCGAAATGATGAGTTTAATCACATTTCATATCCCTTTAAACAAAATCAGCTTACCTTCCCTCTCCACCCCATGCAGTATTTGGGGTAATAACGACTTCTCGACAATTATCAGTATCAGTGTTGTATACATAAAGTTTTAATGGCTTGCCTTCGTGTGTTTCAATAAGAGAGAATAAATCTTCAGACTAAGGAAAAAACATATTGAGTTGACACTTCAATTAATTTTAATCAACTGTATTTTATTTGTTTTATTTTAATGTTCTGAAATTCAGAATGAGCTGAATTTCTTAACTTTAGCAGATGAGAACATTCATTAGTTTATTTCTACCGATAAGTAAACACATATGCACAAATTGTAAAATAACCTTTCTTTTATTGTTTTCACTTGTTCTTTCTGCTCACCTTTAAGTTATTAATACAATTAATAATAATAAATATTAACTTCTAAGTTATGTATGTCTACTCAAAAATAAAACTCAACAAGGCTTATCAGAAAGCCAATTATAAATAATTGTGAGCAACCTGATTTGAGTCTAAAATGGTCAGAATCTTGATTTTTTTAAAAAATAAATGAAATAACATATTTACCTCATTCATGACTGTATCTGCCCCAATGATGTAGTCACTATGAGGTCTAAGACCTGCAAGTGCAGCAGGAGAATTTGGTTCAACTTCCTAATTACAAGACATAAGGTTTTTTTTTTTTTAAAAAAGTGAATACCTTAATCAGATCAAGAAAAGTACAAAAGACAGATAAAAAATTAAAAACTCTCTCAAATCAAGTTCAACTACTGATAACTACATGGTCACATGCAGACTGTAAGAAGAGATTGGACAGCCATTTGTCTGAAATGGTATAGATCTCCTTTTGAGAGGGGGTTGGACTAGAAGACCTCCAAGGTCCCTTTCAGCTCTGTTATTCTGTTATTATTACTTTATTTGAAGGGAGGGAAGAAAAGGAATTTGGGGGGGGGGTGAGGAGAAAAAGAGAGAGAAAATGAAATCCCAGGAGTCAATATGGTTAAGATTTGCTCCACACCTTTGCCACATAACCACTAAAATACCTTTCGCTTTCCTTAACAAATGAAATGTGCACTTCAGGGAAAAAAATACACTGACTTCAAGATAGAGAAGTTGTATATACAGGTCTGTACCAAAATGTATTTGCACAATGACTGTTGTTTTCGAGGGAAAGGGGAAAATCCCAGATAAGTAATAATGCATTAAACGCATTACTGTGTTGGCAAATGTTATCTCTTCCTTGTTTTTAAAGAACACCCACCACAAACATATAGAAAAGCTTTATTTCTAGATATGCAACAAACTCTGTAATAGCCATCGCATTGTTTATATGGATACAGACTTTAATTTAATGAAGGAAGTGCAGTAAAGGAAATATATGCAACTAATTGAATTTTTTCCTATGCCACTTGGTAAAAATAAGTGGTGAATTCCTATGGGAAGCATAAGCATACTCATAGCTAAAAAGGCAGTTAAAGCCAGAAGATTCTACACACACAGAATGATTTTCTTCTCTTAAAAAAAAACGGAGCTTCTACTTACCAGCACGTGCCACACGTTCTCATTGGCGCCATCAAAGCTGCAAAACCGAATGCTCACGCCCAGCAAACCCTGCCCTCCCCACATGTTGCTGGGGGTTACGGATGTCTCCCGGAGCTCCAGGGTTTTGCTGCTATAGACCAGCATCTTAACAGGCTTTTCCACGTTGGCTTTCAGCAGATCCTTCAACGTGTCATTGTCTTTATTCTAAGAAAGGTATGAAGATAAAAATTCGCTCAATTCATTTGCAGTTATGCTCACACTATAGCAATGTATCAGCATTTCCAAATACTCGATAGAAGAACATTTTGGATAGGACATTTTGGGCATTCCTAGCATTAAACGTATGCCTTTCCTAATGTGCCCAATTTTCGCTTTCTTACAACAAAACGGGCAGAAGCATGCTCTTATAATTTTAATCATTCTCTCTTTGTCTAACAATTATTTGTTCCTCATAACAAACCATATACCATGTACTAACTTTCCCTCAGCATTTGCATATTGACTAGACAGCACCAATCAACAATAAATTAACATTACCCCAACTAACCTCCTGACCCCCAGACCCAGAAAATCAGCCAGTTTTTTTTAAAACTTTCTGAAAAAACAGGGTGGTGTTTTTTTTTTTGCCAGTTACATTTAATATGTACCTCGACTACCCATATACAGTTCACAGTTGGAGAAGCCAGGGATTTCATACAGTATTTCAAAAGGCATGAAAAACCCACGTATCATAATCTTGTCCTCTTTGGACTCATATAACCAGGATAACGTTGCAGGATCTAATCTGGTCAGTCACCAGGACCAGAGGGTTAGTCTTCTGAGCTTTCCATCCTCGGGGAAGCTGACACGTATTCTGGTGAGAGAGAAGTTCCCTGGGGATTGGGGCTCCAGCACGAGTCCAAAAGCTTGGAAGACTAAATCTCTGGCCCAGATTGGATCCTGCAACATTTTCCTGGGACACATATATTTGCCTTCATTCATCATATATTCAATCTATATAACGGGTACCAAGGTAGGAATTAAACCAAACTTAAAGAAACAGCCTATTTCTTCTTTCATCAGCAGGAATTTTGTATCTCAGGAATCTATGCTTGGAACAATCTGTTTCCTTTTACCAACTAAACTTTCCAGAGGAAACAGATTTGCTTGTACAAACAGGTCTCAAATTATTTTTTATGAGTCAAAAGCTCTTTTCAGCTGGGCAAAGATTATTACCTCCCCTCTCCAGGCATAACTCCATAACGTTGGATTGTGAAGTTATAAATCTGGATTTATGTTTTCAGGTACCCACCCATAACTTTTAATTTGGGGATTCACTTACCAGCCTGGAACCATTAATAGAAACAATAAAGTCAAAAAATGGCTCCAATCCAGCTCTATGTCCTGGTGAATTTTCTTGCACCTAGAACATAAACATTACATGGAAAATCAGAGAGACGATGTAACAGGTTTGATAATAATCAAAAGCAGCAACAGCAACACTATGATTCCCAGCATGGAAAACCTTAATAAAAACGTAAATGCTGTCATTAATTAAAGCCAACAGTACACTACAAACTTTTAGGGAGTCAAACCAATTTAAAAAGACAAATATATGTCACCTCTTGGAAATAACAGATAACAAGCCCTGTTATCAACTGTGGGCTATAACTGTGGACATATCTTAGGAAATCCAGTTGTCACGTAGGCAATTGCAATTTAAGGGCTGCAGCCTTTGAATGAGGTTTTAATAACTTTCCAAAGTTTCTGATTGTGTGAGCCTTTTCTCAAACTATACAAACCAATCTCTGCCTAAAAAGGCCTATTATTATGAATTCATCTACGAATTTGTTTTGAACACAGCTATATTACACATGGTAAGAAGCATTACAGTTATTCCCTTTTTTAAAAAAAAAAAAAGAACAAAATTATGGCTATGAAATAAACAACTATTACTAGTACAGAAAGCTAGAGTTCCTAATAAAGTAGTAAAATGTAATAAAAAGAAAGATAAATGCTAAAGATGTCGATCATATTTTAAATACCAGTTAAGAGTAATAATAGCTCAAAAGGAAAATCCATTAACAGGTTGGCTAAACAGTTTAGAACCAAACCAAGATTGACAGAACAAAAACAAATTTATAGACATTAGGACTGCAGTTTTTGGATTTGAGACAAAAATGTGTTCCAGAGCACACAGATGAGAAGGGAGGATCTTTCTGTGACTCATTAAATTGGTCCCATCTTGCATCAAGATTGTATGGCTGCCTTGCATAGCTACACTACAATCATCAGAAGACTACAGTTTAAAAAAACTGTTGAGAAAAACACATGACTGCTTTCTTCCTTTTCAGCTAATCACGAGGAAAGCTTGAGACTTCTGATAACTAAAATGTTTTTAGGTTATTAATTAATAATATCTATATACAGCTGTCTACTGATACTGGGGATATCATTTAGTCTCTTTTGTGGTTATTTTGCTGGAACAGTATTTCATCACAATCATAAAGCCACAGAACCCAACACAATCGAACTACAAGTAGTGTAATGACTTAGGACTATAAGGGAGCCCAAAATTTCCGTTGCTGTTAAGTAGTAGAGCCCATTTTATGATCTTTTACCTGTACACATTACAGGTAATCCGTGACTTACAGACATTAGTTTAGTGACTGTTCAAAGTTACAATGGCACTGTATTTTTTTTTTTCACACTTAACAACTGTTGCAGTATCCCCATGGTCACGTGATCAAAATTCGGACATTTGATAACTGGTATGTAGGGGAAGCCCATTTCACTTAACAATTGTGTTACTAGCGTTAACAACTTAAGTGATTTGCTTAACAACCGTGGCAAGAAAGGTCAGAAAATGGGACAAAACTCACTTAACCACTGTCTTGCTTAGCAACGGAAATTATGGGCTCAATTGTCACCATAAGTCAAGGACTAACGTATACCTCTCCTCTGCAAGCTGCATTGGTTGCCAGTCTGCTTCTGGGACCAATTCCAGGTGCTGGCTTTGATCTTTAAAGCCCTTCATGGCAGGGAATCGGGTTATCTGAGAGACTGCCTTTCCCAGATTACATCTGCCTGCCCCATCAGGTCTGACAAAGAGGCCATATTGCAGGTCCTGCTGCCAGGGAACTTCATCTGGCGGATAAAGTCCCAGGAGGCGGGCCTTCTTTGCCACATTACCCACCTTGTGGTATCTTCTCCTCCTGGGAGATTAGTTCCATCCCTCTCAAAATTCTCCAAGTCCCTCAAGACCTGGCTATGTTATTAGGTCTGGATGGACGGACAGACAGACAGACAGACAAATTATATATGTAGTCCTTGACTTACAACAGCTCATTTAGTGACCTTTCAGAGTTACAACGGCACTGAAAAAAGTGACTTATGACTTATTTTTCACAGTTACCATCTTTGTAGCATCCCCATGATCAAGTGACCAAAATTCAGAAGCTTGGCAATTGGTTCATGCATATGACCTTTGCTATGTCCCAAGGTCATGTGATCACCTTTTGCAACCTTTTGGCAAGCAAAATCAATGGGGAAGCCAGTTTCATTTAACAACTGGGTTACTAACTTATCAACTGCAGTGATTCATTTAACAACTGTGGCAAGAAAGGTCGTAAAATGGGGCAAAACTCGCTTAAGAAATGTCTCACTTAACAACAGAAACTGGGCTCAATTGTAGTCGTAAGCTGAAGACTACCTTTATATTAAATCTGTATATAAAATCTCTCTCTCTCTCTCTCTCTCTCTCTCTCTCTTTATCTAAATACTACATAATACTTTACAATAACATGTGTAAATCATCTATTTTAGGGTTTGGTAAAAGTGGTTATTAGCATTCAGAAAATTCCCTACATTCCTTATCAGTAACCGTTCTAATTTACAGATATATTTGGAAACAAAGGGAAGTCTTCATGTTCTGTTTTCTACCTGACCACAAATTGGTCTGACCACCAACGGTCTTGTGGAAAGAATCTCTCAGGGAAGAGGGAGGAAGGAAGGAAGGAAGGAAGGAAGGAAGGAAGGAAGGAAGGAAGGAAGGAAGGAAGAAGGAAGGAAGGAAGGAAGGAAGGAAGGAAGGAAGGAAGGAAGGGAGGGAGGAGGGAGGGGGGGAGGGAGGGAGGGAGGGAGGGATTAAACAAGACTGCTTAGCTGCATTCTACCACCATGCAACCTATTAAACTTTGGGAAGGGCGATGTATTTTTAAATTTGTTTTAAAATATTATATTTTTATTTATTATTGTTGTTCATAATTTTTTTGAGGTCCTCAACAGTTTGTTTAGTGGCCATTCAGATACAATGGCACTGAAAAAAGTGAAACTGTTGCAGCATTCCTATGGTCACATAATCAAAATTCAGACACTTGGCAACCGATTCAAGTTTATAACGGTTGCAGTGTCCCGGGGTCATGTGATCATCTTTTGCAGCCCTCTGACAAGCAAATTCAATGGGCAAATTTAACAATGGTGCTTCTAACTTAATAACTGCAGTGATTCACTTAACAACTGTGGCAAGAAAGGTCGTACACAGAGCAAAACTCACTTAATACCTGCCTCGCTTAGCGGCAGAAATTTTGGGGTCAATTATAGCCATAAGTTGAAGACTATCTGTACTGAACAGCAGGACTATCATCCTGCTCCACTCAAAGTTTTGGAAGAAAAGTTAACTTTCTCATCTTCTAAAACTGCTGTCTTGTATACACATAGTAAATAAAATTTGATTTAATATACAATTTCTAGCATTACTTCAACCACAAATATGTGATCTGATGGTCTGTAATTATAAGAATGCATGAGAGGCAGGAATCTGGACATATGATTTATCATCTGATAAATTCTAGTTGGCAGAATAGTGATGCCAAGAACTGACCTGGATCTATAAGAAGTGATAGGAAAATTTTACAAATGTAATTTCATAGATGCCACTAATAACTTACAGACGGATTCAAATAGACTCATCTGATTTATCTGTAAGTCGGTTCTAAAGTTATTTTCTTATTTTAGAAATTTTAAAATTCCCTAAGCACCTAACATTTAAAACTATTGTGGATATCATCTTCAATCCAAAACATTTAAGAAGAGCTTTTGATAAGAAGGCCTGCAAAAGTGGCAGCCAGTTTATCAACTACAAAATGCTGAAGGCAGAATTTTTCTGGTAGTTCAGCAGAGAGATAATGTAATAAAACATTTCAACATACCGTCTGCATTAAAGGCTATGCTTCAGTTCCCTCCATTAAAATCGACTGAGCTTCTTTTCTTTTTAATTGGCTACAAGATTCCACTGAACTATTCAGAAACAACTTTCTTTTTCAGAGAAAAAGCTCTAAGTAAATTGATCCAACTGTTACAAGAAAATAAATCACCTATACTGAGGAGTCTCACAGTTACACAGCTACATATAGTTGATTGTTTTAGGGTACTGCACTACCGTTCATTCTACCAGAGTTATAACCAAACAAGCCATACGAAAGCAAAAAAACAATAATCTTGATGGTCTTATTGCCAAAATTCAATATTAAAAAAGTTATTTAACATGCAATTAATTTTAGGTAACAATACTTTCCCACTGTAAGTAATATGATTAAGTTCAAAACAGAGTGCATAATTATTATTACTACATGAACCATGACAATCTCAGTTTGCTTTCCAATTATATTTGCAGAAATGTGTATAATTAGTCTATTCTGTAGTTAAATGTCACATAAAGCCATACAGTAATGCAAATACACCTGTTTTCTGCTTTTACCTTACACAATAAAAACACTTTGCCATATCCAGGTTCGTTCCTTAGACAACCTCTAGTTATCTATGAGAAGAAAGGTAAGTTCCATCACTTTGTTCAGAAGGAAACCAGGGAGATGGAATGTGCTACCAAGGACCTTAACAAGGACAGCAAATGCTTACAATTATTATTTTTTTTAAAAAAAAAATCCCTTGTATGTATGTCTCTGGTTTAGTTCTCCATTAACATAACTGCTATTAGATATACTAAAGAGTTCAAATTTCCCTGAGGTTATGTGTCTCTTTGCGGTCTTAAAACACACAGAATTTATTCTAAATCACTGCCTGAGGCAAAAAGTATCTTTAAAAAACACTAACATGCAAGTTATGTTGGAAAAATTAAAACAGACAAAAATGTTAACAAAAATTAGTTTAACAGGCACACAGGCAAAGAACTAGTAGATTCTATATAAAAGCTTGTAAAGTAAATTATTTAACCAATCTCGCATTTTTATTTTGGTCATAGATTAGTTAGCAGACTTTTTCAAAATATATGTGGGAAGGAACTACATTTTATTTTATTTAGCTGATGTATCTTTAGCATGATTTTCCCTTTTATATTCTTAATCTAACATTTACTTAATTCACATCTCCTCTCTGACAGATACTTATATATACACCCGATAATACTGTTTTATGTATAAACCTGATATAATGCTGTTTTCTCTTGCATATTGTAGTATATTCTTGTATCCAACATATTTATTCATGTATATTTTCCTCAATAAATCTACATAGGTGAAACACTGACAGATATTCCAGATTTTTGATGTATCTGCTTTTTGAATTTTTCTGTCACATTCTGGAGATCTGCATATCTATATGTCAAATAAGGAATGTATGAGTCTGACATTCCTCTTTTTATGGGTCCTTCCTGGCTACAAGTTCCACTGATCTGAAGTCACTAGATCCAGAGTCAGATTTAGGATAAGTAATGTCAAATGTTTCATATTCCACTAGTTATTAACTTCATTCTACTATCCCTTTTGTTTCATTGGCCTGTAAGTATTTTTCCTGATTTTTAAAAAATATTTGATTCCCTAATATTCTGATACGAAATAAACTCTGCAGATGGTGCTTCCTCTGTCACATGCCTTCTTAGTGATAGCAGGAATGTCATAAGCCATATTCAGGCATTTGCTTGAAAGCAAAGCACTTGAGCTGGATAACTTGATGGGGCTGCATGCAGTACTTCCTCTTTGCTTTGCCCTATCTCCTTGGACTGACTCAAGAGGCCCAAAGGGAAGCTGTACTGTATCTGAGTTTAGCTGAACCAGATGGCTTCTATCCATGGCATTCAAGATACTGTTTATTTGGCCCCAGGTTGTATGAACACTTTTAAACCTGCCTTCAGATAAGCACAAATACAGCTTCCCTTGCAAGACCTAAACAGATTGGGAAAGAAAGATTATGCTGGATGGAAGACGTGGCCAATTCTATCTGGTTCTGGCCCTCATGTGAAGAACTCTGATGTCTGTCAGATTTGAAACACAGCAGAATCTCCTAGCTTTCTTGCTAAATGCAGCTAGTAAAGAATACTTCTATTTAATCTTATGACTAGCATGCAAAACAAACAAACAAACCAGAAATAAGGACTGAATTCTATGTCTCCAATTGATAATAGCAATTTGCTATGCTTCCCCTAGGAGTGTCAATGTATAAGACTTATTGAAGTTATTGAACTAAGTTGGAGAAAAATGGGATAACTGAGAATGCAGCAAACTGATGGCAACTCATACCCCATTTAGCCACTATCTCACTCAGCAGTACAACAATTTAACCAAGAAGGAAACTACAAATGCTCTTTTACTATATCATAGGATTTTACTGCCTGGTAGAAAAGTATCTTTTAATTATGATATAGCAGGGGTGTCACATCAGGGTTGTGGTTGACCTTGGGGGGCTGGGGTGGGCAAAGTGGGGGTGGGCATGGCCAGCTCAACGTTGCTCGTATCGGGGGGTGCCTGCAGTGGCCCAGGCGAGTCTGGGGGGGGGATCCATTGTCTCTAGCTGAGGAAGGCGAGACCAGGGCGAGCACTAAACCCTTATCCACCAGGAGTCTTGCTGTCCCTCTCAGGCCATGCAGAGGACCCCCCGTGATGCAGGATGCCTGGAGCCCTGGGCAGTGGAGGGCAAGCGCCCGGTCCAGCCTTTCCCAAGGGGGCGCCCAGCTGCGCTTACCTCAAGGCTGCTGCTGATTGGCTCGCTCTTCTTGGCCAAGTTGCTCATGGTGTGTGTAGGGGCAAAGTGTGTGGGTCAGAGGGAGGCCCACTCTCTCTCCCTGTGAGGAGACTGGTTTTGTAACCAAAGCATCCTCAGCAATAGGATGGGAGACCACCAGGAGAGGTCAGGAGGAGGGGACAAGGGGATGGTGAAAGGGCAGCAGGGCTGCTCATGGCCAAGTGCTAAGGCAGGACTTCCCTCAGACTCTTCCTCCCTCTCATTATAATCTATCTTCCTTCCTTCCCTCCCTCCCACCCACCCTCCCTTCTTCCCACGCGGGCGGGGCCGGTCCCGGTGAAAAAGAAGCCTCGTGGCTACAAGGTTAGGTCAGCGAGCGGGCCATGGAAGTGCTGGTGGTGGTGTGGGGGGGTGGCACTGATCTACAACTTGGTTGCATCCATCAAAGCCAGAACACGCTCAGCCTTAGATCCACAGGGCAGCCCTGGAATCAGTGAGGAGCTGCCCTGCTACCTCAGCCCCGCCCCCTGGGTGTGCATACAGGAGACGACCAGCGCCGGTGTCCTGAGTGAAGTCAGCCTGCGGGGCAAGACAGCCAGCAGGGATGCTGGACTCCGCCTGCTCACCGCCTCTTGCACGCGTGCCCAGGGGGGCGGGCCAGGGGCACCCGTCGCTGGTTCCAGGGCTGCCCTGTGGATCTAAGGCTGAGCATGTTCTGGCTTTGATGGCTGGCACCAGGTTGTATATCAGTGCCCAGTCAGCCTGGGCCAGGCCAAGGTGCCATAGGCCGGTCCTTCGCTGTTTCTAGAGCAGGTCCCCAGGTCAGACGGAACCACATGGCCTTGTGTTTGACATGTCTGTATTATAGCATTTCATGCTGGGGAAACCCAGGAAAAGTATCTTCCATTACTATCAATTTCTGTGAAAAATGAATGACTAAGGAAAAGAAATCACAGAGAAAGGAGGAAGAGGGGGAAGAAGACAAGTCAAATTGCCATAAATCCAATGCCTTTATATAGGAGAGACCTTAATACATATCTAATGTTTTTTATTCAGTAAGAACTGCCTTATATCTGCCTAAGGAGTCTATATATCAATAGCTAACTTCCTAATCAATGGATATACAACGTACTGTACACTGCACTCTTCTTAACTCCCCAGTGTTAAATTGCTTGATCATCAAAAAATTGCCCTCCCTGAAATAAACAGCTGCTTTCAAAATTAGGAGTGTTGAACAAAGTTGACAAATTACAGGCTTTGAGAAACATAAATTTTCAAACCAGTATGTAAAAAGATAAACTCACCCTTGACCATATTGAAAATTTATTATTCAATTTACCGTATATGCTCCCCATCCCACCTAAAAAAATTACCTTTTTCACCACCTAAGTAAATATTCTATATATTAAATACAATACTTTCTGTTGTTTTAGTGTATTTTACTATACTGTTTAGCATTTTTTTCATTACTTTCTATATATTTAATGTTTTGAGGGTATCAGAAAAAGGGTGATGTATAAATGGCCTAAAAGAAATACAATTAATACAGTTTCTATGACACAGAGGCATTACTTTTCATTTGTGTCACCTTTTATTTTTTCTTCAACAGTTAAAATACCAAGAGTATAAATTATTTTCTATCTTGGAGTCATCTGGTGTAAGGATTAAAGGAGACTGTGAGATCTAGTCCCACTTTAGGCACAAAGCCAGCTGGGCGACTTTGCATCATTGATTTTCTCTTAGCCCTAGGAAGGAGGCAATGGCACTTCTGAAAAACCCTGCCAAGAAAACTGAAGGGACCTGTCCAGGCAGTCTCCAAGAATTGGACATGACTGAATGAAAGAAAAAACAAAGAGCTGTATATCAATGTAGAAATGTAGAATAAAATGTTAAGGAAGCACTACTACACAAATCCAATTTCCAATTATGAAGCTGACACAAATTTCCTCTAGGGCTACTGTTAGTTTGGAATTAATCGAACTTGTAATTGACAATATGATTAGTCTTTCTGGTATTTATCAGATCTTGAACAAAGTATTCCATATCTCTTGCCTAGAAATCCTTCAAATAGCAAATTACTGAAAATCTTTTTCTCTTGATGCCTATTTATATTGAAATTTTTTTTTGAATCAACTAAAGTTGTAATAACTCTGGAATCAAATGATGATGAAAGAAATGAACAAATCTCACTAATGTGAAAGCTTTGACATCCTTACAAGCTGCCATTTACTATTGTATTTTTGTGGAATTCTCTTGAAGAAAGTGCAACAAAATTGCTCAAACTGCATCATACACTTGCTTTTAAAAACATCAGGTATATTACTCAAAGTAAAAATACTTCCACCAACATATAACAGAAATAATATGAACCCCAAAGTGTAGGGAAGATCACAGAAATTATAAGTTTTAGGGTATGTAAAGTTAAGACAATGGAGATCAATTCTCCACTTGCATCTGCTAACAAGCTTCAATACCCTAATGGGTTAACACGCATCTTAACTGCCAACATGGCTTATTTCACCATTCTATGGGGTTAGTTTATTAGCTGATTATGTTTTGAAAGTTCATCTTACGGTTTTGAATTAAGCAATTACTTCTCCCAAAACGGGAAAGACAGAATAGATTTCATAGTGCAGAACTGACAAGATCCCCGGTTCTCCCCAGAAGAGATTCAGATATTCTACATCAGCACATCTTTTGACTTATCCGCTTTTTAACAAGCAGCTTGATCGAGAAGTAGTAATATAACTGTCACCCAGGATGGCTTGTTCTAGCATATAAAATCAATAACGTAAAAAACCAAAAAACCAAGGTCAGGAAGAGCATCACGAAATAATAAGCTCGCGAAACAGATCGTGCACGAACCGATGATAGTTGCCACTGGATTTTAAGCAAGATTTATTGGCTGAAACATTCTCCGAAGTCACTCAACCCAGAGTTATTATTGGGAACGTGGACGCGACTCCTCGGCCATCCCATCTCCTTCTTAACGAACAAAAAACAGGCACTTCCTTCTCGCTTTCTACCTTCTCTGCTTAAAGAGAAGCGCTAAGTAGCAAAACTAATTTCTGGCATGGATCTTTTTTTGGCGGGCGGAAAGGGAAAGGGAAGAGCAGAGATCCCCATGACTAGGTATATTTCCCAAGTGGCGACCCGAGAAAGGCTGAATTGATCCTCCAGGTCATCACCCACCCACCCTCCTCCACGGCAGGGCTCATATACTCCAGCAATCTTGGAAGTCACCCGTGGGACGTAGCCGTAAGGCGCCAGGCAAAGCTCAGTCCCGGCATTCGCGCATTCCTGCACGCTTCGCCTGCCGGGGGCCCAACCGCAGCCGCGGAATGCCTTCCCCTCCTCCGTGCACGGCCTTCCCACGTGCGCTCTCCCCCCTTCCCCGAGTCGTCCTCTCCTCTTACTCTCAAGACGTGGTAGCCTTCGGTGCCCCCGCCAGGTATCTCCACGCTCTGCGACAAGCCCATGGCTCAGGCCCAGCGGCGGACGAGCAGGGCGCCGAGCGGTGGCAGCGGCTTCTCCGGGGCGCGCAAACGGACGCGCGGCGCACCCGCCCCTCCCGCGCCAGCCAGCCAGCCGCCGTTGCCGCCGCCGCACCAAAGACGTGGCACTCCGTCGGGCCGGGACGCTGGCTGCGCAGGACGCTGGGATACGCAGGCCTCCGTGGCGGCAGCAGCTCCCCGACAGCGCCGCCTGCTGGAACCAAGGAGCGTGAGCGAAAGGGCGAGCAGGTCGAAAGCGCTGCGGCGCATGCGTGCCGCGAGGACGCTCAGGAAAAGTTATTTCCCGGCCCCCTCCCTTGCTCGCAGTGCCTTCTGGGATATATAGAGAAAAGACGGAAGGAGAATCAGCATAAACGTGTGACCTGCCTCGTAAGTGGTTCAACGGAGGCCCGTGAGGCACTAAACTGGTGATAACCCGTCGTTATTGCGGTATCGCTTCGGGGCGCCTCGTGCTGCTCTCTGGCGGTGAAAAAGGGGAAGGACTTGCTCGGTAATCGGTCTCTGCCCACAGCGCGCATTTTTGTGAGCCGCGTTCAAAGCCCCACACCTAAGGCGACCTTGCTTGCACGGCTTGGAGCCTAAACAGGGTTGGGGGCCATTAGGAAATCCCAGGCTATAGGCTGAGATTGCTGGAAAGAAAACGTCTCAGGAAAGATGAGCAATCTCCGTACAGTGGCTAAGAAAACCTCATGCAAAGCACCGCTGGGTCTGAAGTTTTACTGGGAAAGCTGCTTGACTTTCACACGTCAAGCTGCAAGTGAGTTTTAATATGTTTTGAGGACTCAGCCAATGTGTTGAGCAAACTATCATATGTGGCAGAGGGTGTCTTGAAAACCCTGAACAATTCAGTGTATTGACATGAACCTTAAGATGTGCCTGTCGAGGGAACCACCAGGTCTTGCTTAGAATCCCCCCTGGTTTTTAAGATCTGCAAAGACTTTTTGAAGATGAGGATTTTCCTTGTTGAATAAAACAGCAAGCAGGCCAAGTACATAGTACACCCCATGGTTTGTCAATACTCTCCTTGTTTTCTTTTAAGAGAAAAGTGAAAGACTGGCAAAGGCTTCCTAATTCCCTACGGGCCCACAATGTGCCTCTTTTTGAGGGGATCTTTGTGCTCTCTGAGTTTGGTTGGGCAAACTAGAATGTAAATTGAGAGCAAACCCCACACCTTACTAGCGCTGAGGCTGTTACCTAGTTTAGGTAATGAAACGTCTTCAAGAAAAAAAGCTCAGAGAACCAAGGGCCCCTCATTTCAACCCTCACCTACAAATATTCTCCTTTATCGGTTCCTCTTTTTTCTTGGCAGCCTCCTTTGGATCTGATCCAGGTCCACATCAGTAGACTTTAGGCTCCTCTTAAACGTCTGTGGAGATTCTCAGTCATCCAGGTGATAGTTATCCCAAAGATGCTTTTTCATGAGGCAACTGGACTTTCTTGTTTTTCTTTGAAGATGTTTCACTTCTCATCCAAGCTCTGACTGGATGGTGGAGGAATGGAAGGACCATTCAGTCAGAGCTGAAGAAGCTTCTTGGATGAGAAGCGAAACGTCTTCAAAGAAAAAAAAAAGTCCAGTTGCCTTGTGAAAAAGCATCTTTGGGCTCCTCTTAAACCAACGGCCCTTCGGCTGTGTAACACTGCCACCTTGTCCAGCTTAGGATCATCAGCCACCAGCACTGCTCTTATTAAAACCAAGAACAAATCAAAACAGTTAAGGCTGTTTAGTTCCATCTGTGGTAGCCAGCCCATACAACTCATAGTTGCTCTTCTTGTATGAGAGAATTGTTCCTACAGGAAGTGGTGTTGTCTTCTTTACTGTCAGGCTCTACAAAAGAATCTGCTGCTTCTTTGAGGACGATTGTTTGAGATGATAGATTCACAGCATATCATGGACTCATTTTTGCTAGGGCTTTGCATTCTGATTTAGAGAAAAAAGATCAGCTATACATGGAATAAATATTCAACAAATTGTAGATAAGTAATTATTTCCTTTTTAGCCTAGCTTGTATAATGCCAAAGAAAATATTTTTGCCTTTAAGAAGAATTATAAAAGCAAGCAATATTCCTAAGAATACATTTTCTAGATTTGTATGATGTAGTTATTGATAGTTGACTTAACCTGGTGTATTCAGTTAACTACATTTTCTGAGTTTGCAGGACACAACCATGAATTTAGCATACAGCTGGGGTTCACACAAGACAGTAGTTCAGGGGTCTTCAAACTTGGCCCTTTTATGACTTGTGGACTTCAACTCCCAGAATTCCTCAGCCAGGCATGCTGGCTGAGGAATTCTGGGAGTTGAAGTCCACAAGTCATAAAAGGGCCAGGTTTGAAGACTCCTGCACTAGATAAATGTAGTTGTTAGTTCACTGAGTTGTGTGACGAGACCTGTTGTATATCTAATCTCAAAAAAAGATTCTCATCATAACAAACTCATCCTTGCCATACCTATTCAAAAGTCAGATTATTGAATACTCTTTTTTGCTCTCATTGTACTGTGGGAAGTCAGCCCCCCAGAGAAGGAAATATTAAAAGGGCAGAAAAATATATTTCCTCAAAGGATCTTAAAGAGGCAGAAAAGCATGCTCAGTTTTCTTAATGGTTCCGGGTCTCCCTCCCCCAGGCAGAGGCCAGCTCTGTAGAAATGCAGATGTAAATCCAGGAAGGTTGAAGCTAGAAGATTAAGAAGACAAAGACACCTAAAATCTACATACCTCACCCAAACTCAAAAGAGTCATCAGCCCCAGCCCCAGGGAAGCAGGATATGACCTTTGGGACATAATAGGATTAACCCATCACCATCAGAATACCAGAAAGGCACACCCAGACTCGGGTCAGAACACATGACACAGGAAATAGCCTCAAACAGGAACAGGAAACAACTCCAAACAAAAGGCTCCAGAGGGTATAAAAACTCACTCCCTACATGTGCTTTCTCTCTTTTCTGCCAGAGCCATCTTTCTGTCTGGCTCTCCTCTTCAATAAACTGCAACCTTCTTTCTAAAACAGTCGCCATGTTTATTCCCAGCTTGGACTGAACCACGATGAAGACTTTTCTTTCAACAGTACCAGGGCTTAAATACAGCAATATTTAGATACATGCCTGCTGACCCAACTTCAAAAGGGGAGTGGATCTGGATGGAATTGGGGACAGGGTTCCTGTATGCTTTCATGGTACACAAAAGAGCATTTCAAAAGATCCTGCAGGAGTGAACAACGGGTGGGGGCAGCAAATTTGCAGTTTTTCTGAGGCATGAACCACCACCTTCAAAACTCTGGGGGCATAAGAGATGCATAACTAAAACATGCTTTCACGTGTATTTTTTGACCACAGGATGGCATAAATGTATTCACAGCTTATCAACTAAGAGTCTTAAGTCTTTTTGATTTTAAGACTAGCTAATACAGGAAATGAGCCTGGAAGGCGAAAGATTAATTAAACCCTCACTCCTCATACAACTTAGGTGAGGCCACTATGTATGAGTGGAGGAAAAAAGATAGTAGGGGGAAGGCAAATCTCATAATGCTTTTTTGAAAGAGATGACTGGTATTTCCCCTTTCTAGCCTACAGCTTTAAGAAAAATCTTGGTGTAGAGGAGAATTGCTGATTGACCATAATCATGCATAAGCAAGTCAAGTCGATGCAAGGAAAGGACGAAGCTCTCATAACCATCTGCAAACCACGATATTGCCAAAATGATGCACATGTACATACTCATGTCAGAGCATCTCATCTAAGTGACCAAGTGACAGCATTGGTACGGTAATGGCATCACGCAATTACACATTGAAAAAGTTGTTATTAGATTCCTGATCATTAAAACAAATGTGGTCATTTATTATCCGTCCTATTACCCATGCCACCTTGGACCTGATTCTACAAGGGTCAAGGCATGTGAGATAGCAGAAATGTAGCGCACTTATTTTCAATCCCTTCATACAGGCAGACACTGTTCATATTGGAATCTTCTATATAGCTTACCCATAGCTCAAGAAAATAGAAGAGCAGCCTTATTTTTTATTCATCAGATCTTTAAATATTGGAGTAGAAAAGAAAGGATTGCACTATTAGTCTTTGTCATTCTGGCATATTATCTGCTATTTCTATTTTATTTTTATTGCTCTATATTTTTATTTGAATCATCTGCTGACAGGCTAAGCTGAAAAATGACTAATAAAGAATTGAAATTAACGCTTGCATATTTTTGGTAGGATATTCAATTAGTGATGGGGGCTGTTCACAGAGTGATAGCATAGATGTTGCTATAGTAAAAGTTCTTATACTGAATAATATACAGGCTATGCAGTATATAAACATCTGTAGCTGATAAGGCAATAAAAATGCATATGCAAATTAGTAGAAAAGTTAGCATGGCCTATTCTAAAAATATATGTGGAGTAAAGATAATATGTGGAAATCTGATGCAGACTCACTTGAATAGAATTTTTCTTTTTTGTTGCCGTGGAAAGCCTACTTTTTAAAATCAAAGGTTTATAAAAATATTTGGTCAGCTTACAGTGAATATTAAAAACCAAAGTAAGTAATACATAAAATGCACAGACAACAGGGCATCTATAAGAAATGCAATCTTGGTGTAAAGTAATAGTCTGAATTACTGCAGTGGATTCTACATGGGGCTGCTCTTGAAGAATGTCCAGAAACTTCAACTGATGCAGAATGCAGCTGCACGGGTAATAAATGGTGCTGGTTATTCAACACATGTAACATTACTGCTACATGAACTGCAATGGCTGCCAGTGGGTGAAATTCCCACTGCTGGTTATTGTTATGGGTGTTATTCCACATGAAACAATTCTCACCTTTAAAGTCCTTCATAGCTTGGGATCAGATTACCTGAGGAACCGTCTTCTCCCAGTGGTCTCTCCCCCATCCAATTTGGTCCAGCAGGTTGGGCATTTATGGGTCCTATCAGTCAAGGAATGTTGGCTGAAGGGGACTAGGAGATTTGCCTTCTGTGCTGTAGTCCTGCCTCTGGAACATTCTCCCTTCAGAGATTAGGATGATCCTGACCATGTTAACCTTTTGTAAGGCCATGAGGTCGTTACTATGTGTCTAGGCCTGGGACTCCCACTGTGTTAAAGACCCCATTTCTGGGCTTTATTAACATCCATGGCAAGATTTTTACTCGGCAATCATATACATTTATTTGTATTGTTTTAATTGTTTTTATGACATACTTGCCTAGAGTCGTTTGTTGAGATGGGCAGTATGATGGATGGATGGACGGACGAACAGACAGACTGCTGCATTCTGCAGAAGGCAAGATCAGATAACCCAGCAGCCTTCCCAAAGATAGGTGTAAGCAGCAAGAGGGCTAAAGCAGCATTGCCCTTTATTTTTCAGACAGGAAAATCATATGACATATGGATTGGTATAGTTTTTATCCTAATTATCGATTAGTTTTATATCTGATAAAATCAACCAAACTGACTATTTCATCTTACGATTTTTTCAATCAAAACTGGGCTAATTTGATTTTGGAGTTTGGATTGTCTAATGCACGAAGACAATAAAGCCTTTCATTTTCCTATGCTTCAGGAGTGCTTTGAAAGCAAAAAAAATCTGAACACTGCTTGCTGGAGGATAGGGGAAAAGAGTGAGGAAACATGGAATAATAACAAATAATAATATTAAAGAGGAAAATATCCAATGCTGTCCTGTTCTCAAAGAGTGTTTTTAAAAGGAGGAATTAATAAATACGGGCCTACGTACATGTATCTGAGCAGCTGCATTTCAGGAATAATTAAAGTTAATGAGCAGTCGTATTTGGTGGAACCATTAAACCTTAATTGCTGTAATTAGTTTTGAATGGGCAGGTGCGTTTACTGGAGTAACAGCAAGGCATCATCCGATAAGAATAATAATTAATTTCACAAATAGTGCCCTTTAAAAATGTTAATAAAATAATTAAATGGAAAACATTTCTATGCAAATAAAGAGTTAGTTTAAAAATTATACATGATCTGTCTAATAAGACAGATGGCGGAACAGCCTTCTTGAATGCTGAGCAATTGTTATTTTCCAAAAGGAACCTATCAGCAGTTCTTATTGAAAAAGATCTGCTATAGACAGAGGTAGTTCCTTTAAGGAATCCACTCATTAACTTTAAGGACTCTTTAAAGTAGTGGCCCCTTTTTCAAGCTTCTGAGGGGGGAAAAAACACCCCTGGATCGCTTTAACGAATAGCAGAATGGGGCTACACTTGCATGACATTGGAAATGTTTCTTCCAAAACATTTTTTGAAGAATGCTCTACTTAAGGTGACCCAATAAAAGTTTGTTAGAAATAAAGGCCAATAGACCCTCCTAGGAGAGTATGCACGGGACTACAACTCGGCTTTCAAAAAATAAAATAAAAGCAGCGGGGAATAAGCAGACCCTCATTTCTTCTGAGCACTTCGTAAAATATTAATGCAGCGCCAGCAGGAATAAGGATGGAAGAAAAATCATGTGCAATTAAAAAGGAAGATCACTTGCCTCACTGTTTGACAAATAATGTTTGAGTTACAGAGCTCAGGAATGAAGATAGCCATAACTTGAGGATTAATTATGGCAGGGTATTAAACACATAATAAAAAGGGGGGACATTACAGAGCCTTGGTCTCTAAAAACAAACTGGGATTCCTGAGACAAAACAGGGAGCTCACAACATGCTCAGGAACACACTTCTTTTGTGAAAGTTTGGGAAGCCTATAATGAAGGACATACATCATTGCCCCTGAAGGGTTCTGGAACAAAGGGAAATTGTTTAGTCTAACTGTTGCCTTCTTGCTTTTTGTAATCAGCTTTTTCACCAGAGAAATCTCATGCAAGTGTGGGAAACATGTACATGGATGGGATATACTGAAGGAGGGAATAAGGGAGTGTACAGGAATGATTGATGTCTTCCTTATGACGTAATGGCTCTGTCGTCTGATTTTCATTGGCTAACAAAGTTTATAAAGCAATGCTACCAACTTTCTAATGCGTGGCGCTTCTGGACGTAACGCTGCCAGGGTTCCAGATTGTTGGCCACCCAGCTGCTTAATTGGATCAAATAAAGTGCTGCTTGATCAAGAAGTCTCCGCTTGGGTTATCTGATTAGATTGATATCAAGTTTAAGTAAGGGACTGGGACCTTACGCCCCAAATCGCCAAACGCAGAAATGCTGGGAAATAAAGGATAGGCTTAGGCTTGGATATTTTTCCGCTAAGCCATAAACTTAAGCTTTATAAACTACAGTGATGAATTCATGCCTCATTCTACATTAAAATGAATCCGATCATATTGTGGTTTAGCGTAATGTGTGAACCTAGGCAGTCAGAGGCAGAATTTCCAAGAAATCACAGCTGATCAAAATCAATGAAAGAGGCAAGTTATGCCTTAATGCATGCTGCAATAGCACTGGAGTTGTTTTTAAACAAGAGCAGAATCTAGTCTAAATAAATAATATAGTTAGCAAAGATCACTGGTTTAGAACAGTGTTTCTCAACCTTGGGTGACTTTAGAATCTCTGGACTTCAACTCCCAGAATTCCCCAGCCAGCCATGGGGAATTTAACTTTAATTTTTGGAATTCCCAAACAGTGTAGTCATTGCTAAGAATTCAGCACATTGAAGTCCACATCCATTTGGAAAGCATCATGATTGGGAAGAGCATTCCAGGGCTTGACTAAGATTCTGATAAAGCTCCTCTTATTTTTCCAGTCATGATTTGATCAGAATTCCTTATGGAATACTTTGAGCAAAAATGAATCCTTAAGGGATTGAATGACAAACTCTTCTTTCAAATCACATTACCTGAGGTAGACGTTATGTTTTGTCAGGATAAAAAGTATATAAATTGAAGAGGAGATTAGTTTATGTAACTGGCTATCAAAGAAAAACCAGGAAAATGATACTGAAGAAGCTGGAAACATCTAAATTAGCCTGTGTCTATATAAGCCCCTATTAACATTTACAGGTGGTCCTCGACTTACAACAGTTCATTTAGTGACCATTTAAAGTTACAGCGGGGCTGAAAAAAGTGACTTATGACCATTTTTCACACGAACGTCGCAGCATCCCCTATGGTCACATGATCAAAACTCAGATGCTTGGCAACTGGTTCGTACTTATGACGGCTGCAGGGTCCCGGGATCACGTGATCACTTTTTGCAACCTTCGGACAAGCAAAATCAACGGGGAAGCCAGAGTCACTTAACAATTGTGTTACTCATGTAACAACTGCAGTGATTCACTTAACAGTTGTGGCAAGAAAGGTCGTAAAATGGGGCGAAATTCACTTAACAAATGTCTCACCAACAGAAATTTTGGGCTCAATTGTGGTCATAAATCGAGGATTAACTGTAGTTAAATTATTATAATACACACACACACACACACACACACGTGCACAGAGGAGTCCTTGACCTACAACCATTTGTTTAGCAACCGTTTGAAGTAACAACAGCACTGAAAAAAGTGACTTAATGAGTGGTCCCCACACTTACGACTGTCATAGCATCTCCATGGTCACGTGATCAAAATTTGGGTGCTGGGCAACCAACACGTATTCATGATGGTTGCAGCGTCCCACGGTTATCTGATCACCGTTTGAGCCTTACCAGCTGGCTTCCAACAAGCAAAGTCAGTGGGGGCAGCCGTTCACCTCAAACCGCAAGATGGGCAGCATATAAATTTAATAAACAAATAAATTAATAAATTAACTTATCTAATTAAATGGAACAATACATTTAGCATGTTCAGTGTAGAGAATTCTGCCTCAGTGCCAAGCATTACAGTGAGTGTCCTGGCTACACTGATTTTTTTTTTTAAATTCCACATTGAAAAGGAGTTTCTGGTTTTGAAATTTAGATATTTACCAGTATTTTATTGACAAACAAATCTACCTCTGGTTACTGGCTTTAGAATTCTAGGAAGAATTCCAGCTAAAAACACTAATGACTAAGTGGGGGAAATATATAGTATGTTAAGACAGAATAAAAGCCGATTGGCTAAATATTTACTAAACAGGATTTTTTTTTTTACATGTAAGAATTGTATGCATGGCATTTTTTCAAAAGACGTAATGTTTAAAGCAATATATGCTACCAAGTATGGCTTTACTACAACGACAGTGTGCCTAAAAATCCATTTTCTGTATAAATGAGCACAGGACTAAAGAAATAGCTCCTAAAGGGAACCCTGCCAGGATTAATTGCGGAGGCTATTCAATAGACAAGAGAAATTAGAACTGGATTAATATAGTGATTATTATCTGAGCTGCAGCTGGCCTGGACCATCTCAAGACACCATGTCCAAAAGGTTGAATGTAAAAGGGGTTGAATGAAGCTTTTACTCACATTGTTCAAAGTCATGCTGTGTTTTTTACTGTGACTGTCTTTGAAGGAAATCTCAGCTGGAGGCTTTGGATCCACATATTTAATAGACCAACTCCTACAGCAAAAGATTCTAGATCAGATTTGGGGAAAGATATACTGTGAGTACCTTTTCATACAATATGATGAAACTAGTTTGAATCTTGAGTTCACATATCAACTAGAAGCTGGAAAATTGTGAAAAGCAGACTTGCAGGCGGCTCCTCTTTCCTCTATTTGGTGCATTGATTCTGCCATATTTTTAAAGCAAAGTACCAGGTGAGTTTTGTTTTTCCTTTTAAGAAGAGAAACTTACAAATTTGGTAGCTAGTGATGACAAATGTTCTAGGAGACGACAAGCTAGAAAAAACAAGTGCTCGTTCTAACAGCCTGTGTTCCCCCTCAGCTGCATCACAGCTGATTTGCAAAACATTAACAATATAAAAATGCCATAAAAATTATTATGAGTGCACAGAAGCACCACAAATCCATTAGCATAAAAAGTAGTAATGCAATATAAACTTAGAACTATGAAACTGATCTGTCACTGCTTTGAGGTCATATTTACTTTTGATTGATTGATTGATTATATCCTTGCACCAACATATTGTCAATGGATTCCTGGCCGGGTGGAGCACAAAACATACTGTAAAGCACAAAATAAACATTACACAGTAATCTCTTAAATTACCAGACTTATACCACTATAGGCATCTCCCAGTAATAAGATTTACCTATTGAAAACTCTCTTGAACAGTTCCATCTTCACTTCCTTCCTAAATATTGGGAGGGACGACATCACATGGCTCTCTGCACAGAGGCTGTTCCAGAGGGAAAGGACAGCACTCGTACCCAATCAGAATCAATTCAGCACCCTCCTCACAACCCAGGAAGCCCCAATCTCTCCATGACCTCCCTCATACAGATAGTCCTCCTGTTACAACAGTTCATTTAGTGACCGTTCAAAGTTACAACAGCACTGAAAAAGTGGCTTATGATTGTTTTTCACAGTTACGAAAAACTGCAGCATCCCCATGGTCACGTGATTTACATTCGGATGCTTGACAACTGGTTCATATTTATGACGGTAGCAGTGTCCCGGGGTCATGTGATCACCTTTTCCGACCTTCCGGCAAGCAAAGTCAACGGGGAAGCCAGATTTGCTTAACAACCGTCTTACTAACTTAACGACTGCAGTGATTCACTTAACAACTGTGGCAAGGAAGGTTGTAAAATGGGGCAAAGCTCATGTAACAAATGTCTCACTTAGCAACAGAAATCTTGGGCCCAATTGTGGTCATAAGTCGAGGACTACCTGTACAAAGAACGAAGAAGAAAAATAATACCATAATAATTGCTTTTGTGGACCCCTAAAAAATAGTGGGGAGAAAATCTGTTTCCATCGCAGTGTTTTCAGTCTTCTAAAAATCTTCGGACAAACCATTGCAAAGACCCTCATCCTTGCAAGCACCAAGACAGAAGCCTTAGCTCAACTGGAAACAATTTTATTTAGCCTCTGGGAAAGCTGTTTTCATCCAGGCTTCCATTTTCTGGATGAGGTTTATCTGTGACATGGCCCCTGAAAGATTTCTTCACTCTGTATTTTTGAAGTGTTTCCCTTCTGTATTTTCTTGAGGGAAGAAATAAATCACAGCCCTTAACTTTCTTTTTGTCCAATATTGTTGGCTTTGTGAAGCCTGTGGTGATTAATTCTGTTCTGTCTTACTGGCTGATATAGCTTCCCCCCCCCCACTTCTAGACCTGAAGGGGAAGGATCCCTATATCTTCTCCTACAAGGGTGGCTATTTATTCTCTATTAAAAAACAGACCATTCGACATTTCACTGATCATCATCACATCCCTCTAAGGCAGCATTGCCTCTTCTGGAAATTGCTATAGCATCTTTTTCATGCTCCAAAGAGTGCTTTTTCCTCCCACCTGTCAAACAAACAATGAAACGGATCTAAAATTCACGGCCTGTTTTCAAGGTACGATTTAGGACTGCATAACAGAATCAGCGTTTTCCCCAGTTAAACCCTAAATTTCAAATTGGCAATTCATAATTGAATTTTGGCTATTCAGCCCTGGCTTCATTTTTTTTTTCTGATATAACTAAAAACCCCAATAATTATTGTGTCTGGCTGTATACTTACTTTTCTAAACAAGAGCACTCTTCTCTGTTCTCTAATAAAATGATGGAGAAGCAGGGGGAGAAGCAGCAGAAGCAGCAGAAGAAGCAGAAGAAGCAGAAGGAGAAGGAGAAGAAGAAGAAGAAGAAGAAGAAGAAGAAGAAGAAGAAGAAGAAGAAGAAGAAGAAGAAGAAGAAGAAGAAGAAGAAGAAGAAGAAGAAGAAGAAGAAGAAGAAGAAGTAGTAGTAGTAGTAGTAGTAGTAGTAGTAGTAGTAGTTATCTATTCAGTCTTGCCCGACTCTTGGCGATTCTACGGGCCAGGTGTTTCCATATCTTTCAATCTTGCACTACTTCTTTGAGTTATTCTGTGGTCTGGCTGGTGTCAGCTTTGATGATGTCCTCTAATAAGTTACAGTATTGCAACGCATAACAATGTACTTAATACATTAATAGCGTACTTTTGATGTCTCTGTTCTGATACAACTTCAAAAATTCAGAAGAACTTAGAAGTTGACTTTAGGAAACATACTGGGTTAATGCTTAAAGTTCAATACTTCAAAGTCCTGGTGATTATCTCAGAATTCTTAAAAGATTTGGGATTAGAAAATGGAAGAATGATCTCGTCTCACATGAGCTAACCAAGATTTTATATCCATTATCAATATTCCTCTTCCATATGTTGCTACATTCTGAATGGCTGGAGAAATCACTTAAGAGAGGGATCTTTGGCAACCGTGTCATCCTTTGTTTGGAAAAGGCACCTGAGAGACACTTGTCAAACCAATGCCTGTGGTTGCACAGTGGTTAGAATGCAGTATTGCAGGCTAACTCACTGCTCACTACCAGGAGTTCAATTCTGATCAGCTCAAGGTTGACTCATCCTTCCATCCTTCCAAGGTTGATAAAATGAGGATCAAGATTGCTGGGGGCAATACGCCAATTCTGTAAACCATTTAGAGAGGGTTGTAAAAGCACTATGAAGCAGTATATAAGTCTAAGTGCTATTGCTATTGCTCAGGTCTTCTAAGATGGCCCTTGAAACCCAGCTTTAGCAGGCTTTCCCAATTTAGAGGATTCTGTTCCACTACATATTTTATGCTGGCTCTTTGATATAGTTTGTAATGTTTTGGTAAGTCAAAAGGCAGAAAAATAAATAATCAAAATAAATAAATGATTGGCAATATAAGGATATCTGATCACTCCAGGGACGAGGAATCTGACATCTTCCAGATATATTGGATGTCATCCCTGGCCACTGGACAGTCTATATGGGGCTCACAAAATTATTGTCCAAAGCATCCGGAAGGTAACAGGTTGCTTGCACCTCCTTTAAATCAGAGGTCACCAACCTTTTTATGCTGGTGGCCCAGAGGGAAAGGGAGCAGCTGGGAAATTTGCACTTGCACACACGCACACACGCAAACAAGGCCTTGCGTGAACAGGGCCACACGAACCCACACGGTGCTAGTAGCCCATTTGCGCAGGCACTAGTCGCCACCGCTGCTAGCCCTGCAGGCATGCACAAATGGGCCGCACAACCTGCACAGCGCTAGCGGCCGTTTGTGTATGTGTGCAGGCACTAGCCAGCACTGCTGCTAGCCCCGCACGCATGCGCAAATGGGTCTGCGGGCTCTAGCGCGAGTGGAAGTGAGTGTGTGCACACACGTGCGCACATTGGCCAGCCTGTCCCACGGCCCAGTGGCCAGTAGGCAACGGCCCGGCAGTGGGCCGCGGACCATAGGTTGGGGACCCCTGCTTTAAACCATAAGCCAGTGTGGGGGGAAAAATAGTTGCAGAGAGCTTCATATTCTCTTATTCCACTCTTCTCCTCCAGGGTCATGATCGCCTCCATAGCTTGCTTTATTACCAGAACTGAAAAATTACAGTATAGTTAAGATTCTAACAATTAATTTTAACTAAGTATAGATAGTACTTGACTTACAACCACAACGAAGCTTCAGATTTCTGTTGCTAAGCGAGATGGAGTTTTGCCCATTTTACAACCTTTCTTGCTACAGTGGTTAAGTGAATCACTGCAGTTGTTAAATTGGTAACACACTTGTTGAAGAGAATCTGGCTCCCCTGTTGACTTTGCTCATCAGAGGATCACAAAAAGTGATGACATGACCCTGGGACACTGCAACCATTATAAATATGAGCCAGTTGCCAAGTGTTTGAATTTTGATCACGTGACTATTGTCGTAACTTCAAATGGCCACGAAACAAATGGTTATAAGTCGAGGACTACCTGTAAAAAGAGAGACTATTTTTTTTCTTCCTTCTTTCTGAAAATCTGTCTAGGAGGACTATGGGCCATTTTTTTTAGGGACAAGGTCGCACAACGGTTCTTTATTGAACTTACTGATTTCTACCACCTCATCAGAAGGCGGCGTTGGTACTTTATCTAGTGTCTCTTTTTACAAACTTGCCGAATAAGTTTTTATCACATCAACGTGTTTCGATTTCTCTTTTGAGATTCTTTGTACTGTTGTTGACTTTGGGGCTCCTGCAAGCTTGCTCACATTTCCTCTTTGCATAGATGGGGCACTATCTTTCGCTGTACAAACAGCAGCGCTCGCTATCTGAACACTAAAAACAGAAGAAATGAAACCAAATCAAACAGCAACAAGGGCAGATCAATTTGAAGTAAAGCAATGAAATAGCAATAAAATGGCCAGAAGCGGAAATCTATGTAAGGATAGTTTCTTAATACAGAAGAGTCCATATCACTGTGCTAAAAAGCGACAGTTTCTAAGACAGATGGGAGAAAATGCTATGCATTTTTTTTTTTTAGCTAAGCTGTTCCATATTACAGGGCACTCCCACCAAAGCAGCTATTTCCCTAGTCCCTGTCAAGTGTGGTAGAAATAATTTTTTAAAAGTGCTTTATAAGTATCCAAGAGCCCTTTATAAATGTTAAGCATGATTATTAAAGTGTTCCAATGCAGAGAGACTAATGCCTTGTTCTGATTCCAGGAACCCATTTTTTTTTTTTTGCAACAAACTGTGGAGCTTGATAATATTTCATTAAGGGCAATTACTGACATTGTGAATATAAGTTTCCATCAGACTTTAGAGAAGGAAAATTGCCACAATTACTTGTCTATTGATTCCTCCTGTACTGCAGATGTATTCAGATGAGGGTAATTTGGTAAAGGGCTTTGAATTTATTGTAACCCAAATGGGTCACAAGAGAGAAATCCAGGGGGGGGGAGAAAATCAAGCAAAGACAATAGTCTCCCTCTGAACGTGAATAAACATATATTATTGCAATCTCAGATAGATCTTGCAGGAACAGAAATTATTTTTCATGAGCATCTGAAGCAACAAACATGATTTTACATTTTTCAGGTTAACTTGGTAAGAGCAAACAGCTTGCAAAACATAACCAAGTAGTCATTAAGTATTTATATAACTGTTTGGGGGGGGAAAAAAAGACTTTTGTATTCCAAACAGAATACACTTTAGGGAACTGAGGTTAGGTGGGGAAGAATACCATACAGTACATAGAGGTACAGCCTGAAATATCAAACGGTTGCTCAGCCTGATATATTTAACATTCTTTTTTTTTTTTTTTGAAGAATCAGAAAGAAGCAACTGGGAATAAGGAATCAGTCTGAGTGCTGTAAATGTTAGAATGTCCTCTGTGTTCCTTTTAGAGTTAAACTGAGAATCAGGCAAAAATAAAAGTTTTGAGGGGTTTGGGGTGTTTTTTGGGGGGGGTTACTTTGTTTTTTGATGCAGTGGTGGCAATAGCAACCTGCACAAAGAGGAATATGTGTCTTGGGCATGATAGAATTGTGTGATTCATTTCATTGGATGAATGCCAATGGGATAGAAAGAGCTGATGGAAGAGAGGGATGTTTTAGCACTCTGTACCTTTATGCATCTCTGTATGCAAAAGAGAGAGTCTGATCTTGGAGGGGCTTTGATTCTTTACCTTTCTCTCTAAAAATGGCACACTGGAACTGGAACTGGCTTGTGTCTAAGAAAAAAACAGGCATCTTTGAAAAGTGGCCTTCCATTATATCAGAAAAATATGTTTCGTATTTTAAAAAAAAACCAGGGAATCCTCTCTTGCTGATATGACAACAAAATATGCAGATAGAAATAGAAGTAGAGAAATAGAGATAGAGATGAGAGAAATAGAGGAGATATGAACATATACATATACACTATGTACAGTCTAAAGGACTGAAATAACTTGAATTTTTTTCCCCTTTTGGATAGTCTTTGGAATAAGACAAGAAGAGGGTCATGTTCTCAAATATACTTGATAGGATCCAGGTTTTTTTTTAAAAAATCTTTTCGTGATCATCCTGCTGGGGCTTTGGGATATAACCAAAGACATTTGCTGTCTGCCCTAAAGCTCTCAGAGTAGAGAGATATAGAGATGTTTTATTTATGTCAGAGGTCTTCAAACTTGGCCCTTTTATGACTTGTGGACTTCAATTCCCAGAATTCCTCAGTCAGCGTGCCTGGTTGAGGAATTCTGGGAGTTGAAGTCCACAAGTCATAAAAGGGCCAAGTTTGAAGACCCCTGATTTATATCATGCTGCTTGTAAAATAAAGAAATTCTGCCCATCCAAGAGGGACGGTGGAAGTCATATAAAACCGTATACATGGAGAATAAGATCTATACCTCTGCTTTGAGAACTTAAGGGAAGACAGGCTGCATATGCCATCTAAATGTCCCTTATTGCTCCCAATAATTGTCACTTAGTGAGCATGTGATCACACTGAGTTAGTGAGCATGTGATCACACTGAGTTACAATGTCAGTCCCAGCTGCTGTTAAGTGAATCACCCACAGTCATTAAACGTGATAACACATGACAATGATTTCCTGCTGGATTCCTTATTAACTTTTCATGTCAGAAGCTGGTTGTGAAACTTGCAAATGGTGATCAAGTGTTTGCAGGATGTTGCAATAATTGCATCTTTGAGAACCAGTTGGAAATCTCTTTTTTCAGTGCTGTTGTAACTTCACTCACTGAATGAGTGGTTGGTAAGTGAGGACTACCTGTATAATCATCAAAAGTGTGAAGGTCTGTGAGTTCAATTCCCAGTAGAGGGTTTGAACCTTGTAGAACAACATCTAGCTATCTGCATCTGAAGAATCCCAATTAAGAACAAAACTGGCTGTATGGCACCTCCTGGTGGTCAATGTAACTGAAAAGTATTATCTATCTGTTATCTTAATAAGACTTAACAATAGTATGATAATTTAGAGTATTCAGAGTGCCTCACAAACATTTTCACAATAGCGATGTATAGCTTCTATAGGTGTGTTCCAGCTCAATACTTTAGGAGTGAATTTAGGTGTGTGTGTAATGCTCCAGGCAGTCCAGTCTCAAAAATGTAAGAGATCATTCACTGGATTTCTTATCTTGCTCTTGACAAGCTTTTACCTTGTCAAAACAACCAAGAATTCATATATGCCAGTTTCATGATTTGGAATTGTGGCCATTTTGACAAATGTCAAATGTGCAGCTGCCAGGGGCTTTCAAAGCAAATGACTCACAAAAGTTGTTTTGTCTATTTCTTATGTGTTCTATCTCATTCCCTTCATAAATTACACCCTAGGTTAAAACAAAAAAGTAGGGTTTTTCTGTCAGTGTAATTTGTTGCTTCCTTTTTACAAAATTATCCAAATTCCCTTAAAAAAAAAATCCCTGCTGTGTAATGCTTAGGGCAGGGGTGTCAAACTGCTGGCCCGCGGGCCGGTTTCATCATACCGAAGCTGCGCCCACCCCTGTTGCCAGCAATGCAAAAAGAGTCGCGATATGTCGCGACACGTCACATGACGTGGCGAGTTTGACACCCGTGGCTTAGGGGATGTTGTGTGTTAATAATACCTTTTTGGTCCACTGCAGCCCCTATAGTTTGGAAGGGCTGGACTTTGGGGAAGGACTTTTGACAGAATTCTTTGCAACAAGAATTTAGACAGTTCATAAGCCTTTGTGTGTCACTTCAGTTCTTTGCAGTGCAACTACTGTGTTCAGGGGGTGATAGTAGAATTTACAGAGAGCTGAAAGACCAGCAGGAACTTAACTGCTCTGATAAGCAAACACTCACTCACTGACACCCAGAGCAGATTCTCAGGGTTTTTTTTTACATATGGTTGTCCTTTGACCCCTTGAGGAGTTTGGTGCAGTACTGCCTCCTATAGTTTCCATATCTCCTGAAGCAAACAAGATAGCCCTGAACAAAAACAAGCTCTCATCTAAATTTTCCATGGGACCCAAACATTTGCTATGATAGCAGCTATGATAGCTAGATGCTTGACCAAAGTTTGAACATTGACGTTCTCATGATATTAACAGGGAGCCGGTTGGTATAGAAGATAAGATCTGCGTTGAAAACTGGGAGATCATGAGTTCCAGTCCTCCTCTGGGCACCGAAGATGGCATGGTGACATTGTGCAAAGGCAGAATTTAACTCTAATAATAATTTAAAAATTGCTGGAGAGTCATTTCTCACCTGCATTATCAGCCATTATATATAGATTTAAATTTCATAACTTTAACAACCAGGAAAAATTATTGCTGATTCTACTGCAGAGCTGTGTTGTTTATCACAATAGTGAAATTTTGGGCACTTTTTGGATGAGGTGCTGAGAAATCACATTGTATGTGAAGTTTATGATGTTCCATAGAGATTTTGGTCTGAATCAAAATAGACATTGGCAGTGAAGCTGCACCAGGATAGTCCAGGATAATGAAGATTCCAGCTGTATCATATTCAGAATGTGTAACAAGAATTGCTTATAACATTTGGTTTAAAACACAGCAGCCCCTCAACACAACAATTCATATGACAACATTTTCATCCATGTGTTTCACGTTACGAGTAATGGAAGGGGAAAAAATCTTAGATACCTTAGTTCAAAGAATATTTAGATAGTTCTCACACCTTGGCAGCCCTTAAAAGTAATCATACATTTGCATTTTCAGCATAAGGGATCCACAATATGAAACTAAAACCATAACATCTGGAAGGAATAAATAGAAATCAAAATGAGAGAAAACATAAAAAAGCTCATATGGGACTTTTTTTAAATTGGAAAATTAAAATTTCATCCCATCTGTATCATTTCTGTATTTTGAATCTATTTTACCATATTTGTCAGAATTGAATTTATGACTAATGTGGAAAAGGCTGGTGCTTTTATCATTCAAGTTATGCACTCTTCCCACAGGAAAAGGTAATCTAGGTTTTTCTCAAAAACTGCTCAGTGAGGCAACAGAAACCTTTGGGACAGCTGCTTCAAACTCCATTGTGCTGCCTAATATTATCTTCTTTTCTAAAGCAGCTAAAGAAGCAAAATAAGTGCAGATCAATGAACGTGTTCAGAATGGCCCCTCTCTATCTGAATTACTTTGAATTTGCTCTTCTCTTTAATAGTTTAATGTTGCACAATTATTAGTACCATTGATGTTTAGTTTAGCACAATTAGTTTAATAGCACAATTGTTAGCACAATTGATGATCAGGCACTCAGCTGCCTTGCCAAATTTCTTAGACAGGGTAGGGTGGGGGCAGAGTGCAAGGGAAAAGAAATTTATAGAAATTCACTCCCAAGAAAGACTTCCACTTTCATTTCATGATGAAAAAAATGTATCCTAAGTCCTAAAATATACTTAATTTAGACTACCACCCTCCCTCGTTGTTTAAGGACTGGAAGGGGGGGGCGCAAACAAATGACGCATGTTGTACTTATTTGCGTGGCCCCATTTTATAGGCAGTACATACAAGAGGTTTGCTATTCATGGCTCTGTTGAAAGATAATTTCTTCTGTCTTATCTTTCATTAAAAAATTATGGTGTAGAATAAGATTAAGAAAGCCTTTTCTATAATGGGAAATCATTCAGTTGCAGTTGATTCCTCTCAACCTAGATTTCTCATTTGAGACACAAACAACCAGGCTCAAATGATCCTACTTTAGACACATTATGCAAAGACGTAGATCTTTGGGAAACGTTCTAAAGCCGAGAAAAGTGGAAGGAACGATAAGGAAGGATGACAAGCAGTGATGTGAATGGGCTCAGTTACTGTGGTAATGGGTTCATCACTGGAATATCTGAAGCACCAAGTTAGAGACAGATCATCATGGAGAAACTCTATTGATGTGATCACTAGGAATTGACACTGCCTTCATGGCACATAGTCAATCAATGTCATTACAGTCTATATATCCAGATATTTATGTATGTGAAAAGCTGTTCTGCTCATATGAATCTGCCTACAGGTCACAGTCATCTTCTGACGCTAGCTTTATAAAATCACCCCCCCCCCCAAAAGGTGGGAATACAGTATAAGCCAGGGCCTTTTCTGTGATGTCACTCCAACGATTGAACTTAAAATACAGTAATCCCACATTTGACAAATTTCAAGTGGAAAAGCATTTTTTGTTCAGTGTGGTTGCTAATGTCTGTTAGTATGATGCCTATATTTTTTTTAAAAAAAATCTGCTTTTTTGTGTTTGAGGGTAATATCTGCCTTTTATTTTAGTGCATTGCTTAATTCTTTAGAGGTTTTGTTAGGAAAAGTAGATATTTTGTTAGGAAAAGTATTTCATCTGTTCTGGGTATCTTTCTGAGACTAAGCAGCTGTACAGAAATACTTTTAGAAATAATACCAGATCAGTTAAGTCCTAGACCTAAATGCAATCTAGATATGCTTTGTGTATATGAGAAATATATTCATAGGAAGAGCAATGGGGGTGCCTTGTGTAGAGAGGTCATATTCCAGATAAACTCTTAAGGGGAAGATGAGAAATTTGGTTGAGAAAGTTATTGGAAAACACAAGGAGAATTATAGTAAAAATCCCAGATTCATAGAATCAGATTTGGAAGGGACCAAAGAAATCATCTAGGCCACTCTGCTGAGTCCTGGATCCTATATATATATATATCTGCAAATTTTGGTGTGGTGATTCTTCCCCACCTGTGTATGAGAGAGTTTTGTCATATAACCACCCAGAATACCAAAAGAGAAATTAATGCCATCACAAACATTGAGTGCTGGTGAGGGGAGGGCTTGGCATTTAAATCTCCTATAATTCCCTGTTGCGGCAGTGTGATAAATTGAAAACATTCATTCATAACTGCTCACTGCTGCTCCCCCCCCCTCCCCAGAAGCAGCCAGTGTAGGAAGAGGCCACCTGAGGGCTTTCCACTCAGCCTTGGTGCTCCACACACGCAAGAAGATGATCTGCCCACAATATAATGGTGAAGCCAGCAGTAAACATGAGTTGCTCTGTGGATAAAGTAACACGTAAAACAGTCTTGGGAATAGGGGCCTCCTTGATGATCCTGTTTTCCCTGATGAGAATTAGGTGTAAGAAACAAAGAGATTAATGAGCAGACTCTTACCAGCTCACTATTGGCAAATAAAACTCTTTAATTTACCAGGCAGCAGGGAATTCTTTCGTTGGTTTCTGCCCCTTCCTTGTCCCCATGGCAGAAATATTTACAAAGGGAGTCAAAGCCTGCAGCCCTCACACACAGGAAAGGAAGTCTAGTTGGAGTAAGTGGGACAGCTTCTGCATAGGCAAGATCTTGTTTATATTAAAACGCATGTTGGCCCTGAGGAGGGAACAGTTGAAACCCAGGAAAGAGTCTTGAAATTCAGGCTGCATCCTCTGAGGCTGTTGCTCCAACTCTTTGGAGACCAATGGATGCTGAAAGCCCAAAGGACGGACAGTGTTCCAGGTTGGAGTGGTGCCTATGGTTCCGGGCCAATTTATGACATCTTCAGAGCTTAAGAAAAAAATCCAAAAGCATTGTAGATTTTTTTTTAATTAAAAAATATATTTAAAGCTTTAAAAAAAATGTATTGGCCACTTTACTGCAAACAAAGATCTAATTGGGGCACAGAAGGGTGGGTGGGTAGGAAAATAAAATAGAATAGAGCTGGAAGGGACCTTGGAGGTCTTCTAGTCCAGCCCCCTGCTCAAGCGACTGTCTAGCCTCTTTTTAAAAACCTCCAGTGATGGAGTGCCCACGATTTCTGGAGGCAAGCTGTTCCACTGGTTTATTGTCCTCACTGTCAGGAACTTTCTCCTTAATTCCAGGTTGCTTCTCTCTTTGATCAGTTTCCAACCATTGTTTCTTGTCCTTCCCTCTGGTGTTTTGGTGAATAACCTGGCCCCCTCTGCCTTGTGGCAGCCCCTCAGATACTGGAACACTGCTATCATGTCTCCCCTATTTCTTCTTTTCTTTAGACTAGCCAAACCCAAGTCCCACAGCCGTTCTTCGTATGTTTTAGTCGGTCATCTTAGTTGCTCTTCTCTGAATTTTTCCCAAACTCTCAACATCTTTTTTGTGATAAGATGACCAAAATTGGCTGCAGTATTCCAGGTGAGGTCTTACTAGGGTTTTATAAAGTGGTAATAATACTTCACGTGATCTTGATTCTATGCCTCTGTTTATACAACCCAGGATTGTATTAGCTTTTTTGGTTGCTGCTGCACACTGCTGGCTCATAGTCAAGTGATCATCCACTAGGACTTACTTCTGAATCAGCTGTTTAAAAGGACCATTGTTAATTGTAATTGGAAGTAAGTCCTCCATGTATGAAAAATAGCAATCTTTGGCCAAAAGAAAAAAAAAGATAAACAGCCTCAAATAATTCTCAGCTTTTTAAAAACATTAATATTGTTGGAATAATAATTCAGAAACAAGTTAGTTCTTCCACTATTTTTTTTAAAAAGCAAATACAGTGAAAACAGTGACATAAGAGTTTTTAAAAATGTGTTATTTTTTCTCATTCCATCCTTTCTTTAGGAGCTTAGGATAGCATATAGTAATTAACCACTCCTACGGTTTAAGCTAGTGTGCAATTCTCCCAACGTCACCTGACCAGCTTCATAGCGGACAGTTGGTTTTGGCCTCAGTGAAATGTGACATTCTACTTTCCCATCAGTGATCTTTGGATCACTATTAATGTTTCTATTTGGCGACCTCAGCAATTATAGAGCAAGCAATTGGTGGAAGACCTTTTCTATGCTGTTTGATTTGCTAGCGAGTGAGCCGGCTTAATTTGCATGCCCTAATGATATTAAGAGAGAAAGCTGACATTTACAAGGTGGTATTCATGAAATAGTTATCAGCTTTGGGGTGATATTTTGTCCATAGAATCATCCATTGCTGATATTAAGTAAGCAGTTGATTGGATACTAGTGCCAAGTATGGAAGGAAGGAAAGGAATCCCTGTGGATTTTACTCTGCTAGTCATTGTGCATGGTCCATGACCACAAAACATATTTAAAGGGGGGGGGGTCTGTGGTGAAGAAAAGGTTGAGAATCACTGGGGTAGTACTTCTGACCTAGATAGTCCTAGACAGTGCTTTTTTCGTAAAAAGAAAAGGTGCCGGAACTCACACATGTCATACAACCCGCCTTGCCTATCCTACAAGGTTCCATCCAAAAAAGGTGCCGGAACTCCGTTCTGGGCATTCTATGACAAAAAAAAGCCCTGGTCCTAGACCAGGGGTAGGCAACCTTGGCTCTTTTATGACTCTTGGACTTCAACTCCCAGAATTCCTGAGCCAGCATGGCTCAGATGTTGCTGTATTAAAATTCTCAACACTCCCAGCCCGCATATGCAATATTTAAAAGTATGTCTAGCAACTTCAGGAGCCTCAGCCACATGGCCTCAGCTAACGCTATGTGACCAACTGGCAATATAGCCTTATCTTAAAACTGGGATTCTAGAGCACAGCTTTGCGCCCAGAAATAACAGGAATCTCAAATGGATCTTAGTTCTCCATTTCTAAATTGCAATCAGAGTGATCAGACAACAAAAAGAGGCTCATCTTGTCCCTATGGCCTTGAATCAATTTTATAGAACGAATCATTTACTAAAACAAGTGGTTTGGAGCCTGGGAGGGACTGAAGACTGTGCAAAGAAAAATGTTTCTAGGCTAGGAGGGGGGGGGGAAGGCCCATGTCATAGTACATTTATAAAAATACAGATGTCACTCATTTTTTTATTTCCAAGAAAATGCTTCAGTATTTGAACATCAGTTATAGATAGCAGATGTTAGACTCTTCTGAGCAGCTTCTCAATTGTTCCATCCACACGATGGTAAAATACCATATGGACACTTAATACATTGAAAATAGTTTAGTCACATCACAATTCCAGAAGGGGTCATCACTTCAATACAAAAGAAAGAGCAAGTGAGTGAAGGGGACAGTAATATCAAAATAAAATCATGTGGATTCTTAAAATAGACTCATTTCACACTTGGAAAAACCCTGAAACCAAAAGATGAAAAACTACACCAACATTCATTAAAATATTGCTAATATTTTCAACAAAACACTCTTTTAATAAAACCCAGGCAATAAAGAACATATATGGTTACCTGGGTTACAATTCTCTCTGATGTACACACATTCTATTTATCTCAGCGGACATGTGTGCAAATATGCATTAACTTAAAGTTTATTATGCATGAGAAATATAAAGCATTAAATGGAAGCTAAACAGCCACTGCAGGAAATTTAGGAAGGCTTTAGGTCAGCAGATGTCATTTGACTAAAATCATTTTCTTGCCTGCCCTGTGAGTTTGCTTGCCTTCTAGTAGCGTGGTCAAAAACTCCAGCTGCTTAGCTAATAAAAATGAAGGTGAATCTTACAGCTACATATGCAATAATTATTGTAGCCATATTTAAAATGTTCTGTGTTGAGCTTCTCTTTTTTCTTATCAAAGCCAGAGTTAGCGTTTTGCTGCTAATGAAGAATGCTGTAGCCCCTTCAGAAGATTACGGGCCAATTGTTTGGGATCTTTCCACAGGATTCCTATAAACCAATGGCTGTGGATTATTCTGATATAGAGGCTCCTTTGCTTAAACATTCATGAATCGCTTAAAATGCATTCAGTGTGTAGTCAGATCGCCATATAATTAATAAAGTGACTTTTCTATTAAAGTGAAAGGAGTTCATTCGGCTTAAATCTAGATTAGAGTATAGTATTAGAATGTAGTACTAGAATTTGATAAAGTAAAATTATCTGCTAAATTATTGTTTTAAGGGCATATTATATAAATGTGCCAACTAATTTTTAATCTTCTCTTTGGCTCACAACTACACTGAATTACTAATAAACATTATTTAGAACTTTGATAATTATATAAATAGCTACAATACAAATGGAAGAAAATACAAGACAGCTCTTTAGCATGGTAAATTCTTTGCATATAAAGAAGCAAATAGCTCATATACCTAGAACTGAACAGTTATTTTGCTGGAAAACTATTACATTTAATTCCTTTCCCACCCCCATCCCATTTAACAGTAATGTACACAATCTACACAAGTGAATTTCTAAAAAATACATCAATATTATAATCTATTACAACAACTCAGCTACTACTATTCCCCTGATATGACAGCTAAAGGGATATACATACTGCTAAACTACTTATTTGGATTTGCTTTCTTCTTTCTTTTTCATATATTAGAGAAGCATCAATAAATATTTTTTAAATAACATTCACCATTTACCGTCATTCCTAAGAATCTACATTTTAAAAATGTTTTCTTCACCAGCTCTACCTGGGATCTTTATCACCTGTAAACTGGTTGTTATGTTACTTACTTCTTGATAGAAAATACTTACTTCTTGATAGAAAGAATAGGCCTCTTACACTCCAGTCCAAAAAAAAATGCGAGAATCTAACATGCTGGGTAAGTTTATACTGATTTCAGTGGGACTTAAAAATATATCATATGGGGATGGCCATGTCCATTCAAATTAATACAGAGTAGAGATACAGACTCCAGTATTACTGATGATGATATTTCAGTAAAACCAGTAGAATCAATGCTTCAGTACTATACCTGAAATGGGAATGTCGGTCTATCATCTACCAAAGACTGATCTAGTGAAGCCTCTTTGATATTAATAGAGCTTCAAAAGAGCAGTCCATGATAGGAAACACCTGGAATGCTTACCACTGTTTATTTATATATTTTCTTTATATACATATAAAGTGTTTGTTGTGTGTTTGTTCCGTTAAAATATGTCTACAAACACCATACATTATCACACTGTACATATAGTGCAGATTTCTTAGTTAGCTATCTTAATATAATTTGCTTTCGGGCAAACTAGAGTTACCAGGCCTAAATAGCTGAATGATAAATTTCAAAATAATATGTTTATCCTTTGGTAAAATAATATATCAGTTCCTATATACTTTTCAATAATCTACGGAAGCGGGCACTATTGTTTTTAAAGAGAGGGTCTCAGAAGAATCGAACACTTAGAAAGCGATCATCTTAAAATGTATTCTACAGAACTGGTTAAAAAACAGCCAGTACTGGAAAAGAGTGCTTTAGAGAAAAACCATGGTTCAACTCTTGCGGATTACAGATCTTGCCCCAATCGTTCTATTTCCTCAATCAAGAAGTCAATATCCGACTTGGAGGCTGCAGGATTTGAAATCACCATTCTGAAGAAGTTGACTTTCTCTCCCTGAGGCTGATATCCAACCATTGTGGTACCCGTTTCCATCATCAGAGCTTTGATCTTGGGGGCCACCTTTAGATTCAAACAAGAAAGAAAAGAGGTTTGGGACTCAGATCTTCCTCTGAGGGAGAAGACTAGCCCATCAGCAATGAAGCAAGGCTTGATGCAGAGCAAATGCAGAATGGATGAAGAAGGCATCAGTATATCTGATGGGCAGTCTTTCAATGTTCTCCTGAAATTCTGGTATTTGCAGGGCCAACAGAATGGGAGAACGCCAAGATAGGGAAGACAGCACTGATGGTACTTTGTTGCTTTTATTTTTAATGTTTCTATAAAATATAACCAAGTTACGAAGCTACACAAAACCATGTCGGGCCGTGTTACATTATTTCCTCTCCTGACAAAAATCAGAATCACGGAGTACCTCACCTCAGACACTGAGACAGTGTAAGATATTTTGATACTTGGGATGGAAAATCCACCTAGCAGATTTGGTGGCGGTAAAAGTACATAAATAAATAAAATCAGCAATTTGCTGGTTTTTAATGGTTCTGAGAAAAGTCTTGGCTATAAAATTAAGAAAACAGAGTCAGGGCAAAACAAGCAGACTCTCATCCCTAATATAGATGAACTAGAGTGATTATTGGTTTGAAATTACAGATCTAACTTTGTAATATCCATCCATTCTGTTGCTCAGTTATTTTTTAAACAATATTTTGCATTTGGAGTTACATCTGAGGCATATTTAAAGCCAAGTAAGTAGACCTATTATTAAATATATTACTAAACAATAATGCAATTCTCTGTACCGTACAAAAGACCCATTTTAAAAGAAACAAGTGGACCTTCATTAAGCATATAAGTTTCACACTCATCTCCAGTTAACGGATCCATAATTCACTGGATACCTACATAGTAGATCTACTGTATTTAATGCTTTCTATACAGGGCCCTCTGGAAGAGAGTTTGCAGCATTCAGAGCACGCAGGCAATGTATTGTTTTTTGAACTGCCCTGAAATAGACAGCTGTTGCTCTTCTGGCTACATCACCTAAGGACCAGGAACCCTTTCAAAGGTGTACGTGGAAAGAGATAGCTGAGGGGCTCTCTAATCAGGATCTGTAAATCAACAAAGAAAACCAAGCCAACAGCACTGAGAGTTTGCAAAAGGGCAGAATCAGGAGGGGGAAAGAGAGATACTTGCCACCCTGTCATTTCTTCAAGGTACTCCAGACAAGTAACCAAAACCATGAGTACTAACGCTATCTTTATTGCAAGGTTATAGTAAGAAAATCTTTCAAGTTTGAAAGCAGTTCTCCCCTCCCTTGCCTTCACTTTCCAGAAAACTAAACAAGGTGTTACGGGTGTTACGTTTACAGCACCAGTGCATTCTTTTGTGTGAACCACATTGGTGGTACTCCACGTGAAACACAAGGTTCCTTCCGAGGTACTTCCTTAGCCTTCATTCCTTCCGTGGGCTGATATATTCTCTCTGGTCTGATCACTGGCCCACCCGTGATTCTTCCTTCTCCAATCTCCCAAGGTTATTCTCACAAAGGATTACACGCCCCACAAACTCCAGGGCTTGTAAATGAATGAAGGGTGTTCCTATGTTATGAAGTTACAAGACAGTGGTAGGACATTTGGGAAGGTGGGAAGAGTTTGGAAAAGTTCAGAAAAATTAGGAAATATTCATTTGAGAAGGAGGCACAGGCTTTGCCTCTGAATTGCTCGACTCACTTCCATATGGAGACTTTCAATCTTTTTTTCTTTTGTTTTCCTAGGTACCGTAAGGGTCTTAGTTTATATATTCTGTTTTTTGAGTGATTATTTTCTTACTTTGTTTTAACTTTTTCATGTACATGGACTCAGAAAATCTTTTTGTAAGCGGTTTTACAAAAATAAATAAATTACCCTATGGAGTTTTTCTCTTCTTTCCTCAGAGTCTGGCATCCCTCTGAGGCTCGGCGGAATGTACCAGAAACAAACATTTGTGTGTTCAGGCTATATAATCATAAAACAAAACAAACAAAGATTTTTTTTTAAAAAAATCCCAAAGACAGTTCATTAATATATTCATTAAAAGGATTCATTTCCCTTGCTTACATAGTCACTTTGTTTGCCATGCCTTCTGATTTTGTCCTTCAAAGCTTAGAAGGATGGAGCAAAATGCAAGTGAATGTGCCCGAAAGCACTTAGGACATCACTCACAGACAGCAATTTGCACAGGAACAAATAGAGATGTTTTCCAATTCATCACCACCGCTTCACCTTTTTCTCCAGATTATTCTCATAATAAAAAAATTCTTGGGAAATATAAACAGCCCATTTGGAATGCCACCTTTTGATTGACAATCCTGTTCATGCCTGACCATAACAGGGATCTCAAAATCCTGCAGAGGCTCAATCGAGCAGAAAGCCATTTCAGCTAGGATTCAAACCATTGAACAGCATGTTTTCCTTTACTTAAGTAACAAATAATAAGCAGGCCGCTAGAGTGGAACAAAATACATTTCAAGGCTGTAGTGATAACACCTTTTTTAAGGGTTATGAATCAACTGAATTTCAGCATTATGTACCTCACTGATTTCAAATGATTTCATATTCTTCACCTGTCTACCAGAGATCAAAAAGATAAAATAACAGTAACAGGGCTGGATGGAAAAATTTCCCATTGCATATAAATGTATAATTTAATTGAAAGTGTTTTACAGTCTACAACTTACCTCTCCTTCAAAAACCATCTCAAACTCTTGCCTGTTTTTAATTTTATTATAGAGGTATTCTGCCAATTCAAGACATTTGTTGATCTGACTTTCGAATCCCACTGTACCCTGTTTTGAAAAGAGGGGGGAAGAAGTAATTCACTGTCATATTCTTTCTGCATCCTCTAAATAGTTTGGAGAGTAAATCTTTGAAATTTGGAGTCAAACTATGTATTTCTTTTGTTAATCAAAGCTGAATAGCAATGAAATATGGAATATTTGTAAATGTTGTATGTATGGAACAACTTCCTTTTAATGTTTTAGAGTTGTCCATATTTAAAAAAGAAGTAGTTTGGCCTTTGTGTGAGCAAAGTACCATTTTGCTACTCATTAAAATGTCCCTTTTTTGTAGGCTTTTGCATGAGCCCAAAAAAAGATATGGCAGGTAAAATAGAGTTAAGCAATTATACATCAAATATTGGTAGAATAGGAATTAGGGCCCAAATTTCATGAATTGTTTTGCTTAGATATTTTGAAAACTGATTTCTCCAAGCTTTTTCACCTGGGAGATATCAATATTTAAATCAACCATACACTTATATGTTTTCTAAGAATTTAAAGACGTGTTGAATGGGTGGGAATTGATTTCTGGTTAAGCTTCTACAGAAGTGTTCTGCATGTTGCTGATCATTTACCTTAGCTTTCCACATCAGCCAGAATTTGAATATATCCACATGGCGTCCACATTGTATTGCTTTATCTCCAGTGTCATAGGTGATATCATATTGCTTATCTTGTTGAAACAGATATCCTGCACACATCTGGTTGCAACCTTGAAGTATACCCTGTTGTAAAAAAACCATGCCTGTTGAACATATGTCAAACAAGAGATAAATGCAGTGCTGCATGCATTAAACATTACTGCGTGTGTGTCTACTTAAGCTTCTAAAATTGGTGTTACAGTTAAATCCTCTTATTTTTCTGAGTCAGTAGAAAAAACAGACTCCACCCTGCAGCCCCATTTTTTTCTCTGTTTCTTCTAGCAGAAAAAGAGATTCTGATTCTAATCAATCCCAGAAAAGCTCACAGCATGAAAAAAATCCAGTTGGGAAACACAGATGTCAATTAGCCATATGATATTTTACTCAGACCCCAAAATCTGCCATATAGTACTGAGAACATATCCATGGCCCCTTGTTTCAGTCCACATGTGTGGTAAGGGGACACTTCTTGGTCAAATGCTAAAGACCCAACAGCTAAGAATGAAGACTAGAGGAGAACAACATTCATCTTTTCAGAATCTTTGTGGTTAACTATGCTACCCTCAAGATTGTGGACACAAACATCTACCTACCAGGAACCTCAATTCCACTCACTGTAATTGACACTCAGGAGTGTCCCAACAGGAAAGGAATTTTTGCAGCTCCTATATGGTAGATATACTATTAAAGGAAATAGAGGGAGCGAGCATTCCATTTATGAAGCAAACCTTTTCCCGAAGAAGAATGGCAGAACACTGCAGTAGGACTCCCATCATCTTGTGCGGATTCCATGTGACAGAGTTGGCTCTGCAAAACAAAGGAACGTGTTTAGAAGCCATGGAATCCGAGGTGGTGAATTCTTATTCTCTAACATCAGGTAGGAGCAATCTGGCACCGGTGAGATCAGGATAAGTTCCACATCCATAATGGAGATGATACCATAGCTAAAATATGTCAACCATTATCAAATTGGCCAATTAAAAGTCAATAACCCCATAATTAACACATTGGATAAGGTTAGCTAACTATCAGCCTCCTAAGCAGACCAAACAGAAAACATCACAAAATGAATTAATCCTACTTTATTGTAAGGCTACGGTTCGAAAGCATGCAAAGGCAAGTAGATAAATAGGTACCACTTTGGTGGAAAGGTAACAGCATTCCGTTTGCCTTTGGCATATAGTCATGTTGGCCATATGACCACGGAAAATTTCTTCAGACAACACTGGCTCCCTTGGCCAAGAAACGGAGATGAGCACCGTGCCCCAGAGTCAGACACGACTGGACAGGGAAACCTTTACCTTACAGCAGGGGTGTCAAACTCAATTTCATTGAGGGCCGCATCAGCATTGCGGTTGCCCTCGGGGGGGGCAGATGGGTGTGACCAGGGTGGGTGTGGCCTACTGGGTGGGCGTGGATGGAGTGGGTATGGCCTGGGTGGGCATGTCCAGCTCTAATCGTTCGTGTCAAGGGGGCCTGGGCAGGAGTGGAACAGATCTGACGGTCTCTGGCAGAAGGGGGTGGGACCAGGGCAAGTGCCAAGGCATGGTCCACTGGAGGAGCCTCCCCAGCATGCACCCAGGGGGCGGGGCCGACGCAGCAGGGGCTGGTTCCTCGCTGTTTCCAGATGGCCTTGTGGAGCTAAGACTGAACGCGTTTCAGCATAGATGGCCACCACAAAATTGTACATTGGCTCCCGGCTGCCCAGGGCCAAGGCAGTGGGGGCCGTTCCCTCACTGTTTCCAGGATGGCTTCACGGGCCACATGAAACCACTTTGCGGTCCGCATCCGGCCCCCAGGCCTTGTGTTTGACATGTCTGCCTTACAGTAACAAAATCTTGCAAGTCTAAAAGAATATATCTCCCATTGTCCCCTTCTACGATCTGATAAGTTAAAAAGGGATCTTTTCTAAGTTTCTTTCTCTGCCTGTTATTCAGCTGCACATTTCCCCCTTTTATCTGATCATTCCTTAGGCAGCGTCTTTTCCCCTCATTTCTCAAGATTATTTACAATAGTTGCATCATCCTGTAACCTTATGAGGGTCATTTGAGATCTTCCTAGCTCAGGCATGTCAAACTGCTGGCCCGCAGGCCGGATGCATCACGCCGAAACTGCGCCCACCCCATTGCCGGCAATGGGGGGAAAGTCGCGATACATCGTCCTAGCTGGCTTCCGACAAGCAAAGTCAATGGAGAAGACAGCAGTGAAAACTGCAAGTCGCTGTCACATGAGGTTTCGCTTAACAATTGCAGCAAAAAGGGTTATGAAATGTATTGATCCCCATTGTGGTCGTAAGTTGAGGAGTACCTATATGAATAGGGTAAAATATTTCATTCTTTCAAGTAGCCTTAGACCTTCTTTGGGACTATCTGTCAACACTTCTATTAATTTTGGAGGAGCTAAGAAGAATGAATATAGATATAGTTGATATAAATGGGTTCCCCCCCCCCCCAAGATTCAGCTGGAGGAACTACAGAATCGAAAGATGATTCCTTAGGTTTTCAAGAGGGAACTGTTGTGGATGCATTTCTAAATTTGGATATATTGTTTGCAAGAGATTCTGGGTGAAAATACAAGAACTGAAAAGCCAGGAGATAACACATGTACTGTAACACTGTATCTTATAAGAATCTCTTTTAGGTATTTCTTAATAGTATAATGATTAAATATCACTTTGATCAGCTGGTGCTTTGAGGAAATGAAAATTGCCACACTGCTATTAGAACTGTGTCCATAAGAGGGCTCTCTCAAGAATTAAATTAGTGCATCAGCTTACCGGCAGAAAGCTGACAGTAATTAATTGGCATTCATTACACCATCAGCTTATCATTATTGTCTTTTAAACAGCAAAATTAATTCTAAAAGAACAGCTGCCCTGAATGTATTTCCATCCTTTGGGCAGCTTGTCATATTGCTTCCCCCACAAAATAAAACTATTTCAAGCCTCTGCCACTTTATAGGCAATCCTATTATGTTTATTTATCAACATTTTGGTCTTAGTACTGCAGCAACTTAGCACCAAGTAGGTCCCCAAATAATTCCAGTTAATTATGACCTAGTGCAGGTTAAAGACATTCTTGCAGCCCATTTTTCCAAGGTACAGATATCCCATTAAAATCATGGTTCACTACATAGGCCATTGCACAATATTCACAATTACTGTAGATTTTGCAAAGCAGATGTTGCTGAATTATAACTTCCAGCACTAAAAAGGTGGCTGAGAGGGGGTGGGTGGGACTGAGAGGGGGTGAGTGGGGCTGAGGGGGGGGGGCTGGGAGTTGTAATTCTAACAACATCTGGGAACTCTCTTCCATTCTTGTTGGGGGAGAGGATACTTATGCTGATATATTTATGAAATGTCATTTTTTTTCCTGCAGAATTTTTAAATGATGTACCTTTCTATACCATTCAGCTTGTGACGATGCTTTCTAGACATTAGTAACCCACCTCCCCAGGCAGCCTGGAAAAGATGAGAAAAATTGGTAAAGTCTTGGGAACTTGGAACATTTTTAAAAGATACTTAATTTCAGCAGAAAACTCACTGTAATAATTCTCCCTAAAGAAGGAAGGTGTTAGACATGCAACTGGCAGAGCAATGCAATAATTTATTTGCATTATAATGCTCTAACCAATACATCACTACTCAAAAGCCTATCTCATTGGCTGAATTCTCGTGACATATCTGATATATGGGTAAATGACTTACATGATGATCCTGCAAGCAATGTAGGAAAATATAGTTTTCCTGGTCATACAGGTTAACTGCCTTAGACATCATTTTTGCAGTGATTGGTAGGTTTTTTTATTTCCTGCTTTTAAAAAAAATAAACATGAGGGCAGTAATTGTTGTTGTTTTAATTTGGTAGGGTCAGTAGAAAGCTTAGCCTCCTCTCAACTGTCTTATTTAAGCATGGCACACACCCAAAATGAGTTAAAAGGAAAAAACAACACTCAGATATAATCTGACTGGCACAGACTTATTTGCAGAGCTGTTCTAGCCTCTCATCTCTGTCTAGAAGCTGACAGGGGAGTTTAAGTTGCTGAATAGTTAACACTGGCTAGTTTGGATATGATCCTATCTTGAAATGATTGTAACCTAACTTTGCACAATACAACTGATTTTGCTAATAATGTCACACAAGCATAGCCATTGACTTTAATGGGGTTTATTCCAACTAAAATGGAAAATTGGGATTATGCAGCCCTGGTTACTTACATCCACATGGAGCCAAAGATTATACTTATCACAGATGTCTGCTATCTCCTGAATAGGATCAAAGGCTCCATAAACTGTTGTACCAGCAGTTGCAGTCACATAAAGGGGAACGTATCCCTGTAAAGAAAAACAGAGAAGAAGCTCTAATGTGAAATACCTTTTTTTCAGATGAGATTTACACTAACTTAAAGTACAATTGATCTCAAGTTCTTTTTAACTGTTGCATGTTCTTTCTTTGACTTCTCCCAAAAACACTAAAGCAGGTGATGGGAAAAGACCTAGTAATTAACAGTCAATTGTAAAGGCACTAATGCTCTGGAAACACACTGAATAATTGCAAGCACTGAAGAAAACTTTTCAGAGAATAACATGTTATCATCCTTTTATCAGAACACAAGATCTCTCTGCATTTGCTTCAAATTAAAACATACAAAGATTTGTTACTTAACTCAAGTCTCTCTCGACTCCCTAGCTTCTTTTATATGACCCTTGCTCTTCTCCACCATTTTGGCATAAGAATATGAGAATTAAACGTAGCCATTTTAAGGCTACACAAGATGGGGGAAAGTGCATTGGTGGGGAAGGAATCAACTGGGAAAAAAATAGATGGGTTGAACAAAAATTTGGAGGTTGGGCTTTACTTTGGATGACACTGCTTTTTACTTTTACCATATAGAGATAGTTCTCGGCTTACAACCATTTATTTAGTGACTGTTCGAAGTTACAACAGCAGTGAAAAATAATGACTTATGACTGATTTTTACGCTTATGACCATTGCAGCATCCCCAAGGTCACGTGGTCATAATTTGGGCACTTGGCAATCAGCACGTATTTATGATTAGTTGCATTGATCACCATTTTTAATCTTCCCAGTTGACTTCCAACAAGCAAAGTTGATGATGATGATATTGATTTGCTCCCCATCTCATTTCGAAGCAACTCTGAACGACTTACAAAAGTCAACGGGACAAGCCAGATTTGCTTAACAACCTCATCATTCACTTAACAATTGCAGTGTTTCACTTAAAAACTTTTGGCAAAAAAGGGTATAAAATGGGACAAAACTCACTTAGCAATGCCTTGCTTAACAATGGATGTTTGGGGCTCAATTGTGGTCTTTAATAGAGGACTATCTATATACATCTTGTTTACTGCACAATCCAGAATATCTGAATGCGATTTTCAATCAAATGTGTGCACTCAAGATGTAAAGCAGAGGGGAGCAACGTGTATCAACATAGGGATCATACAGTATTTTGTTTCACATGGTGTTATACCGAAGACCCTGGGCTTGAGGCGGTTCAAGGGCACATCCAAAGGCTTCCAGCAGGACACGAGTGAGCCCTGACTACATTTTTGACACTCCTGAAGTAAACTGTAACCTTAAGAATGAGTTTGAGATGTATAGTAAATACAGCTGCTCCTTTAAAAAAAACAAAACTAAAATTGGTGATGAATCTTAACGGATGTTAGAAGTATTCAAGTGTTACCCTCGTGAATCTCACTGTGAGACAACTGTAATAATGATACAATTGGCAAAGAGAAAATAATCACACAAATCCAATTCAAAGAGGAATGAAATATACAAAGGAAAGGACATTACTTTGAGAACTCTTATCTTAGTTTAACAGTATTCTCCTAGGGTGAATTGGCTAAAAAGAATTTAAATGTTCTAACCTTCAATTGTATGTAACAAAATTTCAAGAACCACACGAGAACTTTGCTGAGGGATCAGGAGAATCTTTTCTAGAATTTGACTTCTAGCATGGAATAAGTTCCCTCTGGAACTTCACATGTGGAAGGTGGAGAGGGCCATTTATGCTGCTTAGTGTCCACGGTCAATCATCCAGGTCATGATTGTCCAAAAGGTCCTTTTTCCAAAAGGCAGATGGACTTTCTTGTTTTCTTTTCCCTTGAAAACATTTCACTTCTCAACCAAGAAGCTTCATCAGTTCTAACTGTTGAGCCTATTAGTTCTTATTAACCTGCCTTTGAATATATGGTGGGTGAAGAATGCAAGCTGATACACATTTATTTAGAAGTAAGTGCTACTGTGTCCAAATGGTAAATATATTCTAAATAAAATAAGAAAATTAAGTAAGAGATCTTTTCCTCTTTTTTTTAAAAAAAATACCTTTTGTTTGGCATCCAGGATTTTGGCTTCTAGATCAGCAGGTATTATTTTGCCCCTGCAATCAAAGTGAAATGTGAAAGCCAAATCTGACATACAAGAAAGAAGAATGAAAAAAGGACTAAACAGGAATGAAACAAGCCAAAACAGTAGGGCATTCACTGATGCTGTTATTAATGTCCTTATCATTGTTCCAACCTAAACATAAACACAAAGACACCCAGGTAAAGATGTATAAATATCTCACCTTTCATCGCACTTTATTAAAATCACATTTTCAGTACCAAATCCAAGTGCAGCTCCAGCTTTCTTTATTGAATAGTGACTCTGAAACAACAATCAACAGATAATTAACTTCAGTTTGCTATGATTGGCTTTGAATTCCAAAATGCTAAGGAGAAAGAAGGGAAATGAAACAAAATAGACATAGTCTCTCCAGAACAAGGCTGATGACAAAAATCACAATATCCGGTAATTAAAATCATGATAATTGAACTTATCGAGCTCACATGTTCTGAGGTAAAAAGGACCAGTTTAGGCACTGCAGACATGCCTTTGGTTTTGACTTCTGGGAAATATTTATAGCGGGCAGCCATGATGCTATACATATTGGATATAGCGCCACCTATAATGAAAGGACCCAACAATAAAGTATTAGAAAAGTGAAAATAAGAAATCTGACACAGTAATATGGCAAAGGTATAAACGGTATTCATGAAATATATGGTGCAAATGTAGCCAAAAAAGCATCAATATCCAATGAACCAATAGATAAAGGTTAATGATAATCACTTCTGTTTTACTCAAGGCTAACTCCAGTTTTATGAATATTACCTTTTCTTAAGGTGGTTTGCAAAAATTCCTTCAAATTCAACCATGTTCTTCAGGAAGTGGTGAACTAGATATGATTTCCTGAAATCTCTGCTTAGATATTGAGACCCAGAAATTCTATTGGGCCCAATAATTTTGTGTTAGTTTGGATATCATCATGGTTACATGCAAGCAAAACATACGTTTGCATTTCTGTTAAAAGAGAAGCCTACTAAGATTTTAGTTAATGTGTTATTTTTAAACTAGCTTAAGCCACGTTGTCAGGAAAGTTTAGGAAAGTTAACTTTGCTAATATTGAGGGCTGCAATAATTAAAATAAGCAATATTAAAGCATGGAAAATCTATCACCATAAATCAGTATGTAATGTTAGCCCTGTTTAATACAAGTAAGAAGGTGAAAAACCTAAAACTTATGTAAATTATAAAATAGGAGAATGTTCTTTGTTTGGCCTCTGAAGGAAAGCAATTTAGAGACTGTAACTCAAATCAACACCTTTTCAGAGTAACCAAGTTGAATAAAAAAGCATAAGCTTTTGTGAACTAGAGTCCGCTTGAATTGATATCATGTAGTGGTTCTCTAGAAGGCAGCTTCCAAAACACATTCTGAAGATCTGCCCAGCCTTTCAGGAATGGGGCTTCTTGTTTTGCTTTTTTCTTTCATTTTCTGTCCTAGCCTTTCCTCTCTAAATGATGGTTTTTAGTGTTCTGCAGAGAGCCACTCCTACTGTTCCTTCACAATCATCATGGAGCTTAGCTGATCTAGGCACCAACACATGAGACAGGCAGATAGTGTTCTGGATTCATTACTTCAGCCATTCTCTAGACAGTTCTGTAAAGATGGGCAGGACTTTATCCCACACTACACTACAAGTCTGAATCAATGGGTGAGTGATGTGATTAAGACCAACTGCTGAGTTTTTGTTAGAAGTGACATTTGAATCCAGAAAGAAGTACTGGAAGGAAAAAAGGCATATTTGGCCCTCTGTAGTTTTTCTTCTAACATTAGTGACCACTCATTGTCTTCCATACTAACAGAAATACTACCAATAGAAAAGGAGACCTATTTTCTTTATCTGAACACTAACATTTTCATATTCTTTCTGGATTATATCTAATAAACGTAATTTCATTCACAGCACTTTTGAGCTGCATTTATGCCCAAACTAAATACTTTCTCCAAAGTTGGAAAATAGCTCCCCAAATTCCCATGATGACTGAGAACTCTTGGTTGGAAATCCAACACAGTCTGGGGAAGGCTACTTAAGAGTAACTCTCTGCATTCAACAGAACAAAATAATAAAAATTGAAAATCTCACAGGAATGTTTGTGATATGGATTACTTGGCACATAACATTCAGTCTGTTAGAGAAATATTATTTAGAGGGAGCACTGTAGGTACAAAAAAAAAGGCATTTCTGACCACAATTCAGAAATTCAAGTTGGTTTTATTTATATATTTATTTGCAAAAATTATTTCTTAATTATATTTTTCTTTGAGATTGCAGGACTGTCTCTGAATCTGCTGCAGTAAATGTGATATTCAGCTTGACTGATTCAAAGAAATCAATTATAAGGCTTAATCATAGGGAATATCTTTGATTATGGAAGCAATAGCTAAAACATATAAGGAACAGTTGCTGGAATTGGGTATGTCTAGTTTAATGAAGAGAAGGACGAGTGGGGACATGATAGCAGTGTTCTAATATCTCAGGGGCTGCCACAAAGAAGAGGGAGTCAAGCTATTCTCCAAAGCGCCTGAAGGCAGGACAAGAAGCAACAGATGGAAACTAACCAAGGAGAGAAGCAACCTAGAACTAAGGAGAAACTTCCTGACAATTAGAACAATTAACCAGTGGAACAACCTGCCTCCAGAAGCGGTGAATGCTCCAACACTGGAAGTTTTCAAGAAGAGACTGGACAGCCATTTGTCTGAAATGGTATAGGGTTTCCTGCCTGAGCAGGGGGTTGGACTAGATGACCTCCAAGGTACCTTCCAACTTTATTATTATTATTATTTGATCTTTGGTGGAGCAGCTTGAACATTTATGTGAAGGCAGCCACTTGAGTAGAAGACATCAAAAGTAAAAAAGAAAATATTTATTTTATATGTTACTTGAGATCAGCACCATCACTGACAGTCTGAATTCTCAGTAAGTTCAATCTGAGAACACCTTGGCTATTCAGTAATTATCTCAAACATAAATTTGGTTCCCATAGAACTCTCAGTTTCCCACTCTGGTGTGTTACATGGATCTAGAAGCCATCCTGCACTAATGTTGGCTGTTACTTCTGAATGCTTGCCAAAGTTCCCCATTTGAAAGGATTCAACTACGAGTCCCAGAAACTGCTGGCCTGAACTTTTTTTGTTTTTGCTGAGCTCATGTGCCCTTTATGAAAAATAATGAAAAGGAGGATTGTGCCACTTACTCACTTCTCCATCAGCCTCTGAGTGGAAGTATGGACTGGACCCATGAGGACATGAGGTGGTTGCGAAAGGAAGTAAGAGAGGGTCCACTCAGGAAAACAGACCCATTGAGGCCATCTTGCTCCAAGGCTCCCCTAAACCTCTAGCTAGCACTGCTCCTAACTATATTGCAACCACAATTTCAACTACAGGTTGTTGTTGTTTTTTAAAAATGCATTCTCTAAGAAAAGTCCTTGGAGATAGTCTGACACAGTAACTTTTCCAGTGGGACCTTCACGTTTAGTACATATGCTAGCTCTAAGAGCACACAGATTATCTGCTTATTTCAGCTGCTAACTGGGTTTTGCAGCATTACTGACTCCCTGGATGCTTGAGACTTGTCAAGAATAGAATGGAACCTGACGGACCCCTTATGGACTTTTTGCTGAAATTAAAAAAAACAAAACATGTGGTTTGAAGATTAAAAAGGGTAGCTTATGGAAGAAGAAAACTATGATGTAATCTTAGACACAGAAGGTAAAATATTCATGCATTTATAATCACTGTCAAAAAGACCCTTTTTATTATTATTTTTCTTTCCTTTTTCTATTTTCTTTCTTACTAATTCGTTATCCTTTTGAATTCCTTTGTTTGTTTCCTAATATTTGTCTTGGCTTTATTTCTTCAATAAAAATAATATTTATATATATATATATATATATGAATGGAATGAAACCTACCAGGTGAGAATATTCCATCTCCATCTTTATTAGACCATCCAATAATCTCTCTCATTTTTCGAAGCGTTAATTGCTCCATGAGTACAAAAACAGGTGCAATTTCATATGTAAACCTGTGTAAACAAACATAAATAAATATGTAATTATGAACAAATACCTAACACATGTCTCACAACAATGCATATAAACTGTATAAACTTTCAGTAGGTACTTTTGAGGTTAGTCTCATATGAGACCCCAGTTATACTCTTACACTAATCTTGGAATAAGCCTTCAATGGGCCTTATTTCTGGTTTACATGTAGAACATGCAGAATCATATTACAACTAGAATACCAGTCTATTCCAGCGAGAGAGAGGAAAAAAGAGAGTTGTGGAACCATTACATTGGGAAGAAAAGAAATATCCAATAGCAGTAACAGATCTTTCCTTACTATACTGATTATATTCAGATATGTGCAGATTATATCTGCATTGCCTGGATGCCATGACTCCACAATGGGCAGGCAATTGTTTCTAAATGGCCCATTCACCCTCAAAGCAATATCAGAGCATGTTTTTCTGTTCCAGTTCCAAAATAGCAATAGCACTTATATGCCGCTTCATAGAGCTTTACAGCTCTCTCTAAGCAGTTTACTGAGTCAGCACATTGCCCCCAACAATCTGGGTCCTCAATTTATCAACCTCGGAAGGATGGAAGGCTGAGTCAACCTTGAGCCCCGTCAGGATCGAACTCCTGGTAGTCAGCAGAATTATCCTGCAATACTGCATTCTAACCACTGTGCCACCACGGCTCTCAAAATACATATTTCCATATTATATTACCTTAAATGCTCCTATCTGTTTGGGACAGAGTACTTCAGTTTGTTGCAACCTAACCACAGCAGCTCATTTGCTAGTTTGCAGAGGATAAAACACCCCTTCAACTGAGTCTTTACTTACTATAGACCAGGGCTTTTCAACCTGTGGTATGCGTACCACTTGTGGTACATTAACGAGTGGCAGGTGGTACGCAGCCCTGCCTAGCCAAGTGTAGTGGGGGAGGGAAAGAGCCAGCACAGGCAAGGACTTACAGTGAGAGAGTCCTCTGGAGCTGCAGAGGCATGGAGGAGAGAAGGAGGGAGGGAGGGAGATGGAGAGTGGAAGGATTCTTATGTGCTTTTGTGACTTTGAAGTTCTGGGATTTGTGCAATGTGGGCTTTGTGTTCTTAAGGAGTGTTTGGCAATTTCTATTTGGCTGATGGCTGGTGTTAGCTTCTATTGCTCTGCTATTGTTAGCTGTAAGTTTTGCTGCAAGGGATTTTGAAGTATTTTTCTCCTGAATAGATTTTGCCTGTAGATTCCTTTACTTACGAATGGAGCCATTTGGGGAGGTTGCCTTAGCCGGCAGCCAATACTTACTACATTTTTTTTTCTTCCTTACTTTCCTTTCTAGCCAGTAGCTAATTCTTAAAGGGGAATGTGCCTTTTTAAGCTAGTTCACTCAGCAGTTTGTCTTTTCTGTTTCTGGAGGCTTTTCCTTGTTTGATGAATATATGGAAGAGAAAAAATATGGGGGGGGTGTTCAAATTCTTCCTTCAGAAGAAGGTGGGCATGAGAAAGAGGGAGGCAGGGAAGGAGGGAGTGAGGGAAGTCCTGCCTTAGCACTTGGCCATCAGCAGCCCTGCCATTGACTTTACTTGTCAAAAGGTTGCAAAAGGGGATCACATGACCCTGGGACCCTGTGACCATCATAAATATGAATCAGTTGCCAAGTATCCAAATATAAATCACATGACCCTGGGCATGCTGCAATGGTCATAAGTGTGAAAATGGTCATAAGTGTGAAAATGGTCATAAGTTATTTCAGTGCAATTGCAACTTTGAACAGGGTTTTTTTTTTTGGTCATCAAGTTTTTGACACCTTGCTAGGTGGTACTCGAATATTGCCATATCCTAAAAGTGGTACAATCGGTGAAAAGGTTGAAAAGCCCTGCTATAGACTATAATTTCTTTTAGACATACCCTGTCCATGAGTGCTACAATAGCACTCTCGCTAGAAATCTTCCCTTGCAAATAGAAAGTTGTTTATTTGAAACCTGGAAGAATTTATTTTAATTTCTGTCTTTCTTTCCTTGGACTTCCTGCTTTTCCTTAGGCTTTTAAAACATTTTATTTCCAAATAATCAAGCCATTTGAAAACTGGGGGGGAGGGGTAAAGCCTCAGATAACTGGCAAAATGGTAAAATATTTTGGTTGTTTTCTTAAGCAAGGGGAAAAATAAAAAAATTCAAGGAAATAAAATTATTAATTTTAAGAAGTTACTATTGGGTTTCAAGCCAGCTGCCTTCTATTTGAAAGCAAGAGTTACAGCCTTTGTGCTTTTGCAGCAATCATAGTAAAGTAGCACTCAGAGTCATTAGAAAGAAACAGGTCAGTAAGAAAAAAAGTTTCAAAAGCAGCTTGTAGTGCCTAAGGAATAACAGAACGTAGTTGGAAGGGACCTTGGAAGTCTTCTAGTTCAGCTCCCTGGCCAAGCAGAAGACCCTATACCATTCGAGACAAGTGGCTGTCCTGTCTCTTCTTAAAAACCTCCAGAGTTGGAGCACCCACAACTTCTGGAGGCAAATTGTTCCATTGGTTAATTGTTCTAACTGTCAGGAATTTCTCCTTAGTTCTCCTGCTTCTCTCCTTGATTAGTTTCCATCCATTGCTTCTTGTCCTGCCTCCAGGTGCTTTGGAAAATAGCTTAACCCCCTTTTCTTTGTGGCAGCCCCTCAAATATTAGAACACTGCTATCATGTCTTCCCTGGTCCTTCTTTTCACTAGACTAGACATACCCAATTCTTGCAACCGTTCTTCATATGTCTTAACCTCCAGCCTCCTATCATCTTTGTTGCTCTTTTCTGCACTCTTTCCAGAGTCTCATCTTTTTTATATTGGGGTGACCAAAACTTGATGCAGTATTCCAAGTGTAGTCTTACCAAGGCATTATAAAGCGGTATTAACACTTCACGTGATCTTGATTCTATTCCTCTGTTAATGCAGCCTAGAATTGCACTGGCTTTTTTGGCAGCTGCAACGTATGGATATGTATTATGATACTTTAATATGTAAGTGTGTATTCAATTAAACTTCATGTATATTATTCCAGACAGATAGGAGAGCAGAGAAGGAGGAGAATTGTCCAAGAGCAGGACATGGTATTCAGCTGTCAAGAAGGAATATGCAAGGTATTGCCAAAGTGTCTTAGCTCAGACAAGATTTTCTTAAGTCTGCTTAGACTCAAACAAGCATGAGCCTAAGACAGGAGCATCTTAAAAAGCAAATATCTGTATGCCATAAGAGTAAATCATTGAGTATTAATATTATAGCTGTATTGCTACTCAATCCCAGGAAATGATAGACAATAAATATTTTTACTTGGCAAACTGCTGGCTTTCTGTTTCCCAAACAAAATTATTACCTAACATAGAGAGTTAGGAAAACAGCATCCTAACATCATCAAAAGGCTACTCAGAAAGAAAATTAGAAATACTAACCCTGGGCTTAAAAAAAAAAAAGTCATAGTTTACAGAGATGTATTTGACTTACACTCTCCAAAGAGAGCTAATTATAAACACCACACTATCAATACCTCTCAGCAGTAATTAAAAAGGGCCATATTCTAATTACCAATTACAGGTAACAAAAGGGCAATTCACTGTTTTGTCCATTTAGTACAAAACATACCCATAGCTTATAGTTTAATATATTGTCTATTTTCCTCCCATGTACCAACATTCCCATATAAGCCATTTTGTTCTCTTTGAGGAACAAGAAAAGGCTAAAGAAGAAATTACTTTGGATATCGAGTGGAAAGTTTTCTTTCATTAAGGTTGCAGCAGAAGGCTATTACGTCTCACTTAAACTATACTGGAAATAAACCAAAGAGAAGCTAATTGCTGTAATATAATTCTTCCACTCTATTGGGTAACAAAGATCGCAACTAAGTCCTGTCAGCTGTTACAGCAGGACAGTAGATGATTATGCCTCAGCAATTAAAACAGTATGCTACATTGGGGGGAGCTGCCAAATTTCAAGGCTCATAACATTGGAAGAGACCATTTAAGCCATGCAGTTCAACACTTACTTGCAGCCAGAATATAAACAAGAACACTTCCAAAGAGGATGCTCATGAACCTATGGATACAACTCATTCTGAATGTACATCGACAGGCCAATCACAACTTTCTGGGCAAATGATTTGATACGGTTTCTATGAAATACAAAACATTGTGCATTCCTATGGTATTAACACATTGGATTTACATTAATGTTCAATAATGAATCAGTTAATTGCCTTCTTTCCGCTTACCCCAAAGCAAGCAACGATTGCAACAATAAAGCAATAAAAGGAACACACTGCTGTGGCACATCTGATGATTTAAAAAGTCAGCAGTTGTAAGTAAGCAACATAACATGAAAAGGTAGAGTGAAGCAGGTGGAATAAATCCTGAAAATCCAGCAAGGTGGCCCTCCTGATACTGCAACCTTCAGAAGTAGGGCGGGATTTATTCTGTGTTGGGCATCTACCATTAGTAACACAATGCTAGGACAGATATCGTGTTTCCCCAAAAGTAAGACCTACCCTGAAAATAAGTCCTAGGTTGATTTTGGGGGATGGGCCTAATATAAGTCCTACCCCAAAAGTAAGCCCTAGTTTTGGGGTGAGGCACATACCTAAAAATCAAGCTAGGGCAGGGGTAAGGGGGGTGAAGCTGCCCCCACGTGCCCTGCACCCACTTACCTTCCAGCCAGGCCTCTACTCGCTGGCCCACGTCTTCTGCAGTGTCCCCAGGCCTGCATTTTGCAGTCAGGTCTTTCCAGAAGGCCTCGGCAGCCGAGAACCAAGCTATGGATTCAATCCATAGCTCGGTTCTCGGCTGCATAGGCCTTCCGGAAAGGCCTTTGACTGCAAAATGTAGGCCGGAGCTCCATTCTGAGCTGCAAAATGAAGCTGCTCCTTCAGCCACAAAAGAAGGGGGCAGGCTGGGTGGGGCTGTCGGTGCCGGAAGCGAGTGAAAAAGACCCCCCCCAAATAAGACCTGGTGCCTCTTTTGGAGGCAATAAATAAATAAATAAATAAATAAATAAATAATTTATTTTCGGAGAACGTATAAGGCCTTGGAAATCGACGCTGAAAATCCTGCATAGTTTGTATTTCATTCAACAATATCTGGTGCATTTTCTATTGTCTTGGCATTTCATTTACTTAGGGATCATTCCCCCTGCCCGGCCTGCTTTGGATGGTTTTTCTTTTTTTCTGTTTCTTTTTCCATTCTCCATGGTTACTGCAGAAGCCGAGCAGACATCAACAGCTCCTCCCAGTGGGCACCATTTTAACTTTCCCAGAAAGCTCTGCCAAATGTTTGCTAGTACAAAAAAAAAAAAAAAAAAGGCCGGGTTCGGTGACTGGGTTGGTTCAGCTTCCATTCTGCAGAAGTGGAAGGGAGGAAATAACAGCCACCAAAGAGAGATAGCAATAGCAATAGCACTTAGATTTATATACCGCTTCACAGTGCTTTACAGCTCTCTCTAAGCGGTTTACCGAATCAGCATATTGCCCCCAACCATCTGGGTCCTCATTTTACCGACCTCGGAAGGATGGAAGGCTGAGTCAACCTTGACCCTGTCAGGATTGAACTGCCGAACGGCTGGCAGCCGGCAGTCAGCAGAAGTAGCCTGCAGTACTGTCTTCTAACCCCTGCGCGATCAGATCAATATAAAAACCCTCCTCCTTTTTCTTGGGGCAGTGGGGTGGGGGCACCGAAGTTCTTTTCACTAGCAGTGAAAAGGAAATGCACTTGACGGTTGCTCCTGTTCATTTCCCAAGCTCATCCCAACCATTGCATTGTTTGGAGATGTTCCAGGGGAGGGAAAGAGATGGGTAGAATGTAGTTGCCAGTAACAGCTGCCATTTTTATTTTTATTCCTTGGATAACAGTGAAATGGATGGGGCTGGCCTTAGGGGGCAGATGCTGCAAGCAGTGATGGCAGCCCCCAAGCTGTCAGAGGAAAGAGTGACATACTCCAGACAAACAATCATGGGACCTCTGAGCTTGCCTGCCGTGGCAGGGATGGCAGGGGGCCTTGTTCCACTTTTGTCTTGAGCCTGCCCTGATTTTCTTTTCCAGCCATATGCTGGAATTATGTAATGTTTATCTGGGAAGAAAACAGTAGCCACAAAACAGTCTGCTAATGTTTGTTCCGCTGCTGCTGTCACTGCAGGCAACAGGGAATAAGAATAAAAAGCAGGACCACAAAGGGAGAAAGGCTCTCCAAAGGAAACCCAGTACTGAATAGCCTTTTCACAAAGAAATGAAGCTTCCAGCAAAAAGCAAATTAAATTTATCAAGGGAACCAACATCGTTTCAAAGAACAAACATGTCCATTCTGTTATATATGCTAAGTGTATCGTGTTTCTAAAAGGCCAGGGTAGAATGTTTAACTTATTTAATAACGGGCTGGTTCCTGAAACACCCTTCTATAATCAGCAGGCTTTTTCTCTGTGCAAAAGGTCATGGAGATTTGCATACAATACATTCAAGGAATGAATGAAGAGTTAACAGAAAAGCACAAAATGGCAAGCTATTGCATCCAGAAGGATACCTTGCCAATATTATGGCAATATTATGTACATTTACATTTTGCTAAAGTGCACAAACATATGTCTGCTGAAATGCTACAATAGGTAATACACAACTTCAGATAGGTAAATGTTAAATAAAGGAATTAATGCCTGGGGGAGCCTGGGGTGGGGGTAGGAATTTACAAGTAATAAAATAGGCACTGCAATGCAAGGTATGCTTGTTAGCAATTGTGTTATAAGGTCACATATAAGCATGAAACTGGCGGCGCTTGTTAGGGATGGCGTAGTGCATCAGGAATTTCTTTCCTATTCTGTGCCATACCCCACCATACTACGGTCAGCTGTTTAGATGCACTATGCTTACTCATAGCTCTAGCAATCTTCCAAAGGAGCTCTCACCCTATCTAGAACAATACCACAGGAGCAGTGACAAAAAGTGGGTGAGGTGATGCGGCAGGAATATCCATAATGCTGCACTGCAAATGTCTTGTCAGCTGCTCAGCTGGGCCATTTTTACACATCCTGGAGCAATTTTTGGTAGGCAATAAAGCCATCGGTTTATATACAGTATTTATGAGAAGTTTGCAAGCTGCACCCCTCCATAAGGAGAGCGATTGGTGATGTTTTCTTCCCTCCTGGTGAAATTTAGTGGAAGGAGAAGAAAAAAACCTTTTCCTCCATGTGTCTGTTTGCAGTAAAGAAGGACGGTACCATTTGCTGACAGCATGTAAGAATTGGCAAGGGAAACAAGAAATGTCATGTTAATTCGGTTTTCTGGTAGGTCAGTGATGGGAAAGTAAGACTTTAACTTGGTCATGTGGAGAAGCCTTAAGACATAAATCTTTAATGGAGGACTAAATTGTTGGATTGAGGTAAGGGCACTCAAGTTCTAGTCTACCCTCAACCATTGAAGCTTGCTGAAAGCACTTCCTTTGGTCCTGTTACTTTGTCTCAGAGTGCCATACCATGCACGTTTCAGTTGTTCTTGTGGGGGAAAAATTAGGAATGTTATGTGTACCACCTTGAGCTCCTGAATGAAACACAGGTAATAAATCTAATAAATAATTAGACATACATTTCACTGGAGGATAATGGTAAAAATACTCCATCATCTCACTGAATTCCATGGAATATAAATTTTAATAACTTTGTCTGAACTGGGTACTTCTATCAATTTTTCTAGGATACTGTGGAACATAAATCAGTTTAACTAAAAATAGGTCCCTTTGCTGCTTTGAATAGTAGCACTGAATGGAAAAATCAAAGGCAGAAGAAATAATATACAGACTATTGTACATTAAAGTAGAAGAGGAAGCTTCTGTCAGGTCACAAATCTTGCAGAATTCAACAGAAGGACATATATGGCAATTCATCAAGCTAACATAGGCATTACGGCTCAATAGAACCTCTTTAGTGGACAATTAGACATTTCCTTTTCAATTTGCAAGTGAAATGCCACCATCTTATAACACACAACTTTTCTGTCTTGTTGCATTTTCAACCACTTATGAATACAGCCATCATAGCATGTATAGACATACAGGGACACAAGATATATTAAAACAAGATTCTAAATTCACTTTTGACTGGGATAAATGCAGCCCTATCATTCTTTCTAAAGGTCTTACAGATCACTACAGAGTCCCCATCTCCCATTAGGCTGTGCCTAATGAGAATGAGAAGAGGCAGAATCTGGCCCTTTGTAGAAAAAAAAAATTGGCAACCTCTGCTCTGGTTGGTTGCTTTGTACACTGAAAGCTTATGCACTGGAGACAAATTCCTTGTGTGTCCAACCATACTTGGCCAATAAAGTATTCTATTCTATTCTATTCTATTCTATTCTATTCTATTCTATTCTATTCTATTCTATTCTATTCTATTCTATTCTATTCTATTCTATTCTATTCTATTCTATTCTATTATTCTATTCTATTCCATTCTTTCCCTATCCCATCCCTATCCCTATCCCTATCCCTATCCCTATCCCTATCCCTATCCCTATCCCTATCCCTATCCCTATCCCTATCCCTATCCCTATCCCTATCCCTATCCCTATCCCTATCCCTATCCCTATCCCTATTCCCTATCCCTATTCCCTATTCCCTATTCCCTATCCCTATTCCCTATCCCTATTCCCTATTCCCTATCCCTATTCCCTATTCCCTATTCCCTATTCCCTATTCCCTATTCCCTATCCCTATCCCTATCCCTATTCCATTGAGGGTGAAGTTTCGTTCTCCGAGCTTGTGAGTTGGTTTCCGAACGTTTCATTATCAGGCTGGGTAATATCTTCAGCGGAGTTTAGGGGACGTCAGTTAGAACACTGACATTGACATCCCCTAAACTCTGCTGAAGATGTTACCCAGTCTGGTAACGAAACGTTTGGAAACCAACCCACAAGCTCGGAGAACGAACCTTCACCTTCATCCTACACCCGAGCTACAAATATTTGCCACTATTGCATTCCATTTCATTCTTTGGCTGTTTCTCCTTTCCTCTCACATACAAACCCATAGATTTCCCTCCATAAACGCCATAGGACAACATAACCCCAGAGCTGCCTTAGTGTTTCCAATATTTCCTAGCTACAATTTGTACCATAACCTGTAATTAATTCATTTAAGCATACGTCATTATCTTTCTGCCTGTAAGAGAGGAGCTTGGACACAGGTGAAAGCAAGTGAAGAGAGCTAAGGAAACAGATTTCCCTGTCTTCTTGTTCAAGCTTTTGTAAAATTCACATAGACATAAGTCTGAAGGTTTACTGCTTGTTTAAAAAGATTCGACTGCTGGTATTCAACAGCATTGGAGCTCAGCAATTATCCTTAACTAGGGCTTTCCCGAAGTGCTGGCATACAACTCAACTTTGCCCACGATCCCCTTGGATTTGAATCTGAATTCTGGGTAACAAAGAAAAGCAAGGCTGTGCTTACATGTTTGTATTAGCTGTAGATGTCAGCCATTCTCCAGCCAAGCCAATGATATCAAGCCCTGTAGAAAGCTGGTTGAAAAAGCGAGGGTGACCTAGGGAAAAAAAATCACAGCTGCTTAAATATCATCGCTATCAGTTCATCCATATTTATGTCCATTATAGAGAAAATAGAGAAGGGAAGGGAGGGAAGGGACAACTAATTCCATACATTTATCAGCAACGCTGTAGAGGAATTATGAGTTCAGAGGACATTCCTTCTTAACTTTGTGAATAGGAAAAAATACAGTAATTCTTGTGTTTTTTTTAGTACAACCGTTCAGTTAGCAAAACATTCAAAATTATAATGGCACTGAAAAAGTGACTTACAATTAATCCTTGCACTTAACAACCATTGCATCCCCATAGTCACGTGTGATGAAACGTCAGGCACTTGGCAACTGGCATGTATTTACTACAGTTGCACTAACCCCAGGGCCACATGATTGTCATTTGTAACCTTCCCAGCTGGCTTCAACAAGCAAAGTCAACGGAGGAAGCTGGATTCACTTAATAAGTGTGATTCACAACTGCAGTGATTCACTTAATCGTGGCAAGAGTCGCAAAACTGGATGCAATTCGCTTAATCGTCTTGTTTAGTAATGGCAGTTCTGATCCCAATTGTGATCCTATATGTGTGTGTGCATGCGCGTATACACACACACACACACACACACACACGTTCTGTTCACTTTTGGTGTCTTACAAATGACATTTCACTCCTAGAATTCCGCAGCCAACATGGCACAGCACAGCATTCTGGAACTGGAGAACAGGCAAGTTGGTGATGCCTAATCTAGACAATAAATTAGGAAGTAGGAGGCATAGCTTTGAAACATCCTATCTTTCATTTTGAAGGTGATTGAAAGGGAAATAATTCTGTCACAACTGTCGGAGAATGTATTTAGCATCAGTAATAGCATTTTTTTTAACTTCGAGCCCTTCCATTTGAGCTGACTGATTATGTATGTGTACAGCAAGTTTTTAGATGACAGCCAATCCCACGCGTATATAGAAAATCCTTTAAAAATGTGTTTCCTTGTTTCTTCAGGCTACACCAGACTGATCCATCAAACCAACCTCTGGAGAGTTAGGGAAGTTCTGTCAGCAATAGAGACCACCACCAGCTCATATCCAGATGGGAATATCATCCCACAGTTGCTGTTTTGGTGTAGTGTTCTATTGTCTGCTGCCTGCTACATTCCGATTTTTCCGTATTAGCTATCATGGGCAGCATTACAGGACTAGCAGTAGATATCTCTATTTAATGAATATAGTTCTTAAAAATACATTTTTATCTATTTCATGACTCTAATGCAGAATTTATCCATGTACATATAAAATGATTGAATGCCAAATATGTACTGTATTTAGTCATGCAATATGAACAGTTTACATTATTGTTTCAGTGGCTGCTTTTATAGTGATTTGCCCATTAAAGGCATAACCCAACCTCCATTTCACATGATAGCCCTTGCCTGCTACTAATGCTAATCTTATTCTCTTTGTCATTTGTAGATGCCAGGAACTGCCCTTAGCAGCAGGTAGAAAATAAATCTTCCTTCCTTCCTTCCTTCCTTCCTTCCTTCCTTCCTTCCTTCCTTCCTTCCTTCCTTCCTTCCTTCCTTCCTTCCTTCCTTCCTTCCTTCCTTCCTTCCTTCCTAAATCTTTCGTCATCTTAGTTTTGAAAACAAAACATAATCCATTCAAACTTAGTCATACCTAACTTCCATTGAAATAACGTGGAGAATGAAGTCAAACTCATATGAGTATGAAGAAAAGTCTGTTTTGGTATTTGTGCCAGAACAATTATATTAAAACAGTTTATCATATTGAAGACTTCATCCCTATGCACATCTACTAGTAGTAAGCACTTTTGAATGTAGTGAGACTTAATTCTAAAATAAATTATAGATTGCCCTGTAAATGTGAAATAAGCATGTTATTTTTTTTAAAGTGTTTTTGGGTTTTAAGGATTGATATCAAATAATATCTCATTATTTTAAATGAAAGAAACATATCTTAGCTTCAACGTTAGAAAACAGATTTAACTTGCAGAAGGATCTAGCTCTGGAGAAAGACAGTAGTTCCTTTTCTCATGAAAGTAGTAGTGCCATTTGCCTATATCTTTCTGTTGTTTTGGAGACTGAACAATCTTTTCCAATCTGCTAGATCTCAACTCAAAATTTAGTCAAAATACCATGCTGGGTGGAGTTAATCCAACACTTCTGAAAAACACCAGATTAAGTAAGGCTGATTCCAAAGATGATATTTGTAGGCAAAGAGCATATTTAGGATCAGTCTTACTTAAGCTGGTATTTTTCAGAGGTGTTGGACTAAGTCCCATAATCAGTAGAGCAAGCATATTTTGCCACTTTTTATCCGTATATCTGCTAGTTCCTACATTCCAAGGCAGGAACAATGCTAGGAGTGACATATACTGATTTAGTTTTAGTAGCATTTTACACTGTATACCCTTTCTAGCTACTATACTTAGTACAGTAGCTAAATGTTTGGTGAGTAGCTAGTTGTACAGAATCAGGACATGCTTGATAAACACTCCTCTCTTATGACATCTCATGTTCACATTTATCACGCCAAATTCCGACTATCATGTCTTGCTGCAGCAATACATATGACCAAACTTGGAGAATGATGAAAAGTGATATCCAATCCAGAGGTTATATTTGTGTTTGTTGTGCCTTGCAGACACTGATTTTTTCTGACAATGATTCAAAGCCGTAGGCAAGAACTCTGCTGCATTTTTCAACAGGCGCAAGAATGACGTTTGCTTTCTCCACCAGACCTCACATGAACAGGGTTTTTAAAGGCAAGCTTCTGAAGTAAAATAGCACATTACAGTCTTGCCACCTTCCAGATGTGGATTTACACAGGAACATCTCATCAGAAGACCTATTTGTAGGCCACACTCCAAAGCCAAAATCCTGCATACTTGAGAATTCAATCTACCTCAGTTGGAATGTCCCATTCCTACTGCAATCCCAGCAGTAGTAATTACATGGTTAGCACTGACACTTCTCTAGAGTCCAGAATGGGACCTGGGCTAACGCTATTACATTCTTCAGGCAGAAGGAAGCTGTACAAATTTAAGAATCTTGTTAATGAAGAAGCAATCTTATGTGTAATAGAAATCAGGGTCCCTTTAAAATATTAGACACATTGCGAAAAACCTCCATTGCTTTTTCCTAGTCCCCAGGAGAGCCCCCTTGGTGTTCATACTTTACAATGCTGGACAGTTCCCTTGAAAATCAGGGCAGTGTCTCCTACTTTCATCAAACCACCACAGAACTTCACTGGTCTGGTTGGATGGCGAACTTACCATTCTCTGAGGTTGAAAAGCAGGATTATTGGTCCGATGCAAATTAGAGAGTAAACCAACCAAATATGAGAACTCTTTTCTCTTGCACAAAGTAAAATGCTCTGCACACAGATAGGAATTTCCCCATTATGCAAAAAGGAGTCTTCCTGCTCATAAAGGAATAGAGAAGTCCTATTGCCATAGAGAACTCTATGCATATAAAGAAGGCTACTGCATCGCAATTAGCAGGGTTTTTTAAAAAATAAATACCATGCCTTTCCTAAGGATATAAAAGTACATCCTTGATTTGCTTTTTTTACCCCCAAACATTTCTTTTGCACAAAGTCCCCGAAAAGAGGTCGAGCTATATAGAGATTTCTATAATTGCAGGGCTAGGAGACCTGGATCATATATTTCCAACCCTTTGTCCCAAGGCAGCTCTTTTAATGAAGCATCCCATACCTATGTGGCAGATTCTTTTTTTCCCCTTCTCTCCTGTTCTTGCTGGATCAGACTAAAGGTCCATTTCACCCATTCTTTTCGTGAATGACCAAAGATGCTTCTGGAAGCTTAGAAGGAGGACATAATGGCCATAGTCTTTCTCTGTGGTTTGCCTTCAGCACTTGGTAACCTGAGAGATTACTGCTGAATAGGGAAGATCCTTCAATTAGGATTTTTCCTGCATAACTATCCAGAGGAAGAGAGCATTTATTAAATGGAGCAATGGGCGAGCTTAACGATGGATTAAATAGGCACTGCCAGTTGGGCAGATTTGGCTGCCTCTGCTCCACTTGGTTTACTGATAATTGAATTTGGATGAAAAAGGTCTACCAAGAACTTCTAGCTCCCCATTGGATTAATACCTTACTGAAATAATATTCAGTAACCCTAGCTCACCACCCCAATTCTTTCGTATAGGAAAAGGAGGAGGTGACTGCTCTCATACTGCTAATCTTTGTAAAAAAATATGTTCCTCTCCAGAACTTATTAGTAGCTGATTTTTGTTACCCTTGCAGTGTGGATTAAAAACATTTCAAGCAATCGCTTCACCTCCGAAACAGATTGTTCTTCAAATACTTCAAATTTCTTAAAGAAATCTGAAGTCATTCAAAAATGACTGGAAGCAAGACATTTCCCTGCGGAGTGATAAGTTATCAGTAAAGTTGGAAGTATTAATGACTGAAGAATCCTAATCCCCCTTCTTCCCTCCCCACCCCTCTTTTTTGTATGAAATGTCTATGGAGTATAAAGACAAAAAAGTACAAATTCATTTATGCCCTCATTTACCTAATGATATTGTTCCCTTGGGACACAAGCAGCTTGCATTTCATCAGGTAAAAGCAATTAGGATTTTTCGTTGTGCCTTTATATAAGCTGGCTATAGCCAGTGTTGTAAAATGCAAAATATGAGTGACAAATGAATCAGCCAGCAGTCTCCCTAATGATAGCAACAAGCAAGGAGCCTTTGCATATGTGTGTACACAGAATACATGCACTGCAGGGTGACTGCCTGGAGAAATAAGTCAATTCTTTCAGTGAGAAGAAGGAAATTGAATTTAAAATAAATTGCCTGCTGATACTTTTTCATATAGATCTTAAATAAGAGGTCCAAATCTAACCTCTACATCCATATGATTTACAATTAAATAGAGTCTTATTTACACCGGATATTTCTTACTTACAACCAGGTTCTTATAAACACATTTTATCTTACAATAGGCCAAATTGATTGGTTGTACTATATTTTTAAAACTATAAAAGATATGTCTTTACAATATTTCCAGTCAGGGTCTTTCTAATGGCCAATTTCTGTGAGGTTTTGTAAAGTCAAATATGAGCGTAGAGACACATAGTTGTCTTCTATTCTTTGTCCAACATCCTTTTCACCTTCACTCTCTATTGATCCCACCCATTCTCAAACAGAAATGAGATGCCTACTATCAAAATCAGATCACTGGTGGACAAACAGGAACAATTCATCTTCATAAAATAACAGTGAAAATGTTATACTGTACTTAACAGTCTGAAGTATAAATAACCAATTAGGCCACTACCAAAGATGAGAAAGCTTTATTTAATTTAGCAATGATTTCCCCACCATTATGCTAAATTTAAGCCATATTGTGATTTCTTTGGATCTGGTTTAGTCTGTAAGGTAAACTTAGCCAATTATGGTTAATTCAATAAACTCTGTTTAAATAAAGTATGGATTGCATTGGTTGATGTGTGAACTATGTCTGTGCAGCTGGAAAATTTATTGAAAGATTAATTGTAGGGCCAAAACAATAATACTGAGATGCTATCCTATTAACCTATACATTTTTTTTCATAAAAACACCAAATGGTATTGGCCTTTGTTACTAAAGAATTCAGACATAAAGAAATCTATTCAAAGTAATCTTTTGTTGCTGTTATTTTTGGAAATAGGAAGAGATTCCTTCAACCAAGATCAGAGGAAACACATTCCCTATCACTCTTCTCCCTTCTGTACTATCAGGCTGAGTGGTCAAACGTGACAGACTTATGAGAACAAAAAAAATTATTTGGGGGAGATTTAATAGACTATTCTGAATCTAATGTAATAAAAATAATATGGTGGCAGAATATGCCAATTTGTTGGCACTAGGAAATCTCTTTTCCCATTGAGTTGGGTGGCTGCAGATGTGCAGATTCAGAACCCTTGTTTGGATGCTATGCTGTATGCTCTCATACCAGATTCTTCAGCACAAGGTTATAGTTACACCTCTTTTTCCATCAGAAAATAAATTAGTGTGTATTAGTTTCTGAGGTAGTCTCCCTTCTAGGTATTGACTAGACCCGGGGTAGGCAACCTTGGCTCTTTTATGACTCGTGGACTTCAACTCCCAGAATTCCTGAGCCAGCCATGCTGGCTCAGGTTGCCTACCCCTGGACTAGACTGAAACTTGCTTAGGCTGTAATAAAGTTTGTGCATCAGGTGCATTCACAAACAGGCAGATAACAAAACTTCTCAACAATCTAATCCAGAGTTTCTCAACCTTGGTAGCTTGAAGGTGTGTGGACCTCAATTCCCAAAATTCATACTGGCTGAGGAATTCTGGGAGTTGACGTCCACACATCTTCACGTTCTCAAGGTTGAGAAACGCTGCTCTATATTCTTTACTTCATGAATAACCCAACACACTCTCTCACCTGTCCTCACTCCATATTTCAGAGTGTCTCTGCAGTCCACTAGAATCTGTTCAAGTGATTCCGGATTGTCGGAGAGTTCAAGGTTGAAGCCTTCCATGCCTTCCAGTAGCTGATGAGGGTGATGGAAATCCAGCACCTTGGTGGACCTATCAAAGGTTTTCTTCACATAGGTCAGGAGAATATCCACCACTTCCAGAAGGAACTGAACTGTTTGCTCCTCACCATTCTTGGCTGGCAGTAAATCTGAACAAGGGAACAATAAATAACTAATCCAGTTACAGACGGAAAAGAGTTTCCCAGCTTCTCATTTACACTTTATACTCCAATGATAAAATACCCTTCAAAGTAAAATTCTAATTCAAGAAGATGATAAGTCCCACAGATGATGCATAGATGACATACCCTTCCCTAGAATTTAATCCTTTCTTTTCCCGTAAGCCCCAATATAATATTTAATGATTTTAGTTTCCCATGACCATCATCTTAGGCCAGGGATAGGCAACCTTGGCTTTTTTATGACTCGTGGACTTCAATTCCCAGAATTCCTGAGCCAGCATGGCTGGCTCAGGAATTCTGGGAGTTGAAGTCCATGAGTCATAAAAGAGCCAAGGTTGCCTACCCCTGCCTTAGGCAAAGAGATGAACCACTCAAAACCTATGACAAACGTTATGAGGCTTGTCGTTAATTATATGCATGCATGGTATTTATTACTTTTTTTAAAAAAATAAAAATATTTTAACTACTTCTGTTACTTTTGGTGCACCCTAAGATAACAACAGTTTGGTAGAAAAAACTATCTCTGACTCTTATTGAATTCCATTCCTGGTCTTAGGTATCGATTCATTTGTTAAGTAAGTTTTTTATTCTGCTTTCCCCCCAAATAACAAAAGATACCACCTGGAATACTTCTAAATAACCCATCCAGTTACTGCCAGAGTATGCTTGGAAAACAATTTAGGCTGAAACTGTCAGCATGGTCTATAATCATCCAGTGAATTTTTTTGGACCACATAAGAATTTGAAGCTGAATAGCTTCAGCCCATCATTTAATCAATGCTCAGCAGTGGCTCTCCTATATACCCATAAATTAATCCAGCAAAATTACTGTAATTTTCATTACCCAATATTCCTATTCTGAACATTAAATATGGATTAGTTAAACTTCCTGCTGCTTAGGTCACACCAGGGGAAATGTGTGGCCCTTTAGATGTTGTTGGATTACAGTCTTTATCATTGGTTATCCTGACATGAAATGCTGGATACTGGAATTTAGGAATATCTGATGAGCCACTCACTGCGCATCTCTATTTGAAAGTCTTTTCTCTCTCTGTTTGGAAGTGAAAGTTGGACTCTAAAGAAGTAAGACAGAAAGAGTATTGATACTTTTGGACTTTGGCACCGGAGAAGACTCCTGAGAACACCATAGCTAGCCAAGAAGACAAGCAAATGGAAAAATCAACAAACGGCAAGGTTCAAATTATCTTTCTTCCCTGAAATCAAATGTTGCTTGCTGAAGTGTTGCTTTTGGCAAAATTACTAATTTGGCAGGAGGTGACAGCAACAAAAATTTCTACAGTAGGAAAATACCAAGTAGATTATTCCCCTTGAAATAAGATTCCACGGTTCGCTATTTTCCTCACTATACTCAGCCAAAGACAGCCCAGAATCCTGGAGTTGGAAAACAATTTCTATCACCGAGTGTCCTTGCCCTCTGCAGGCATCCAAATTAACCCTTCCTGGACAGATGCTATTTGGCTTCTGCTTGAACACAACAGCCCTATGATCTGTTGCTAGGCAATTGGTTCTACCATCAGGTGGTTCTTATGGTTAGGAATTTAGGAACATTTGATGCAAAATGGCCCGTGAAGCTTAGATTGCAATGGATCTGTTTGCTTTTAAAGGTACCAGATCAGATTTTTCCTAGCTTGGGTATTTAGAATAGAATAGAATAGAATAGAATAGAATAGAATAGAATAGAATAGAATAGAATGGAATGGAATGGAATAGAATAGAATAGAATAGAATAGAATAGAATAGAATAGAATAGAATAGAATAGAATAGAATAGAATAGAATAGAATAGAATAGAATAGAATAGAATAGAATAGAATAGAATAGAAGCTGGAAGGGACCTTGGAGTCTTCTAGTCCAGCCCCCTGCTCAAGCAGGAGAACCTATACCATCTCAGACAAGTGACTGTCTAGCTAGCCTCTTCTTAAAAATCTCCAGTGATGGAGCGCCCATGATTTCTGAAGGCAAGCTGTTCCACTGGTTGATTGTCCTCACTGTCAGGAAGTTTCTCCTTAATACCAAGTTGCTTCTCTCTTTGGTCAGTTTCTTTGATAGGCATATACTTTTGACCATATACCGTGTTCCATTCACAACTAACTCATTTTCCAAAACAAATCACTTGCATTTCTTCTCCTTCTATTTAATACATGCAGTCAATGAAGTTTATTCACTTTAGATATGATATAATTTGTTCCCTGCAGAATCTATGTGAGGGCTACAGTCCATTCTAGTTGACTCCACCCAGGAGAAGCCTTGTACTAATGCCGGCTCAGCAATGCAAGCCCGGAGCTCTTCCTAGTGCAAGTCATTTGCAGCCGTTCATCAGGATCCATCCCCCCCCCCCCGGTGAATTAAAGCAATTTCCTCAATCCAGTGGTGTTGAGCTGCCAATTTCCATAACCTCCTACCGTCATCAAGGTTCAAATCTCAGCTTGGAAAAGAGAAGACTGAACTAATAGCAGCATGTCCCTCCAATTGACTCCTGGATTCTTGGAGCCGTTCTACTATATATGGGCATCCAGAATCTGGGGATAACCTACGTCTCACTTGGCCTCACGAAGAAGCTAAGTCTTGGGTGAGAAACCTCATCTCTAGAAATGATAGAAAATATTTGTAGCCCGGGTGGTAGATGTTGTTGGTGGTTTGTTCTCCCAGCTTGCTATTTAGCTTCTGAACAGTTTGTCACCAGGTTAGGTGACACCCTCAGCAGGACTTCGGTTGAAGCTGGTCTGCCTGTTTGTATGGGTTTATGTTTTCACTGTGTGTTATATATCAACATTTGATCCCTGTTAGGTATATTATATCACCTAGCAAGGGCCAAGTGAGAAGCAGACAACCCTTTCCCTTCTGCATCGGAAGCCTGCTCCAAAGATTTCAGCTTGGCTGCCTCTAAGGAAAAAGATGTGGCGCAGTCTTCCCCATTTAGGTGAATTCACATTATTTTCAGGCAGTGCCTCATTAACTGAGGATAATGGAGGTTATCACCCAACAGAGTGAGAAGGCATCTACTAAACTATCATCTAAGCAATCGTATAACCTAACTGGCTAAAGCCAAAGAGGTTTGATGTACAGCTCTTCCCCAGGACTCAGTGAACAGGTTCTCTACCGTGCATCTGTAGTGGACACGCTGTCCCTGCGGCCAGTTCCATTTGCCTCCGTTCTAGGTTGAAGAAGCGGGAGGCTGATGTCCTCATATCCCTTGCAGGGAAGGCTGCCTTCCCCTTTCCTTTCCCCACATCAGCAGCTGATGGGAGAACCATCTGCCAATCCCAGGAGTGCCATTACTGGTCCTGATGTACAGCTAGGATTTAACTACAGTTATCTGTCTGAACTTGTTCCTCCTCGGTTGCCAGTTCTCCAAGCCTGCAGTTCTGTTGCCAAGCTTGAAAAAGACAGGAGGCAAAGGAAGAGAAGAGACTCTATACCATCCAGGCCTCTGAGCTGATCCTCTGCTTGAGGATCTAGATGAGCCCAAGAGATGACAGCCTGAATAATAGCTGACAGAGCTGAGAGAGGCATTGTGGTGAGTCATCTCCCCCCCCCCTCTCAGAATGCAACATGTCAATTTTAGTTTGAGGTACTTTTGAACATGGGTTTATTCCGTTTATGGAACATAGTAAATTTGAGTTCAAAAGCAGCTCCACCATCACAACAGCCAACACATGTCCAGGGCTTGCTTTATCATACAGATCCACACCTGGCAGGTGCAATAGGAGAGGATTGTACCATGAAATAGCAAAGTCTCTCTCTATTGCCCCCTCTCCCTCCTTGCCCAAAGGATCTCCTTGTCCCTTTCCCTCTCTCCCTCTCTGCCCCCTCTCCCTCCCTCTCTCTCCCTCCTTCCCTTTCCCTCCCTCCCTCTCCCTCCCTCTCCTTCCCTTTCCCTCTCTCCCTCCCTTTCCCTCTCTCCCTCCATCTCTCTTTCTCTCTCTCCCTCCCTTTCTCTCCCTCCCTCTCCCTCTCTCTCTCTCCCTCTTTCTCTCCCTCTCCCTCCCTCCTTTTCTTTTCTCTGTCCCTCTCCCTCTCTTTCTTCTCTCCCTCTCTCTGTCTCTCTCCCTCCCTTTCCCTCTCTCTCTCCTCCTCTCCCTCCCTCTCTATCTCCTGCCCTCCCTTTCCCTCTCCCTCCCTCCCTCCCGCTCTCTCTCTCCTGCCCTCCCTTTTCCCTCTCCCTCTCTCCCTCCCGCTCTCTCTCTCCCTGCCCTCCTTTCCCCTCCCCCTCTCCCTCTCTCTCTCCTGCCTCCTTTTCCCTCTCCTCCCTCCCTCCCTCCCTCCCTCCCTCTCTCTCTCTCCCCTCCTTCTACATCATTATACAGACTACCACCCATACACACAGAGCTGGGAATAGGCAAGCTTGGCAATGGCAATGACATGTACAGCCTGGTTTCAAAGAATGGCTCTCCCGTTGCCCAAAGCCGAATAGTCCTAGGGGGATGCTGTGCAGGGACCAGAGAGGGAGATGCTCTGTAGGTGCTGGACTGATCCTCCTGCCTTGGGCATCATCCGACTTCACCATGGACAAATGGTTGGTGAAATGTCTCAGGGTGAACCCATTTGTGCAGGCATCCACGGCTAGCCACAATGGTGCCCAAATGATGGGATGTGCTTTGTGACATCACAGGCAAGCTCCAGCCTTTCCAAGGTGCGCTACAACATTGCCCTCCTAAAAGGAGGAGTTGGCAATACCTATTTCATCACTTGCCCTCCTCCCTTCTTCACGGACACACCTATGCCCATCTGGTGTAACCTCAGCTAACTGATTGCTTAAAGGAAAAGAAGAGCCACTTTAACAAAATAACCGCTAAGGGCAATTTTAAACGGCTCTGGGGTTGGGGCACAGAAAGAATGCAAGATGTTGATTCCTTAATTAAAAGAAAGTGGGGAACAGTCTTCAGGGATTAGTCCCAGTCATTGCTGGTTAGTCTCCGAAAGATTGAAAGTGACACCAGATTTAACGAAATAGGCTTCTAAGGAAGATGCTCTGCAAAAAAAAACAACCCCAACTGAATTAAAAAGACCCTCGCCAATTGGTCTGAACAGGAAAGGGTAATCAAAACACCACAGACTGACTAACTCAGGGACTAAACAACCCGACGATTTTTCAGCTGTTTTGGACTCCAGTTCCCCTCAGCTCCAGGCGAGACGGGAAATGATGGACCAGTGATGGCGAACCTTTTAGAGACCGAGTGCCCAAACTGCAACCCAAAACCCACTTATTTATCGCCGAGTGCCAGGTGGGCGTGGCCCACTGGGTGGGCGTGGCTGTGGTGGTCATGGCAGAATGGGTGGGTGTGGCCAAGGTGGGCATGGTCACCTCAATGTTCCTCCTGTGGGGGCCGGACAGGGTTGGGGGAGATCCAGGGGGTCTCTGGCAGGTGGGGCGGTGGGCAGGAGTCTCGTCCTGCGGGGCGAGGCCAGGCGAGGCAGGGCGGGGGTGCCATTGTCGCAGGGCAAGGCGATGCAGGGGCCAGGGCGGCTGCTGCCTGACACCATCGTCCCCCCACACACAGAGGCCAGCGAGTGCATGGGGGCCAACGGTGTCTGTCAGCAGCCACAGCCTGCTGGCCCCTCAACCGGCACACTCTAGGGCTCCGCAGCCCGCTGCCAGCAGTTCAGAGAAGCCGCCTCTGAGCTCGATGGCTGGCCAACAGCTGAGGAGGCGATGCAGTGGGTCGTGCCCAGAAAAAGGAGAGCATGCGAGGCCAAGAGGGATGGGATGGGGGGGAGGGAAACCAGCTGTGCTGGGATGCATCCGGCCATGTGGGACTTCGATGAGTTAGCGGGTGGCTGCTTGAAGAGGGATGGTTGCCATCTCCGGGGCATGGCGCGGGTGCCCACAGAGAGGGCTCGGAGTGCCGCCTCTGGCACCCGTGCCATAGGTTCGCCACCACTGTGATAGACCATGTGGGAGCTAAAATGCTAAACACCTGTGCTAATTAAAGCCAATGAAAAGCGAGGTTTGAGTTAGCAGAAGCTCTTTGGCTGATGATCATGTAAGTGGGGTGTTGAGCACTTCAGCGCAGGCAGGATGGAAGTCTGCCAGAAGAATGGCATGCCCCAAAGCCAGGATTAACTCCCCAGTCCGGCACAAGACATCCTGACCGGGGAAGCTCATAAATCAAGCAGGGGAGTGATAAATAACTTGTTGCTTGTTGGATCCTAGCAGCTGCATGTAAATTGAGAAGCGGGGAGAGGGAAGGAAGGGGCCTGTCACAAAAGCCTAGCGCTATCTCCTCCAGATTAAGGGAATGAGCCTAAAATTAAATTAAGTTTGCTCACCAAATGTACGAATCCTTTTTTTTTTTTTAAAGAATCTGTACAACAGAGCATTTCCCCCACTTTGATATTTCACTTATAACAGTGGACAGCTAGAAGCTCCTAAAGAAGAAGCGAGCCACTGAGAAAACCACAGAATGGGTGGGGTCTCAGGTTCCCCGTGGGCAGGGCTGGGCTTGTGAAAGGAATTTGGGGAATTTTGTTTTGTCTTGAACTTGCACCAGAGGCCGATTATCGTTTTTCATGTGTTTCTGCCCATAAAAGGACGGAAAGCTGTGCAATTTGTTTTCAAGCATCAGGATTGGCCTGGCATCCTTTGATTCTATATCTCTGTTTGTTTTTTTTGTTTTTTTTTAAATGCTCAAGCTGCATGTCTCCCTGGGACAAGTTGGCAGAGACCTTCCTTTTGCACCGGGCATTTAAAGGTATACTGCTTCTGTAAATGAAGGTTCCATTGAGCTGCGGTGACTAATCCTTTAGGGAGTATTCGAATAACTCTCTCCAGTTTGAAGCCAAATTACAGCATAAGCCCATATCAGCTTCCCTTTGCTTGTCCCGGATAGCTTCCCTTTCAGGCTTCTGAACTGCAAGACACCCTCACCGGACTCTCCCACTTAGAGATGACCCGAATTGCACCTATGTTCGGGGGGGTTTGCATAACAGGACGAGCATTTGGCTGGCTTGCAGGCGGCACGCCTGGGGACAACCCTGAAACGACCCCAGATGCCAGCAGCAGGAGAGGGGACCTCCCAGGACAGGAAAGCCTCTTCCAGCTGCTTGGCCCTGGGCAAAGCATTATCCCCCAGCCCTACCCCGCCCCTTTCCTAGGAAGGGAAGCCTTGGCAGGTTGGGGCTTTTGTGAGCCAAGGAAGGGAACCTGGGGATGGGCCAGGGCCAGAGCGAGAGGATCAGGACTTTACCCCGGGCGTAGAGGTTGGAGAAGTCGGTCTCGGTCTTCTGGAAGCGGGCTTCCTTCTCGCTGTTCTCGCAAGGCAGCAGGTTCCGGGTGCTCTGCCTTTCCTTGAGCGCGCTCACCAGCCGGCTCTTGTCTTCCAGGCTGTTGTTCCTTTGCAGGAAGCCTGCAGGGTTGGGACAAGAGGCACCGGTCAGCGGGGACGCCTCGATCGCGCTTGCCATGGTCGACCCCAGCCAGCCGCTGCACCCCTTGGAAAAGCCCCCCCCCCCCGAGCCGCTCCCTCGGGCGCCGAGCTCTGCCCCGCGCGCCTCTCGCTCCCCGCCGTCCTGGAGGTGGATTTATAGGGGGAGGGAAGGCGCCCGCAGGCAGGAGAACTCAAGGGACCCCCCGACTGCAGAAAGGCAAGGGGCGGAGGGGGTGTGTGTGAAGCGGAGGATCGCCCATCCCTTCTCGCCTTTGGCTTGGGGGTCATCTTTGGTCACAAAAGGGCCCCTTCGGGACGAGGCAGGATAGCTTTTCGCCCCACAGGCTGAAATGGGGAGGGGTGTGTGTGTGTGCCTTCCGGGCAGTTTTCGGGGAGGGGCAGTCATCAGAACAAACGGTTTGGGGAAAACAAGGAAGACGCCTCCTCCAAGCCGCCCCCCCCCCGCCCCCGCCCCCGGGAGGATTGGGAAGGGCGCAGAACCCAATACTACTAATACAGGCGGGATGGGCAGCTTCCTCCAGATGTTGCTGAACCTATACTGTTCCAGAAGTCCAGCATTGGATCTGTAGTCCAGTCACGTCGGAAAGCCACCGGTGGCTCATCCCTCTTTCAAAGGAAGTGCAGAATGCCTCTACACATCTGGGCTCTTACGGATGCCAAGCGTTCTGTGTTTTGAGTGACGTAATCCCAAACATCAGTCTGCAGCCGCGGTCCCCAAACACATGAGACTACTGCTGTTTGTACTCTGTCCTATGGTAATGATTCATCACACACACACACACATACACACGTTAAGCCGAACTGAACACAGTGTCCCAGGCTGAAAACAGAGAGAAAGCACGCCGAAACGCCAACTTCGAAGTAAGGCAAAAACAAAACAAAAAAACAATCAAAAAAGGCTTGAGAAAATTAAAATCGAAAGATAACTCGCTTTGCATACTTGTTTTCTATCCCCGATCATCCACCAGACCTCGATGAAGCCCCAGGAGAAAAAGGGGGAAGGAAGTAAACAGATCAAAGTTAGATACCCGGGAGCGTCTTCCTAATAGCAGAATAACGGAGTTGGAAGGGTTCTTGGAGGTCTTCTAGTCCAACCCCCTGCTCAGGCAAGGAAACCCTATACCAGGGGTCTTCAAACTTGGCCCTTTTATGACTTGTGGACTTCAACTCCCAGAATTCCTCAGCCAGCGTGCCTGGCTGAGGGATTCTGGGAGTTGAAGTCCACAAGTCATAAAAGGGCCAAGTTTGAAGACCTGCCCTATACCATTTCAGATAAATGGCTGTCCAGTCTCTTCTTTAAAACGTCCAGTGTTGGAGCACTCACAACTTCTGGAGGCAAGACGTTCCACTGATCAATTGTTCTAACTGTCGGGAAATCTCTCCTGGGTTCTAGCTTGCTTCTTTCATAGAAGATCGTAGAATTGTACATGGAAGGATGGATGATAGATTCGTAGAGTTGGAAGGTACCATAAGGCAGGGGTCTGCAACCTTGACAACTTTAAGACTTGTGGACTTCAGCTCCCAGAATTCCTCAGCCAGCTATGCTGGCTATGCTGGCTGAGGAATTCTGGGAGCTGAAGTCCACAAGTCTTAAAGTTGTCAAGGTTGCAGACCCCTGCCAGAAGGCTCTCTGGCCCAACCCACGGCAACAATGTGCAGGAAAACCAATCAAGCCACACACGAGAGTTCGTTGTGCAGCTTCTTTTTAAAAGCCCCAAGAGATGGAGGTCCCACAACCGTCATACCTAGGCCGTTTCTCCTGTTGGACAAATCCTACAGGGAGGAAGATTCCCCCCCCCTTACTTAATTTCCCTGGGACCCGCTCTAGCCAGGAAGGTCGGAGAGAGGGAAGAGCCAAGTGGGGCAAAGCGTTTATTTGGGGGGGGGGGAGGGTTTCCAGTCCTCACTGTCTTTAAATCGTTGCATGACAGCAAGAACTGAACTCCGGCATCTCGACTTCTTCTCGCAAGGCTTTCGCTAGGGACCATTTCCTTTCCTTTCTGGAGAAATAGGTGCACCGTTACCACAAAGGGGCAAGCTCCGCCGCCCCCCCCCCCGCCCCTCCGCCCCTCCCACACAGGCACAGCCTTATCCAGTCTGGCCGCGTTTATTTTTTTCAAGCCTGAAAGGAGCAGGAAGATCGAAAGCCAGCGGGACCATTTACAGAAAGCAAGTCAGCCTTTACAGATCCGGGTTTTCATGCGCTCTTTTGAAGATGGTCCTGGGAGCTTCCGAAGGTTAATCAGAAGACCGATCTTAGGGTTTCCCTTTGAATAAAGCCATTCACTGCCTGGCTGAGACGACGCTTTCCCCAGAGGAGAGCCTCTATTAGCATGGGGAGGGAGGGAGGGAGGGAGGGAGGGAAGAAGGAAGGAAGGAAGGAAGGAAGGAATCCCCTTCGAATCAGTGTTGAACTGTTGCTTTTCTTTTTCTTTTTCTTTGTTTCTTCTTTCTTTGTTTCTTTCTTTGTTTCTTTCTTTCCTTTCTTCTTTCTTTCTTTTTTCTTCTTTCTTTCTTCTTTCTTTCTTTCCTTTCTTCTTTCTTTCTTTCCTTTCTTCTTTCGCCTTCAAATCAGTGCTGACCTCTCTCTCCCTCTCCCTCTCTGTCTTTCACCTTTGAATCATTGTTGATCCTTCCTTCCTTCCTTTTTGAATCAGTTCTTCCTTCCTTCCTTCCTTCCTTCCTTCCTTCCTTCCTTCCTTCCTTCCTTCCTTCCTTCCTTCCTTCCTTTTTGAATCAGTTCTTTCTTTCTTTCTTTCTTTCTTTCTTTCTTTCTTTCTTTCTTTCTTTCTTTCTTTCTTTCTTTCTTTCTTTCTTTCTTTCTTTCTTTCTTTCTTTCTTTCTTTCTTTCTTTTTCTTCTCTTTGACCTCTCTCTCTTTCTCTCTCTTTCTTTCTCTTTCTTTCTCCTTAGAATCATTGTTGATTCCTAGCAATAGCCTGGACAAGTCCCTGCCATTTTCTCGATAAAGTTTTTCGGAAGTGATCTGCCGCTGCCTCCTTCTTAGGATCGAGTGTGAGTTTCTGGCCCAAGGTAACCCAGATAGCCTCATGCTTAAGGCGGACCCAAACAGAGAAGCCGCTGCTTTTCTTGGGATAAGTTCAAGTCTCCTTCTCCAACCTAGCGCCCCTCGGATACTGTATATGGATATACGGTACTGAATCTTCAAGGCCAGCAAGGCCTTTGGCTAAGTAGGAACTGCAATTCCAACACAGTCGAGAAAGGCTGATTTGGAAGGTCTGGAAAAGAAATTCACTAGACGCGAAGTCTCTCTTAACTTACTACGGAAAACGAGGGCCACAACGTGGAAGATACGTTTAAAGCGTTTGAAATTGCGGGTGTTGCGGGACAGAGTCTTTGAAATGCGAAATTAAGCCAGGTCTTCGAGATGGAACTGTTTTTCACCTTGATCGAAGTAATGTGGGAGAAATGAAGGGAGGGAGGGAGGAATCCAATAGATGAGCGGAGTCCTCTTTCCCCGGGCTCACGTAGCGCCCGTCCTCGAGGGCCCCCCCCCTCCGGCAAGGGAGATAAAGTGTGGGAGGAAGGGAGGCGCCTCTGCTCCCTCTTTTCCCCACCGCGAAGCTTTGCCTGGGGAAGGAAGCGAAAGGAAGGACAGGTGTGTTCCTTAGAAGCCATCCAATCCGTGCTAAGCTCGGCTACCCACAACAGCATCTCCTGTTCTGAATCAGGTGTTGTTGTTGTTTTCCTCCGTGGTGACGCTACGAAGGTTGTGTTTTTTCTACCAGCTGGGGGAGCTGATGGAGGAGAAGCGCAGGCAGAGCTGAGAGGGAGAGTTAAGCCTGCCATCAGTTTAGAGTCGTTGAGTTCTGTTGACCCTTCTCTGCTGCCAATTGAGCATTGAACTTTAGTTGAACAGATTCTTGCTTATAGGCTTAAATATTCTAAATTTTCTATGCTGCAATCTTATGAATAGTTCTGATTCTTTGCACCTGACAGCTGGGCTGGCAATATTGCGGGCCATTATCCAGGTGTTGTTGTTTTTTTAAAAAAAAAAAATAGGTCCAAGTTAAACTATCACTGCGAACTCCAGAGTTTTGCTTATTTGAAACACTGGCCTTTCCCCAAGGTACTAAGGACACCTGGTTCAGTTCTTGTCTGTTTAAGTGATTCTGTGCCACCCTCCAAATAACAGCTTGTGAGGTGGACCAGGTGGGGAGGGAGTGGCCAGGTTTTTTAATCACTGACTGGTCCAAAATCCTTTCCATTACATTTCATGGTTGATGAGATCCCCGTGGCTCTTCATCCTTTGGTGGGCAAAATTAAGGCTAACCAGACCAAATTCTCTCAATTGTGGGGTTCAGACATTCCAGGCTATAATTTTATAATCTGGCTTTAGCCAAACCTCAATATGTGAAGCCAGTCAATTGTACCTTATTTATGGACAACCATTTAACCAAGGCAGTAAGGCCTAGCAGTTAATTTGCTGAGATAAAGCGATCACCTTGTACTCCGTCTTGAATTTCTAAATAAAAGGTAGAATATCAATCTGACAGCATAAAATAAACAAAAATTGGAATTAGTGTAATGTGTGAAATCAGTTAATAGCTAGGCTCAGACTATGGTATAAGCTTAATCAAAATTAAGCTGGCTTGTTTGGGGTTTGTGTGCTCTCTGAACTTAGCCAGCCCTGACTTATTCAGTAAAACATGGTTATGAAAGCTTGGTGTAGCATATTGAGTTAACATGACCATTGAATAAGAAGACCAAACTGGACCTTTTCTACTTTCTGTACTAAGCATTAAACACAAAATTTAGCTTATTATTTAGTTAAAAGATGTACAAATTCAGGTGCCGTTGTTCAGAATATCAATACAGCCATCTGCGACTGAAATTCAGCCAAACATGTGTTTTATGCCAGGTCAGAGATTATCCTCTTCTGGAATTAAAACAGACTTTCATTAGATGTGAAGGAAAAGCTAAGCAGGTCTCCATCTTGAAGCAAAATCTCCCCAACGGATGTTAGAATTGTTGTTGTTGTTGTTGTTAGTTGCAAAATCGTGTCTGACCCATCAGGATCCCATGGACAATGTTCCTCCAGGCCTTCCTGTCCTCTACCATCTTCTGGAGTCCATTTAAGCTCACGCCTACTGCTTCAGTGACTCCATCCAGCCACCTCATTCTCTGTTGTCCCCTTCTTCTATTGCCCTCAATCTTTCCCAGCATTAGGCTCTTCTCCAGTGAGTCCTTCCTTCTCATTAGGTGGCCAAAGTACTCTAGTTTCAAATTCAGGATCTGGCGTTCTAAAGAGCAGTCAGGGTTGATCTCCTCTAGGACTGACCGGTCCTAGGAGGAGTCTTCTCCAGCACCATAGTTCAAAGGCCTCAATTCTTTGGCGCTCAGCCTTTCTTATGGTCCATTTTTGCCTTTTGGTACTGTCCATGGGGTTTTCATGGCAAAGATACTGGAGTGGGTTGCCATTTCCTTCTCCAGTGGATCACATTTTGTCAGAACTCTGCTATGACCTGTCCGTCTTGGGTGGCCCTACACGGCATAGCTCATGGCTTCATTGAATTACGCAAGCCCCTTCGCCACGACAAGGCAGTAATCCATGAAGGGGATATGAATTAAACATCAACTTATGAGACTTGTCATTGCCCACCTCTTCTTCTACAGATCTCTGGAGTTGCAAATCCCATCAGCTTTAGCCAAGAGGGCCTTTGGTCATCATGGCTACTGGGATTAATGTCAAGGAAACAATACACAGTCTAGCCCAGAGTTAAGCAGGTCTGCACTGAACCTTAGGAAGCAAATCACCTTCACATTTGCTGCCTTCCACTCATCAGCAAACTAACACCTGACTCCACAAGGCTAACCTTGCCTTGGCTCAGAAGTTAAGCAAGTTGAACCTGGTTATTACTTGGATGGGAGACCACTAGGAAAAGCCAGACCTGAAGACAAGATATGGATATAAAAAAAAAACCACCCTAGAAGATAGCAGTGGGCAACCACTTCAACACTGTCTGTGTGTGGGGGGGAACCCTACACGAATGAGTTTGATTTGAAAGAGATTTTATCTCTTTTTATCTTCTAGGAATGGGAGATATGCAAGTGACCAAAAATATGAGGCTACTTAATTTGGGTTTTCTATCTTTCTTGGCCAGACTAATTGAAAACCATCACTGAGCTATCTGGTAATTATTTCCTTCCTTCGATGGAAGACAGAAAAAGACAGATTTTAAAAGAAAACTGAATTAAACCAAACTTAGAGATTTTGCCCACCGCCAATTAGGGCTGCCCTCTACTCCTTGTTTAAAGGTGAACCTAGTTATTGCCCTTCTAGAAACTCAGCCAGGCTCCTATGAAGATGAAACATCAGGAAATCTTCCACTGACACATTAACCAAGTGGCTGCATCTTCATGAGGTTAAAGTAATAAGTACAGATTAGGCAATTACTTTACAATAGATTGTCTATCCCTTTCCTTTCCTGGAGGGTAATGAGATTTGATTGGCTTTGTCTCTGTAAAACATTTTTTTTTTTAAAAAAAGAGGGAAAGCCATTTTATTCAAAGCAGGTTTTAAAGGACTCGGGGCCAAGAAGGAAATAATATTAGCTAATGAGATGCATATTTATAAAATGGCAACTTCTCTCTATGTATAAACTGAGACAGAAAGGGAGAAATTTTCTGTGGGCACGGCTCATTTGTTTTAGCTTCCAATGCTGAGCCCTATGAATTAAAAAGGGGGAGAAAATTGTCCATGATTGAAAAGGAGGTTTTCAATTTGAAATACAAGACAATGCCTCTTTTGGATTATAGAGTGGGGATTGCTGAGAAGGCTGGAATAGAACACGGGGGGGGGGGGAGGACTTCCTGGCTCCAGTTGATGGCATAGAGATCCTTTTACTCAACTATATTTTGGGGCTGTCTTTGAGACAGCCAACACTTCGTAGGCTTAACGAAAAGTAAGTTTTCTTAAAGCCTGTGGAATGGATTTCTGAGTCACCCTCCTCAAACCGTATTTAGACAATATTTTTAATAGGCCACCGGGTTTACAAAAGAATCGCCAGCATTTGAGTTTCCAAGAGCTCATGGGGAAAAAAGTCACAAGAGGAGGCTGTACTAGCAAGTTGCATCTGCACCAAAGTAAAATCTTAGCTGGAATGCTGGGAAAATCTGCAAATAATTAATTTGGGTTTTCTTGGAGGGTTTCACACAAAGTGCTAAATCAAAAACCCCGATTTTAAAATACAGTTGCCGCATTCATGAAGGTTACATCAGAACAAATAAACAGGCCATATTATGACTTAAATGATTCACAAAAAAAATGTTAGGTATAGATAGTGGCTGGGGTCCCAAAGCCTGTGAAACCATAAACTACTCAGTCCTGTTTTCACTTAGTCTAGTTAGAATATCATGCAAACCTAAAGTATAATGCATAGAGTTTTCTACTGTTTTCCTTATTAGAACACTCCTTCTATTCCTTAGTTTGGGGCTAGGATTTTCCCAAAGACCCATCACTCAGCAGGGGTAATGAATGCCAAGACTCAGTTTCGAAAACCATTTATCACAAAACAGAATTTCTGAGCTGATGCAAAATATTTTCACCTCATCACTACTATATAATCATAGATGCCAAATGCCAATGAGACAAGTTTAGAACAAGAGCACTGATCTCTGATCAAGTCTCCGACAGATTAGATTTTTGGCCTGCTCATTTTATAAATTAAACCCCCATTTTGAGAAACCTGACAAAATCTCTATCGTGATCCCAAACATGTTTTCTTGTTCAATTTCTTTTTCCAAATGGCTTGAATTTATGTCGGATGATTTCATCTTGATTTATTGCAGCAGACCTGAGGCCGATTGCATTCTAAGGGTCAAGGTAAATGTCACAAAACCTCAGGGAACTACCAGAAGCCTAAATTTCCTTTTCTTTGAAAACTTGTATAGAATTTTGGGATACTCTCTGAAGCTTCATTGGATAAAGCCTATGCTACCTAAGGGAGAGCATGGCCAATTAGGAAAGCTATGCAGATGATCTACACTAGATTACTTTCTAATTGGCCAGGCAGGGATTTGTTTGTTTTTTTTAAAAAAAACATTCCCGTCCATTTGTGGACTACAAATCAAGCAATGTGCTTCTTGATTCTGGGTTCCTTGGATGGAGATGTAAATGCAAGAGGGAGGGAGGGAGGGAGGGAGGGAGGAAGGAAAGAAGGAAGGAAAGAAGGAAAGAAGGAAAGAAGGAAAGAAGGAAAGAAGGAAAGAAAGAAAGAAAGAAAGAAAGAAAGAAAGAAAGAAAGAAAGAAAGAAAGAAAGAAAGAAAGAAAGAAAGAAAGAAAGAAAGAAAGAAAGAAAGAAAGAAAGAGAGAGAGAGAAAGGTTGTAGAGGTGATGGAGGAGAAGATGGTATTTGGTTATGCTTGGGAAAGGCATCATGAGCATAAATTACACATCAACTCTTGTTTATCTCAAGCAAAAAGAGTCTTTCCTAATCACTGACACATCTGAACAGAAATCAAAATGAACATTATTTTTCTTGTTGGTGTGGGGGAAAAAATGCCTAGTAGGGGAGATTGTTTTTTTCTTTCTTTCTGGGAAGAACAAAAAAGGGTCAAACAGAAAACTGAAACATCTGAGCCCAATTCAAAAAGAATCAGCTTAGTGGATGGTACCATTCACAGCAAAGGAGAGACATTAAACCGTTGTGTTTCTTCATGCTGATAATTACCTGTCCTTTCCTAGTTTCTTACCGAGCTGATATTTAATCACTCAAGGGAAACTAGCCGGTTAGTACAATTTTAAACCTATTTCATTTGGGTTTATTTTTCATTTTGAACATCCTCAATTTTATATTACCTCAAACAATCCCAAAGATATTTGCCTGATAGGTTTGTTTTTAGGATCGAGCTTTGATTAGTTTTTATTATTGTGTTCGATTATGAAGTTTCAAGTGATTTAAACCTTCCCCTGAACCACAGAGCTCATAGCCTTTGTCAGTTATCATCCAGTTAAAATATTGCTCGGCCTCCTCAGGTTGATATATGAGACAAGAAACAATTTCCTTGCTCCTTTTTTTGGGGGGGGGGGCACGGAATAATTCCTAACTCTGCTTTCTTTGTGCATTTCTTTAATGTATAAGTAAATTCAGCATATGTTTCCTCCCTAAAAATCCAGATAGGCTCGATGTATTTAGATAGTCAGCTTGTTCAAAAAAGTAAATTGGATTATTCCCAGCAACGTTTACTTTCAACAGAATGTGCTTGAACTTGGATAGAACCATCTCAATCCTATAAATCGCTACTCAAAAACTACCCCGTTGAAGTCAACTACAGCTCCGCGAACAAGTTTGCATCCAAAGCGACTTGCAGCCCCGCAGCCCCCCAAGAGGACCTGCCTTCCTGCTTGCTGAGTCCAAGACTCAGAAGGCTGAAATCCACTGAGATGAAGGGCAGTTGCACAGCTAGAATTCCCCTTGCCTTTTCCAGACTTTCTCTTTCTCTCTCTCTCTCTCTCTCCCTCTCTCTCTCTCTCTCTCTCTTCCTACTGGAGAACAATAATCTGCCAAGCTTCTAGTTCTCAAGACAGAAATTATTTATATATCACTCGGTCGGGAAAATAACTTGGAAACGTAACCCGAAAGCTGAAAAACAAGGGTAATATTCTGATAGTACTCTAAGTTGGTTAGAGTTCATCGAATATTGCTTTTAAACCGGATGAAGATCACAGACAGGAAAAATGGCCATCAATCACTGCAGTAAATTAAAAAACAAACAAACAATAAGCACTCACTCGGATTACTGAACAGGGTAGCATTTATCTCCCCCTCCCTCTTCCAAAAGGAAAAGGGGGGAAAAAGAAGAAAAGGTGGGGGGGAATAACGGGGTTGAATATTTCTTAAATTAAAAGTTTTGGTTCCTCCCTGCGCATTTTTTTTTTTTTTTTTTTGGTAGCCCGGCCTGCGTTTTCCCAGAATCGCCTCTACTGATCTAGTTCCGTCCTAGGCGCCTTCAGAATTGGAGCGTGGTTTTTTTTTTTGCAAAGCCGAAGACCAAGAGGGCAGCTCCCGGACTTGAGGGGTTGGTTTTCCTCGTGGAAGCAGCCCTGCGCCTCGCTTGCCTTGAGATGCCGTCCTTCAGGCAGGCAGCCCACCGGTGGGCTGGAACGGCGCGCCCCTTCGGTTTTGACTGGAGAGAGTTGGGAGGACGGGACTCAACCCACTGAAAAGCCATCCATCTCCGCGTCTCCGCTGCTTGAGCTTTAGGCGGGCCTGTAGGTGGGCAAGTTGCCATGCCCCTTTCCACAGCCCCGAGGAGCCCACCCTCCCCTGCGTGGGCAGGGGTCGCCTGCCGCCCTCGTTTTGGAAAGCGGCCACAAAGCAAATCCAGTCACGAGTCACCCGGGGACCGTCCACGGATCTGGCGGAGGCACAGGAGAATCAGAATAGAGCTGGAAGGCACCTTGGAGGTCTTCTAGTCCAGCCCCTTGCTCAGGAGTGGGCGCCCTTGTTTAATGTTTAAAAACGCGGCTTTCTTGGTCGTGGGAACTGGCCACTTTCCGCCGGGGATGGACGCCCAGCTTTCCAGCGAGACAGCAGGCCAATGCGCCCCGAGAGCCCCCCCCCCAGCTCGCTCCCCAGAAGCGCCACCTTCATTTGGCTGGAAAGGCATCCTTGCCAGGTCAGACGAGTTGGACGTCCGGCTGTTGAGACGGGTATAATCCAGATTGAAAGAAGCTCCTGGTGCCACCGACGCCGCCTCGACGGCCCGTGTCTTCTTTCATCCGGCTGAGCCTCTTCCCAAGCGGGCAGTGCGCGCGCCTAAGTGGGACCCCGGCTTCTTGGGCTCGGTCGGAGAAGGCACTGCTGGTTTGGAAACTCTTGTAAGCGTAGCAATCCGAATCAGCGGGATCAGTGGAGTCTCCTTTTATCTGTTCTGCCAAGCTGGACTAAAATATGGGGAAACGCTGGGCGGCGGCGGGGGGGGGGGAACCCTCTAGCTAGCACCCTTCAGCCATTGAAAGGACTGGCCAGAAAACGGTCTAAAGCCTACAAAAAGGCTATTGGTGAAAGAGAAAGAGGCTGAAGGACCCCCAAGTCAACTTTGACCGGTGGCTCCCGATTCCAAATGAGCTCTGTGGGGGGTTTCTTCGCCCCCTTTCTAACCTACCGAACTACTTAGGAACGGGGTTCCGTGCTTAGCTCGTGCTTAGGAGTCTTGAAACCTCTCGGTTTGCCCAGAAACAAACCGTGCCCGCACTCGAAGGCAAATTTATGTAAGGATCCCAAGGAGAACCGCGCCTAGTCTGGTGAGTTTGGCCCCACCACCTGCAGGAAGGTTTCATTCCGAGCAGATACCGGGAGGTCCAGAAGGGCTTTGTCATTGACATTGTTAAACGAAGACAACTGGGCTCTCTCTGGCTTGGGCCTGCCCCCCCCCCCTTTGCTCTGGCAGGAAGGAGGCGTTGGAGCGAAATTTAAGCACGGGCGGAGATCTAGATGCCCCGCAACCCTCTCCGGAATCTCCTGCCGTAGCAGCGGATGCAATCTGATGGCATTCATAGATTCCGCTCCCTTTCCTTCCTCCCGGGCGGCCGGGACGCGGAGTGGCTGCCAGTCCCTATCTATCTCCAGGCGCAGCAGCCTGACGAATGGCCCTTTAATCAGGCCCTCGTTAATCTTCCTCCCTCAGGAGGTCTGTATTTTCCGGGCCGATAAGGTGGAAAACGTCTCAGACAGAGCGCTGCGCCACAGGGCCCCGCCGCCCTGGCGCTTCCAGCCAGACTCTCCTCCGCCTCTGCCACGCTCCCCCCCCCCTTCCTAGCTCACGGAGGGCCATCGGGGGGGGGGGGACTTCCCGGCGGGGACAGGACCTTGTGAGTTGCGATGGAAAAACAAGCAACGGGAGCCGGGAATGACTCCTCGAAAAACCCAGCCCTTGTGAAGCCAAACCGGCAGGGCAGCTAGTCGCACGCCTAAGGCGCGCACACACACCCCTTTCTGCCTCCAACCCAGTTTTCCACTTTGTTCCATCTGGCCCTTCTCTCTATCTCAAAGGCGGTTCCCATTTCTGCTGCGCATAAGCACCTCCCGCACCCCCGACTTCCTGCCCACAGTTCTCCTCTCACCATCAGAGCAACTTCTGTTTCTAAAAACTCCCCCCCCTCTCTCTCCCTCTCCCTCTCCCTCCCCCCGCCCCCGCTTTTTGGCAATAGAGCAAGGGAATCTCCTTTGGATCATAGTCCTTTACTCTCTCTTCTCTCCTCTCTCTCTCTTCTCCTCTCTCTCCCCCCCCCCGGCTTTCTGGCAATAGAGCAAGGGAATCTCCTTTGGATCATAGTCCTTTACAAGAATGGAAAGATAACTCTGAATTCCAAGCTCTCTCTCTCTCTCTCTCTCTCTCTCTCTCTCTCTCTCTCTCTCTCTCTCTCTCTCTCTCTCTCTCTCTCTCTCTCTCTCTCTCTCTCTCCCTCTCTCCCTCTCTCCTCTCCCTCTCCCTCTCTCCCTCTCCCCTGGCTTTCTGGCTGCCATGAAAGCCTCTTTGCAAGTCAATCTTCCTCGAATCGATTGTATAGGAAAATCGGCGGCCCGCCCGCGGCGTCCACCTTTTTTGCTCATGTTGACCAGTAGGTGGCGCAAGAGTCTACATCACAGCGCCCGATTCCGACCGACGAGGAAAAGCAAAAGGGATTCTCCCTCCTGTTCCTCCCCCCTCCCCCTCCCCCCCCGCACACACACACACACACACACACACACTTCTCTTCTAAAAGAAGAGGCTACCTAGCGGCTGCCTTGTTAAACTTCTCCGTGGGAGGAAAAAGGAGGAGCACCTCTTGGCAGCTTCATTCCGCCTCTGCCTTGCCTCAAGATAAAAGAGGCAGCCTACTTTCTTTGCCAGCCAACCGAGTTCCTTCAGGCCTCCCGGAAAAAGAAAAGAAAAAAACGAACAACCGTGCTTTTATGAAAGATTAACAGCTGCCTGAGTGATTGCAGACTCAAGACAATGCATGTTCTGTGCATGTAGGCGTGTGAGGGAGAGAGACTTGGGCAAGAAAAGTGTGAATATCCTTTTTTTTTTTTTGCCTCTTTTCACTTACCGCATATCTTGAGTCCGATTTTCTTCGTGCAGCCATGAGCTACACCACACCAGGTATCATAGGCTAAAGGGAATAGAAACAAAAAAAAAATTACTTCCTATAGAAGCGAATGGATACCTCACAGTGCTGTATTGCAATTCCTATCTGGCAGATTAGCAAAATCTACATGTGAGATTTCACAAAACCAACACATAAGCGGAATGTTTAAGTGTGGAAAGAAGTCTGATTCAACCTGGAAGCTTTTCTTTCTTTCTTTCTTTCTTTCTTTCTTTCTTTCTTTCTTTCTTTCTTTCTTCTCTTCTTTTTTCTTTCTCTTTCTTTTTCTTTCTTTCTTTTTCTTTTTCTTTCTTTCTTTCTTTCTTTCTTTCTTCTCTCTTTTTGATGTAGTGGACACCAATGGCATACAAATCGATCTCTATCTCTATCTCTGCCTCCCCCATCCCCCCACCACGAATTAAGACGATTTTAATCAACCATAAATGGAGCTCTAATAGCTCCATTATACGCTGTCCTGGGATTGAGGCTATGTAAGGCATCAGAGCTTGGTGTGACTTGTGTGGGAGAGCAGCTGTTTTGTTTTCTCTTTTCTAGTTTGTTTCTTTGCTAATAATGCTTTAAGCTCCGCAATCCTGGAATCGTAGCAGAGGAGACAGGGATGGGAGACTTGATTGACGGACACACGTGTGGACAAGCGGGAGTCTGGTGACTTCAAGGCTCAGTGGCAAAAGAGGTCCTATCAGGAAGAAACAGGCAGCTGGGAGAGATCCGATCTCCTAATAATGTACTGGCAGGCTTCCATGAAAGTGGCAGCTTAAAATAAACTAGCATGAAATGGGGTCATGGAAGAGTTCAAGAATTAATTGGGTGAACAATAGTATTTGACTAGATGATCAGACTTGCATGACTAGGTTGCAGCCGACTGACGAGTCAGGGTGCACATTAAAAGGCTTCTCACGTCCGCTTGGTCCCCCTTTTTCGAGACACCTCCTTTCATCTGGCCTGCTCTCTTCGCCCCCTCCCACCGACCTTCTTCCTCTACCCCACTCCAAGGCGGCTGAAGCGCGCATTGCGCTGTCCATTCCCGGAGGTGCTGAAAGCAAGGGAGGAGGAGATGGCCTCCATGCAGTCCACTTCCTTGTTCTTTTTTTTTTTTTTTTTATGGAAATCACGACTTTGCCAGAAATGTGGGCTACATACAACAGCAAGTGTAGCTTATCCAGCAGAAAAATTAAGACTTTTTTCTGCTAGGAATGGATGCCTCCTCCTACTTTCAATTTTCCAGTACCTCACAGGGCGCAGGATAAGTAGTGAAGGAAAAATAGCAAGAGGATGACAAGTAAACGACCTAAACTGGATTAAAGAAATAAATAAATAAAGGACATGCAACTGATATAAGAAAAAAAAAATTACTGATGCCTTGGAAACTCCATTGGACCAAAAGAGTGCCCGATAAATAAAAATATAAAAAGGTCACTAAAATGAGGTTAGTGAGATGTTACTTTCATTATTTTAACCCATTTGGCAGAAGGCTTTCAGATGAGTATTTCTGATTTTGTGAAAGGGACCACAGACCAGGATCCCAAAAGGAAGAGGATGATGTGATTAAAATATACAGTATTATTTTATTACACCACTTAAGATTTGAAGAGAGACCCAGATAGGTCTTACATGACACTGGGAAGTTTTCCCCAAATAAATTTAAGGCAAGGCCCATTTAAAACATCATTGCAAAGGCCTCATGGCAGAATTCTGAATACTTTTGACATTTGTAACTCAGTCATAACCTACCCTAGTCTTGAAGGATTTCACGCATTTTGAGAGTAGTTGCTAAATGACTCTATTGGCTCATATTCCCCTGTAAGTCTGATAGGTTCCACAATTCCAAAACAGCATTTAAGAAGATAGGAACAGCCAAGGACTAAAAGGCTACTTCTCATTGCTTCTTGGGAAATGAACAGAAAGAGGCGGGGCTCTGAAGGGACTTTGGCTCCACCCACCCTCTGCCTTCAGTCCCCGCTCTTGCTTTCAATGCCAAGAAGCTTTTCCTGTTCTTTGGATCACCTATAGGGGCAGCACCGGATGGGCAAAGACAAAGAGCCGCCTGTTGCAGTCTTCTCCAACCTGGGGCCCGCCAGATGTATTGGACTCCAACATCAGGATTCCCAGGCTGGGAACTGAACTTCATCAAGGAGGCATCATCTTTGGACAGCATGATCTAGATTCTAGACAATTGACGGCTAGCAGAAAAAGAGTGTGGCTGGAAGAGGGAGGCCTTCTGAAAACTGGAGAGAGGATAGAAAAATAAAGAGGAGAAAGGAAGGGCGGAGGAAACAAGCCAGGCCGGAAAGAAAGGGAAGCAGGGGGTGGGGGAACCCATATCCAAATTGGACAGTTGGGTGATATAGCAGACTCGACACCGAATCACGATAAACAAACTAGGGTTGCTGACTAAGAGAGCTGTGAAGGGGTGAAGGGGCTGTCAAGGACCAAAGGCAACGAGGGGGGCTGCCTCAAGTAAAAGGAGGAGACTGGAGTGGCCAAGAAGGACGCCGGGAGGGCGGAGAAGGGAGCCAAAGGGAAGTGCGGGGGGGGGGGAGGGAAGAATGGCAGGCGATGAAAACCGCTCTGACAGGACTCCAAAACAGCGTCGCTCCCCGCCCGAGGCAGCCAGAGAAGCGAGGTGGAGCACGGCAGGGAGAGGAGGGCAATCAAACAACCCCCGCGCAGCATCCTCCGCGCGCCTCCCCGCCGGACCTCGGAGGCAGCGGAGGAAGCGCCCGCGAGCCGTCGGGAAACAATAGGAAATGGCTGCGGGAGCGCGGGCGGGAATTGCGCGCCCGGCACAATTGCCAGCCGGGGGCGCCTGGCAGGAGGCGCATTCCTTTGAATGGCGGGCAGGCTTGCCGACGGGAACACGCGGGAACACACACACACACACACACACACACACACACACACACTTCCTTTTGTCAAGTCCAGAAAGAGAGCCAAGCAACCCACAGTATGAACGAGCATCCCCCTAACCCGCTGTGTCATTTGGGCAAATTTGGGAATTAGGCAGCATTGCAGTCGGGGGAGAAAAGACAGAAAAGTCTTGCCCATCGTAAAGGAAGGATTTTGGTTTGGTTCCCCCTCCTCTTCCTCCTCCCCCCCTCCCCACTCTTTCCTTGCAATCGCCGGCTATTCACAGCGACGTCTGGGTGTTCATGCTTCATAACCCCGAGAGCCCTTCTAGGGCAAACACCATTCCCTGCTTGGCGGGGTTCGCCAGGCTTCGTTTCCTTCCCAATCGAGCACCCTCCCCCTCCTCGCTTTGTCTCCGGCGGTTATGTCAAGCAGCCTGGTTCCACCTCGGTTCCTTCTATGGGAGCTGGATGGCTGTCTGAACGCGCTATGGCAAATCTTTCCTTCCTTCCTTCCTTCCTTCCTTCCTTCCTTCCTTCCTTCCTTCCTTCCTTCCTTCCTTCCTTCCTTCCTTCCTTCCTTCCCGCCACCTGCAGCATCACTCGCTTGGTCATTGGCACCTGCCGATGTCCTCGCCAATTCGGGCCAGCGAGTTTTCCCGCGGGGCTGCCCTGACCTGCCTTTCCGGGCGCCCTCAGGAAGGGCTGCCGAAGCGGAAGAAACGGGGAAGGACGCTTTGAGACCCGAGGCGTCCACAAAGGGCCATGAGCGCTTGCAGAACCTCCCGCCCTTTCCTCCAGCATCAAGTCAATGGCGGGAGATGGGTGGGTGGGTGGGTGGGAGGTGGCGGCGAGACCAGATATTCCACCTTCCCTTCCTCGCCTTTTCGCTAGGAACAGCATCAGGTTTCTTTGTTTTCAAGCAGAAAGATAAAAACTACGCACTGCCCCCCCCTCCCAGCTTCTCGTTCAGCATCCTCTCGGTTTTAGCGGAGGTAGAGGAGGGGGATCCAAGGCGGCTTCCATGTTGGTCTTTTTTGGGGGGGAGTGGGGTTTGTGCGCCTCGACTGATTTTTCTCGAAGCCCCTGCTTTAAAAGGAGGGCGCATGCACGGCCGAGGTTTGCAAAACGAAAACCCGAGACCTACTTGTGGGTCGTAAATTAGTTGGGTTGGGATCCTGAGCGGTGTTGGAGGAGGAGGGATCCGAGGTGGCCATGAGGTTCAGAGGCACAGCCCTTGGGTCCCAGCAGTCTTCTTTCGGTCTTTCTCCGACTGCCCCCAAAAGGACGGGCTGCAATGGAAGAGAAAAGCGGGTTTAGAAACCTGTTCCTCGGAAGAGCCTGGATCGCGGTCTCCCTCTCCCCCCTTTTCTTCGGGGAACTGGGAGGCGATCCAGAAGCGAGTCTGCCGCCAACAATAAGCTATTAAACTCCTCAGGAAGTAGCCGTTGTCGGAGGAGGGGTGGGGATGGCGCGCGGCTGTCTGTGTGTGCAGAGAGAGAGAAGCCTGCAGAAAAAGGAAGGTGTGGGTACACACCACGAACAAGAAGAGGGGTCCTTATTCCCGCTCCCCGAAGCCCCGCAGCGACCGCGGCGCTCTTGCTCTCAGACAAAGCGAGTCGGAGGGAGAAATGGCTGGAGGTGTGACGACACCTAGTCGGATTTTAGAAGGCAGCGCTGGCTGCTAAGCGAGGCGAGGGGGAAAGCTGTCTGGACGGGGCTGAGGAACTGAAAAAGCCATCCCTTTGGCTCCTGGCAGGGATGGGGAAATAACTGGCGTGCCGCCGGCGGTGGAGAGAAGGACGGATTCAGCTGACCGGAACGTCTAGGGCAGCTCTATTAAAGGCCGATGAGGAGGCTAATTATGATTCACGCCAAATGGGGAACCAACTTCCAGTAAGCATGCTCAGAACACACACACACACAGAGAGAGAGAGAGAGAGAGAGAGAGAGAGAGAGAGAGAGAGAGAGGGGAGAGAGAGAGAGAGAGAGAGAGAGATTGTAACAGTCCGAAAGACCTACAATCTTACGTATGCGATTTTTGCGGCAACCTCCTCCTTTCCAATCTTATTTCCGTTTCAGATAAAATAATGTAGAAAGCATTGTCGTTTTGCTCAGTTGTGGAAAAAGCAATGCGGCTAAAAGAAACCGGTAAGCCTACATATTCGGCCGGCACAGCAATTTGCAGGCGCGAACACCCAAAGGCACTGGGGAAGGCAAATCCAGGTGCGCCACAGAGCGGGGATAACTACTCGCCCTTCGAGGCCAATGGTCTTAAAATGGGCAAAATTCAGCTTTGTAATTTCATAAATAGAACCCGGCGTTCGGTTGAGGGGAGCCGCTCGGCCTTTTGCACTGCTCTGCCGAGATTTTTCATTCGATCTCCGGGTTCCAAGATTCCTGGGATGGGGACCAGCGGATCAACCCATTTTTGTCTCCTTTTCTTCCTAAAGAGGCCACCACCACTGGCCGTGTCGGAATTGTTTCGCCACGTTAATTTAAAAAAAAAAAAAAAATCAAGCTGGCAGCAAATGTACAAAGGGTTTTTATCTGGATGGAAACCACCTCTGTCAGGGTTGCCTTTTTCAATACAAAAGTTTTTGTTCAAGCATTCATTCTTGCCAAATATAAAGACAGGTGGCTGGAAATTTTGTTGTTGTTGTTTGAAATCCGCCTACCGAATCAAATACCCATGCACACCCACGACCTCAAATCTTGAACTCCGGGAGCTGAGAATGACGGGCTGCCCTGTTACTTCACTTGGAAGTGAAGTAACAGGTTATGACCAACGCCATCCACTCCCAAATATTTCCCAAATATCCTTTATTCGAATCGATTAAGAGGAAGACATAGAAACTGTGTTATGGCGAGATGGAGAGAGAACGATCTCAAAATCCAGCTGAACAACAACAACAACAAAAAACGAGATGGGCAGAGGTGGCAATAAAGGAGATACGAAAAACAAATAGCAAACACTTACCAATGAGAGACAGAGGACACGAGAATAAACTCCGAGAGTCCAAAACGCATCGGATCGAGAAATCCGAGTTTTAGAAGGACTTGATCCTTTATAAGGTTCCCCCACAAACGACGGCGGAATATCAATGGCGCTCTGGAATTTAATTCGAACTGACCTCCCCTCCCGGGCTGCAAAGTGCCTGGGCTTTGCTTTTTAAAAACGAGAAGCCTCAACTGATTTGTTGCAAACGCTGACAAGAAGTCACCACGCTTCTTCCAGCCCAGCGGAAGGGGAGGAAGGCGTGAGGGTGTTAACTGGGGGGGGGGGGGGGGAAGGGGGGAGTGTTGTTGAATCACGCGCGTTATCAAGCTAATGTGATTGACTTGCAGGTGTTCTGGCTTCCAAAAGGAGGACCGGAGGGGAAGGGCACGTGACGGCTGTTTTGAACTCATTCGGAGCCAGATCGCGACTGGGGTTCATCTTGCAAATAACGGAGCGCTCCTTTACAAGCGCATTTAGGAAAGGTCCTTCCCAGTTATTCAAACTAAGCTTCCAAAACTCCAAACCTTTAGGAATTCAGGCCAGATCACCTCTTATTGCAATAATAAAGCGTTTGTAGAATAGAAGGAGAGCTGTCGTTGTTCTGCTCATCAGCTTTTCTTAGTTCCGTTCTTCAACTTAGTTTCGTTCTTCAAAAGATCCCCCTACGATCCTACTTTCGGGGCTCTCCTTGTCTTTCTCGGATAAAAATCTTACGAGTGGCTATTTATATTATTAAATAATCGTTTTAAGGAGAAAAGCTTCCTTTTTCGAAGGCGCGTCTAGGTTTTTCAAAGTGGGAAACTCGAATGCCATACGGCCACTAGGTGGCGCCAACGAATAGAAAATGAGATGTTCTCCAACGTCTGCTTATAAAAATAGGACACTTAATCGTTTGGACTCGGCTCTAACCACACGCATTAAATTTGCATTTCTTAACTGCTCTTTTTTTTTTCTTCCTTTGGCAAAGGGACAGGAAAAGATATACCGAATTTTTTTTTAAAAAAATGCTCTTCCGTGTTACCAATTTATGTTTTGTTTAGCTCGGAGCCTGGTAATATCAGATTAATATAAATACTTCTCCAAGGGGAAAAGGAGAGCTTTGTAACACCTAATCAGGGGAGGAGGAAAGGAGAAGTTGCATTAGGAAAGGCTGAAGAGGAGAATCAGGCAGCACCCGCGAAGTCTCAGTCTGTCCTTCGTTGAAGGACTTCCATAAAATAACTTATCAACCTCGTCAGAGAGTAGTAGGCAGTAAATATCTGATTACCCACCAAAACGACCATTTTGCTCTGCGTAAGAAAGGATAACCCACCTGCTTCTCCATCCCAAATAGATGCTATTTTTTAAGAGCGTTAAAAAAGATTTGCCGGCATACTAACCATTATTCACTATTTGGGGGGGGGAATAAAACCAAACAGATTAAAGAGTAACTCCGGGTCCCTGCTTGAATGATAAGAAAACAATGCTACCCACGGTGCGACACGCAGGGAGAGATTTAGCATTAAGCTTCTCTGTTAACCATTCGATTGCTTATCTTTTTTTTGGGGGGGGGGGTAAAATCGTTTTTTAAAAAAATGAACTTGACTTGCACAGACTAAAAAATATTGTTGCGTCGAGTACTTCTGCAAAGACAAAAAAAAAAATCAATAACATCATTTCTTAAGGCTAGTTCAGGGCTGCTCCTGGAAAGACCCTGTTCAAAGGTTGCGATGATGAGAGACAGTGGGCGGTACAAGGGGCCCGAGCCTATTGTGTTACAATCGATTTCAGCACCACGGAGAGCAGCAACGGGCAGGAAGATAATTAGGGTGATTAAAAAGGCGGTTCTCGCTAAAGCAAAGCAACGTCAGAAATGGAATTCCGCGGCGAAGAAGGAAGCGGGGGCTAGATTGTGTAACCATTTCCAGACCTGCTACTTTATTAACTCGAGCCCCTTTCTCTCCAAATACTCATTGCTTAGCGACGAACATGTACTTAGGCCTTTGGGGTATGCCAAGTATTGTCAGAATAAAAATGACACACTTGGCCCCTCACCGTTACTAAATAGAATCAAGATAAGATAGAAACAAACAGATCATGGTTATCAAAATATTGCTGATATTATCAGAATGACAAATAATTACATATACCTACTGATGGGGGGGGGTGTAAAAAAAAATAATCCAGGAATTAGATCTACAGCAAGGTGAACAAATTTTAGTCTAGGCAAAGTCTTTCTCTAGAACTCAAACATCTGTCCAACAGAGGAGAATGTTTGATCACATACTCAGTCCAGAAATATATGTTTAATATAGAGATCTGAACCAATTTTTCATAAATTCTATGCTTTTCCCCAAGTTTACTGAATTTCAGCAGTCTAATTCAGGAGTTTTTGTGTTTGAATATCGCTAATCTACTGAAAATCACATAGAGATGTATGAATAGATTCAGATCTGTCATTTTTCTGCTTCTGGCCTACAGTACTATGTAATATGACAGTAGTTCTCAACCTTTTCTTCACCACGGTCCCCCCTTTTAATACCTTTTGTGACAACAGACCATGACTACGGACCCCCAAGATTTAACTCAAGATTTAAATCATCACATTTCTTCAAGCCTTCGTGCATCCCCTATGATGATCCTACGGGGTCCAAAGACCACCGGTTAAGAAGCACTGTAATATGAGGTCATAGTACCCAAATGTATTGAGTTTCCTTCAACTATAAGCTGCAATTTGCCTGTAGCTTTAGCTTTATTTTATCAATGAGGACAATAAAGCAATCGAAGCACTTCAACTTGTAAAAACAATAACACTAATAAATGTTGCTTTCTCTTCAACAGTAACAAACACCTGCAGGCTCAAGCTGGAAGACTTAAGTTTTAACAGAGAGCAACCAACTGTCTGTGATTGTTCAGATTAATGAACATTTTTGACTGCACAATTTATAAAAGCTAAGCTGGAAGTGCAGGCAAAATATATTATTCAGTCTGGATCCCCCTTAACAGGCAATTATTATGAAAATAAGACTTCCAGAACTGCCATTACTGGTCCCACTTTAAAGCAAAGGGCTTTTAAAAAGCAAACAATTATGAACAAATCACATAATGAAAAAGGAGACCTAACTCCTTTATTATAGAACTTTTTTTTTTTTTTAATCTAAACTAAGGAGTTTTCTCAAGTGGCACTGTATCTCAATCTCACATTCTGAATGTTCCATTTTTCTGACTTTAAAGTTGATTTCAATTACTATTTCGAAACTTGCTAGATAAAAAGACCCATCAATTCAAAACTATTAATTTCTTGAATAGTCTGCTATCTTCCTGACAATCATGATGGCTTTTTTTTTATTTAAGGGGAACCTGTCAGCAAGGAAAGAATATTGATGCTAAGCATCAAGTCTTTGACTTGTGAATTATCTGAATATTTCATATGTTAGTGTAAAGTTTGATATTTTTCTCTAGTATAGCATGTAATGTTCAGAGCAGCGCATTGGCCTAGAGGTGAAGACGCTCACCTCATGCTCAGGAGATTGAGAGTTCAGTCCTAGGCAGTGACAGATGTTTCTTTACCAGGGCGCAAAGAGAAAATATTTGCTGTAAAATCCTGATAGGCATCAGGAAGGGCATCCAGCCAGTAAATACTCAGCTCCATTCAATCGCCTCTACTCCACCCCAATAAAAAGGGATCACAGGGGTTGTAAAAAGAAAAAAATAGCATGTAATATCTGTTCAGTTACCATCCTTTGCAAACAAAAACAAAAAAACAAAAAGCACAAGCTGAATTTGTGGATCCAGCAGGTTCTATTAATTTAAGCTTCTGGCTGGTTGTTGGTTGTACAAAAACAATGTCAATGGCCTTTGTTAGCATATTGGAACCAGCTGGAGCCTGAATTCCACATTTGGTAACTCCTAGTGGAAATGACACTCTAGGTCAGGGGTCCCCAACCCCCGGTCTGTTGACCGGTACCGGGCCACGGCATGCCAGCAACCGGTCCTCAGAAACAAGCAAAGCCCCATCCATGGGATGCAGGCAGCACACAAACCCACACATTCTCTGCTCCGTGGAAAAATTTTTCTCCACAGAACCAGTCCCTGGTGCCCAAAAGGTTGGGACCTCTGCTCTAAGTGAAGGTAGAAACTACTTCAAGCATATTATTAATGATTTAATATTCATTAATAATAGTACTCAACATTCTTTCAGACTTTCACCTAAGTGGAGTATGGTGGATAAAGTCTTACTATATAACCCTTAAGCACCTTGTATTACATTTTCTCATTATGAAGGAATATTATTTCAACACTGATTTAGAGAAGCCCTTTTTTCCTTTTGTTCCTTCTGGGTATATTGCATTTTAGACTGTTTCATTTGTTTAATTCAACTTTAGCTGATTCACTGCGCCCTTGTTCTTTCTTGTCAACCGCTAATTTAGATTTCTCACAGTACTGTATGTATTAAGGCACCTGGATTTCTGAATATCTGTGGTGCAAAACCTAAGCACACCTCTCCATAAAATGTATACTACTTTTTTCTTTCTTCTGCTTCCTTCTTGTAAAAAAATATATCCTTTCCTTGTCTTGTTTTGTTGCCGTGCATTTCTACCTTCGCTTTTCCCAATCTAATTTCCTCAGGCTTTTGCTTACCTTTTTCTAAGGTGAATCAGTTGCTTTGATTATTCCTCCACTTACTCAGTCTTTTTTATTTTCTCTTAATCATCTGTGCATTTTTTTCTGGTTTCTGTGATGATACTTCTTCATCCAGCTTTCCAGGGGTAGGCAACCTTGGCTCTTTTATGACTCGTGGACTTCAACTCCCAGAATTCCTGAGCCAGCATGGCTCAGCTTGGAAACCTCTCCCTTTCCCCTCAGCATGGCTGGCTCAGGAATTCTGGGAGTTGAAGTCCACGAGTCATAAAAGAGCCAAGGTTGCCTACCCCTGGCTTATACCACTTATACTACTTCTTTCTCCCTCTTGGATAAATTAAAAGTCTGACATTTTTTCTAGGTGGCTCTATTGTATTTATCATCAAAGGTTATGGCTTTTCGTTTTTACTATATCAGTCTTATCTGTTCAACCAAGTGTATTTTGATTTACATGTAGGGATTAGTAAAAGTGTTCAACAAATCCCATTTTGGAGACACAGTGAAACTGCAGAAATATTAACTAAGATCTTTGCCAATATGGGTTTAAATCCAGATTTCATAAGGGCTCAAACATGATCACGTTGGTAGATGATCAGTACTGGAAGAGAGATAGGAGATGAGAAGTCCTTGGTGCTCTCTGAGCTTGGTTGTTTTCTTGCAGATGTTTCATTACCCAAACTAGGTAACATCATCAGTGCTAGTAAAGAATGGGATTTGTTCTCAGTTTATATTCTAATGGCTTGCCCTGTCAGTGTTGGTGGGGGAGGTCTTAGAGATTCTTTGGTTGGGCTGTTTACTGTTGGCTTCTTTGGCAGTTTCTTGATTGGGGTCTTGTTTACTTGATTGTTGGTCTGATGTTAATCTTGGAGTTAATATATACTCATCTGGGTGTTGACTGCTGGTGGGGACTGGGGAGGTGTTTTGGTCTTTTTGTTCCCTTTTTTGCCTTGTTCTCTCTTTTGCATAGTAAATAGATATTGTTTATGTCTATAAGTCTATTGATGGCTAATTTGTCAGAGTGCCAGGCTTCTGGAAATTCCCTAGCGTTTTTGGGCTTGGTTTGGTCTAGGATGGTCACAATTTCCCAGTTGAAACTATGGTTAAATCTGTCCATATGATGTGAAATTAAAGAGTTTTCATCATGTCTTCTGACTGCTAGTTGGTGTTCATGAATGCATTTTGCCAGTCTTCTGCCTGTCCTACATAGTGGTTGTTGCAGTCATTACACTGTATGTTGTAGAATAGATAACTCCTGTTTTTCTTCTGGGGCTGCTGGGTCTTTTGGTTTACTTAGGATGCCTTGAGAGGCTTTAGTTGGCTTGTATACTACACTGATTCCATGCGGTTGTAGTAGTCTGTTGGTGGTTTCCGAGATGTGCTTAATGTATGGCAATGTTATTCTTTTTAGGGCTTGTGTTGGCTGTGCTGTGTTAGGTTGAGTGGTCAGGCACTTTTTGATAAAGTTGTGTGGATATCCATTTTGTTGGAATATGTTACAGAGCCATGGTGGCACAATGATTAGAATGCAGTATTGCAGTCTGACTCTGCCCGCTGCCGGGAGTTCAATTCTGACCTTAGTCAAGGTTGACTCAGTCTTCCATCCTTCCAAGGTCAATGAAGACCAAGATTGTTGGGGGGAATATGCTGACTCTGTAAACTGTTTAGAGTGCTATAAACTTATAAAGCACTATGAAGCAGTGTATAAGCCTAAGTAAGTGCTAAGTGCTATGTTGTATAGATGCTGTTTTCTTTTTCACTGTTCAAGGTTGCTGCAGTGAGTTTGTGCTCATCTAAGTAAAGTTCTTAGCAGCTTCTCTTGTGGGAAGTTGGGTTGTTGCTTTGGTAGAGGAGCCCTTGGTTGGTGTGGGTAGTAAACGGATACAGAGATACAAGAGGCATCATCCTATTGGTATTCCTATATCCCTTATGGCTCTTGATATCAAGGTCTATGGTAGCCAGGTGGCAGTGCTTAAAGCATTGTTTTGTAGCGGTTCACTCTGATAGGGTTGCTTTGTCTGATACAGGTAAGAGACAAAGATTTTACTGCCCCCCCCAAAAGATCTTTTATTTTACAAAAATAAAAGTCCTAATTCTTATAATTCTATGCTTTCCATTCTCAAACTTAAGATCTTCCTAAATGAAATCCTAGTCTTCCTATTAATATAAGCTAACAACTACTTTTGTTTAATGTCTGGATTTATATCCTGTGTTCTATGTTCATGTTCCTAGTATTGTTAGTAACACTGCTTTCCTATCTTATTTCCTAGCATTTTCAATCTTGTTTTCTGCAAGGTCTTCAGCTCTTGCGATCAAACTGAGTCCGCTGCCCTTGAAAATCCTTCTCACCTCTACAGACTTGCAAACGGGGCTTTCCTTTGCCCCCAGCACTCACGGTCCTCTCTTCCTCTGGAGCTGGTTTGTGGAGCTGTGTGCCCGGGATGTAGCATAGAGGGGGCTTGTTTTGGTTGCTTCTTTTGCAGATTCTGATCAGGGTTTCTGACACCTTCCCCAACCCAATCTTTGCTCCTCAGCAGGTCTTGCAACTCCACAGATTGCCTTCCCCACCCCCCATCTTTTAACTCTGTTGTGGCAGTTTTTCTCCTACCTATCTGCTGTCTTTTTGACTTAACTCCTTCCTCCTTCTACCCTCCCACACGCTTGATTTGTTGTCCATTTTACGTGACATGCTCTGTACTTAAGGAGAGGGTGGGACTTCCTTAATCCTCTTTCCCAGGCTGTAACAGAGTTCTGGATCCCAGGGGGAAGGAGAATTGTCTGATCACCCTGAGTTTTGAGTTCATTCTCCCCGTGCACTCTTCCCAGAGAGTGGTGCTAGGAGACAATTATTTTGCTCCTTGAGAAATCTCAGATGGATGCAAGGTAGCTCACATATTATATAATGCCTACGTGAATGTCAACATCCAGCTGGAGAATCCAAATAAAACTCCAGGTGCATTCTGCCTTTGAAAATCTTAACAGTTTATTGAATACACTACAAAGCCTGAACCCAGTTAAAGGTGCTCACAGCCTTGCACAATTTAGGCTCAAGTTATCTGCAGAATGCATCCTGCTGCCTTTCTGAGGTTACTTAGGTTATTAGCAGGACATTAAAAAAAAAAAAATCCTGCAATGATACATTAACATAATTCCCTTTCTATGGAAGGGCAATTATTATAAAACAACTTGTTTCTGGAATTGATTCAAGACTCTTCTCTATTACAGTTCAGTAAGGGGATCGAATCTTTTCAAATACATATTTTGGAGTTCTGCACTTTTAAAGGATTTTTTTATTAATTTGCTTGAAGATATACTGTAAACTCATCAGAGCCTGTGGGGTTGAGTGGCATGAACAAGTAGGAATTTTCTACAAGATTAGAAATACTCTTATCTCTCTGGGTCAGTTGTTGGCTTGAGAGTTCTTCCTTTGCCTTTCAGCACTTAGAAACATTCCAGAAAGTCAGGGTTCATTCAGCATTCTAACCGTGGGTTGTTTTTTTCTAGATTTTCCACTGCAGCTACTGCTACTAAGCAAGAGATAAAACATCTAATTGTAACTGGAACTAAAACATAATTGGAGCTGAAAAACAGATTAAGCACAGCCATACTTTAGAATTCTCGAACTAACTTCAGAAACTTCAGAAATTCTTATAGCAAAACCATCATGAAACATCAGTAATTGAAAAGGAGATAATACTACACAGCATTGCCGAGAGGATCCCCCTTTTGAAAATGGGAAAAATATTCTCATAATCTCTCAGCCTTCTTTAATGTACTATGTTGGATTTTAGCTTACATCGTTCACAGCTAATCTAACTACAGATCAGACCAGCTGGGGATTAAGGAAATTGTAGTCCCATTCATCTGGAGGAACCCGTTTGGCAAATTTGGTTTCTGGTACAATATCAGGCAGAGTCTGGAAAGAGATGTTATGATACATTCTCTTCTTCTGCTTTCTCTTAGTAGAAATTTTGGGAGATTCAAAAATCACAATAGTTATACTTTCAAAACAATCAGAGGATACACAGAAGACCTGCCTTTAATGCTTTGAGTGAAGACTGACACAGCAGTAATTGAGGCAATCAACCCTAAATATTAGTTTACTAGAAACAACCACATTTATCCCACAAATTGTACACCAGGTAAGAAGCTATGCACAAGCCACCCATTTGTATCTCACAATACATAGCTGAATTAATGGACTATTGATTTTAATGTATTTTGCAGGGGGGGGGGGAAAGAAAAAGAAACATTTATTTAGGGTGCTTCCAAATTTCTAGGAATCTTGATGAGAATCTTCAGAACTTGTTTCACTTTCAGTCTCGCTGTCTTCTGAGCTGTTGGTCTCTTCGTCATTCTCATCGCTGCTCTCTTCATCACTTTCCTCCTCTTCTTTATCAGCACATTGACTTTCTAACATAGAAATGTAAAAGATACAAGCTTAAAAGCAGTCATTCTTCTCCACGTTCATTATGTACGTGGCCTGGTATTTGCTGCCCTCATAATCCATTTGAATCTTCTTCCTGCTTCGCAGAAGATGACTAAGTCTTAGGAGAAAATCCAATGGAAATCAAACTTTCTACATATCTCCTTTCAAAAATTAGAAATTGGTGTCGTAAAACTTAACAGACAAATTGGAGATGTGAACAACCAACAGCTTGAATTGCATGCTGGAAAGATTTATATTGTGTTGATCTAAATTATAATTCCACATCTGCTTCATAAATTTCCAAACTCTCTAAAGCAGATTTGGAAAATGCTTAGGAGGTTGGAGGGGAGACAAGGGATCTGTTCCTCTGGTGGGCACTATTCCATCAGCAATTGGAATAGTAACTTCATAAAAGTTTGTTAAATAGTTTGTAATATTTCTAATGACCATACTCACCTAGAAGCAGTTTCTTCTCAATAAGTGGAAGAAACTGCTTAGCCTCAGGATTGCTTGGTTCATATATCAGAACTGGAATTTGACAAGAGAGAAGGAATTAATATTTATGGGGTGCAAGAAAATACAAATTCTTCTTCCCACCCCTAATCCAAACCATCAACTTCTATTTCATGAGTGCAAAAATATTTTCTATGCACTCTATTTAGGTGATTACCTGCTGAAAACAAATAGCTGTTTATTTCTTCTTCCAAAGCATTGGCTAGATAGAATACAGTGAATTTGGGGTGGAAGGGGCTGTTAAGCAATATACTGGAATGTTCATAAATTGAGATTAACCCCACAATGTAAATGGAAATATCATGCATAACATTGCATTACAACTCTACTCTCTCGAAATTATATGTATATATATTTAATTATTCAAGTTCTCTTTGGGCAATATACCTAAAATTTGATGGGAACTTAAATTACGCTTCCTTAAGCAATATGCAAGTCAAAATGTAGCTATCTTTTCAAAAGGTTCGAGTTTTGAATACGATCTCCAATTTAAAGTGGGAAGAGGAATAAAATAACAAAAAATTAATATTAAACAATCCAAACCATAGTGGCAGAATGTAACATGCAGGCAGGAACAGCATATTTTGAATAGCACAACCAGGTGGCTGGCATTGTGTATCGGCTAGATCCTCCCATTTCCAGATGGGGGATTCCACCAAAGGTCATGGCTGAGAGCCTGTGGGATTTCTAGAGACAGACAGACAGGTGGGTATCGGCCAATCAACAAGGCACTGTGGTAGTAGACAAGGACCAGAAGATAGTGGTGGTGATTAGATGTAACAATGCCAAGTGACAGTAACATCAGGCAGAAATATGAGAAGCTGGAGAAGTACCAGGGCCTGAAGGAGGAACTAGAGAGAATGTGGAAATTAAAGGCCAAAGTGTCCCAGTGGTGGTAGGAGCATTTGGGGCTGTGATTCCTAAGATGGGAGAGTGGCTCCAACAGATCCTATGAATGATATCAGAGCTCTCTGTCCAAAGCAGTTCAGTGCTGGGAACAGCTAAGATACTGCGCCGAACTCTCAAACTCCCAGGCCGCTGGTTGAGGACCCGAGATTGAGGAAGACATATGCCACCCAAAGGGGTGAAAAGGATTTATTTTTTTTAATATGGTACTTAAATCTCACAATTGCCACTCGGGGTGATAAACATAGGAGTAAAAAAATGGACAAAATAATGAACAATATAAACAACAATACAATACCGACACAACGGTGTACTTACTCATCTGACAAAGCTTCTTTGCAAGATTATATTTCCGTTCCATTATTGCTTTCAGAAACTAGGAAAGAGATTTTAAAATATATATATATATTTTTAAAAAAAAATTCTAAGATTATTTGAGAGTGTAGTAAGATTTATTACTTTTAACTGATTTCAGGTTTGTTTTAAATTTTATTTATGGCTGTTCCTGGGATTGAAGCAGTGGAAGCCATGAGCGTATCTTAAATAAAATCACAAATAAAATACTGCATCCATAGACTACTATACTATGGTTGTTACTAATGGTAATATATAGCCTATCTATGCGTTATCTTATGCTCTTCATTCTTAATGTAAATATCATTTTAAAGAACTTTAGATGAAGAAAGTGAGCTAATTACAAAACTAATATGATACAGAAAAGACTGAAGATACTGTGCCATTGCATGCATCTTCTGGAGTCAGAGGTATTTAAATTACAATGTCCATATATGTTGTAGCCCTCGTATTCTCTGAAAGAGCTGGAAGCAAAGTGATGCTGCCTTCCTAGCCTTTAGGGCAGAAGAAAGCATCAGAAGGCTATCACACCCCATATCTGCATTAGAGTGGACGTGTTACATTTTTATTATAGACAGATCACACTAATATTGTTGAGACGAAAAATATTGTTGTTTTTCATGCAAAACAAAACTATTTCTCCCATATATCTCATAAATGTAGTCATGCCTACTATGTTTTTTTTTTAATATATAAAGTAGATTGTTACAATTTTTTACATTCTTTATAACAAGGGGATTTTTACTTATATGTGGGGAAGTAAACCCTATTTTATGAAATAGTAACCGTACTGAGAAATATGTTTACTTCTTTTCTGTGAAAAGCTAATTTTGCTTCATTGCTAGTTAATTTAGTATATTCTTGTACCTCTCCCATCAATTGTAGTGGTGCAATTCTCTTTTGAGTTTCACTGTTTGCTTGGCCAGTATTGCTTTCATCATCTGAACTATCTGGTGGCTTTTCATCACCATTTTTTTGGTCCATACTGTCCTTTTGTGGTTCAGTACAGACTTCACTGTTGACAGTCTTTTCATCAATCCTGGAATTTTTCATTTTTTCATCTAAACAAAATTCAAACACCCATGAAAAGGATAAGAGGCGTTTGGAATTCTATGCCAACCTTTTACAAATGTTAACACAAACAAAATCACATTTGATTGGTCCATATTTTAATCGTTTGTCATTAAATTGCCCTCTTTGTTAAATATTTAAATATACAGTATGTAAGACAAATGATTTTGAGTGCCTGTACAATAAAATGAATGGCTAACATTGGATTCTTGATCCAATGAAATACATACAGTCAGATATTATTGATATCAATAAACAGTATATTCTTCCGTATTTGTTCTACCTTCTAAGGGATGGAAACATGAGAATTATCCTGTCTTCTCTAATAACAACCATGTACTTCATAATTAGATTTGGATTAATATTTTTTCACATCCAATTGGTATGGCGTAGTTAATAACAGTTCTCTTTAAAAGAAAACTACAGTAAGACAGCCAAGTAACTTAAATGTTTCACGTGAGACGAGACTGTAGCAATTAAGCCATTATCTTAGAAAAAGATAACTCAAGAAAGAACTAATATGGTTGGAGGAGATAAAGATTCTTTTCCCCAATAACAGAACAAATTTCCCCAATGATAATAATTGCCAATATAGACAACTTAAAAATCTTTTCATTTACAGAATTTCTGCCTCAGAATCTGATGCTGGCTAAGGGCTTAGTGCTAAAATAAAAATGAGATGTATTCATTAATCAGATCTACTGATGGAATCTCCTTCTTCAGAAAGAGGATATCATACAGAATAACAATATGTGGAGAGCCTCACTGTGGGGAGATTACTACGGTAGTACCCTATTTTTAGGTTTCCCTTCAGCTGCTGGCTTGCCACTGAGGGAACTGGAATGCTGGAATTAAACTGACCCTGCCTCAGATGCAGGAGGACTTTCCCTTAAACGTGATCATGAGGTTCACTCACTAGATTTTTTTAATATTCCATTGCACACTGCACTCACATTAGGGTTGTCAATCCTCACAGGATAGCTTTCCTGAGCTTAAAATGTATATCAACCTACCCTTCATTTAGTGAGGCTGAGTGAATACGACATCATGTGCAACCATGATATGAGTTTAGCTCAGGGGTCTTCAAACTTGGCCCTTTTATGACTTGTGGACTTCAACTCCCAGAATTCCTCAGCCAGCGTGCCTGGCTGAGGAATTCTGGGAGTTGAAGTCCACAAGTCATAAAAGGACCAAGTTTGAACACCCCTGGTTTAGCTCGTAAAAAAGGTAATAGGAAGAACTGGAAAGATCAATGAACACAGAGCAAATTAACTTCAAAAGTCAGTTACTTTCAAAAACAATGCAACATCTGACAATTTTTCTATGAATTGTTAATACTTAGAATAAAATGATGTAAGGATGTAGGAGACGGTAGCTTCTTCTGTTAGCTCACTCGTGGACTGTTGATGTGTTTTCTTCCCTCAGGTGGAAGAAAGTATGTGACACCAAAAACGGCTGCTTCCACAATAGTCTTTTGACCTAAGCTCTTAAACTAAGCCAAGAAGAGTCTTTCTGCCCTTCTTCGCACACAAAAGAAGTTCACACAGGAAACTCTATCCCTTTTTCTAAAGGAAAATTGCACTTTCCTGGTGGATCCCACTGATTCAGATTCTGCTCGAATCGGTAGAGGGCTAGCAATAGGATGGCAGGGGTGAGGACATATCCTTCACAGATGCTAAGTAGGCATCTGTTACAAAAGTGGAGCAAGGAGACCGTGTCAATTAGACTTTCTTGGTAAAAGAAATTATTATAGGCTTGCAAGAGTTAGTCAATTCATTGATATTTTTTTTAATTGACTGAAAATTTAGATTTGATTAATTGGTAGCCTACACTACAAATCCACTATTTCATTGCCTTTTGGAATAAGCTATGCTATGAAAATTTCAGAATATGAGTAAGTAGTAGAAAGCAAAAGAAACTTAAGGTGGGAGGTAAGAAAAAAAAGAGAAATGCGTAACAATCTAGTTTAACCCAAACCATTCACTATAATACTTTTAGCCTCCACTTGTTCTTGTTTTACCATTCATAGTTAAGTAACACATTCTTGTATCTTTTATACTTCTCCTGACATACCTAATATTCACTTCCATGTAATAAGGTAGGCAGAAGCATTACACAGAGCCATTTTTACCTCTTTCAGCAATCATTAATTCTTTCAACTCATCCATTGCTCTTCTATCACCACTTGCATGTTTAAAAATATAGCCATCTATTTCCAATCTAAACATTTTAACACGATGCAAAAATGGAGTCGCGTTAATTGCTTTTCAAGTATGTGTAACTTGCAGTAATTTACTCTCAGCTGTCAAACACAACTACCTTGCGTTATCTTGGGATTCTATATCACACCAGATATATACAAAAAGAGAAGAGCAAAGAACACGAGGCAGACCCAGAAGATGGAGAGACAATAATCAAAGACCCACTACGACAGCGTCAAATAATAATGGTTGAGACCGCCAGAAATAGCAAGAAGAAGAACTTTGTATCTCCCTCGACATCTGAAGTGGTAAAAGAGGAAATTAAGAAGAAGAACACAACTACCTTGGTCTTTGGTAATTAATTTGAAATCTATAGTCTTATTTGCATCATCCACTGCAATCTATCTAATATTTGTTGGGAAATCATCCGGGTTCTTCATCTGCATGTAAAAGGCTCCATTCATGTCCCCAACTAAAACACCTTTACCATTCACCTGAACATTTCTTACCCATAACTGCATTAACCACCCAAGGGACATCACACTTTCTTACCAATTCTCTACACAAGGGCTTTTCAACCTTTTCACCGATTGTACCACTTTTAGGATATGGCGATATTCGAGTACCACCTAGCAAGGTGTCAAAAACTTGATGACCAAACAAAAAAACCCTGTTTAAAGTTGCAATTGCACTGAAATGACTTATGGCCATTTTCACACTTATGACCATTGCAGCATGCCCAGGGTCATGTGATTTATATTTGGATGCTTGGCAACTGATTCATATTTATGATGGTCACAGGGTCCCAGGGTCATGTGATCCCCTTTTGCAACCTTTTGACAAGCAAAGTCAATGGCAGGGCTGCTGGTGGCCAAGTGCTAAGGCAGGACTTCCCTCCCTCCCTCCTTCCCTGCCTCCCTCTTTCTCATGCCCACCTTCTTCTGAAGGAAGAATTTGAACCCTCCCATTTTTTCTCTTCCATATATTCATCAAACAAGGAAAAGCTTCCAGAAACAGAAAAGACAAACTGCTGAGTGAACTAGTTTAAAAAGGCACATTCCCTTTTAAGAATTAGCTACTGGCTAGAAAGGAAAGTAAGGAAGAAAAAAATGTAGTAAGTATTGGCTGCTGGCTAAGGCAGCCTCCCCAAATGGCTCCATTCATAAGTAAAGGAATCTACAGAAAAAATCCATTCAGGAGAAAAATACTTCAAAATCCCTTGCAGCAAAACTTACAGCTAACAATAGCAGAGCAATAGAAGCTAATATCAGCCATCAGCCAAATAGAAATTGCCAAACACTCCTTAAGAACACAAAGCCCACATTGCACAAATCCCAGAACTTCAAAGTCACAAAAGCACTTAAGAATCCTTCCACTCTCCATCTCCTCCCTCTTTCTCATAGGGGAGGGTGAGCCAGAACTGAGCCTGGGGCCTTTACCTCGCCCAGCCACTCTGCAGCTCCAGAGGACTCTCTCACTGTAAGTCCTTGCCTGCGCTGGCTCATTCCCTCCCTCACTACACTTGGCTAGGCAGGGCTGCATACCACCTGCCACTTGTTAATGTACCACAAGTGGTACGCGTACCACAGGTTGAAAAGCCCTGCTCTACACAATGTTAACCCACTTGGTAAGAATCTCATCTATTCCCACTTCCATCATATATAGATTTTACTGTATTTAGCAAACAAATCTCCACTCCATTTTCATGCAAAATATTGTACAACTCTGTTCATTTCACCATGCAGACTTTTTTTTTTTTTACTTTCTAACTCAGATACTGACACAAGACTCAGGAGGCAGATGCCGTCATAGAAATGTTGTCTATCTCAGCAGAGGTGTTTGTCTTGTCTTTTCAGAGTTAGGCTATCTCGTATCATACGGGACTGTTTAGCTATTTCAACCTTGAGTTAAACCGGTAACCCATAGAATTAAAACCATTTCAGTACTGCCAGCAAAGCCGGCTAGCTCAACTGCACAATTCTGCAGCCTGCTACCTCCAGCTCTTTAGGGAGACCACAGGAGAAAGATGGTAGCAGAGGTAACGCAGAGGGGAAGGGGAGTATTCATATCAGAATAAAACAGCTGCTCTGTTGTCACAATACTTCCAAGCACCCTCAGTAGCCACAATACGTCTGAGCTAATAGGTGGCAAAGCATAATGGCTGTTGCCCACTGCCATCAAATTCATTCACTGCATTAATCCTGGTACCGCAAAGGACAACTTACGTCTGCTCATCCACGGGCTGGAAACAAGACGAAGGCCACATCATGGGAAATATGGAAGAATAAGTGATTGCCAGGTATATGTTTGTACCATAGGTAGGTGAAAGGGTGAAAGGCTTAGGGATAGCATGCTGTAATGTATATTACGATTCCTTTCACTTATATTTTTAAACTAACAAAGAAACTAGAAGTGAAGATTGCTTTTATCGATCTGCATTTATTCGATTAGAATAAGGACTAATAGAAGTGTGAAGCGAGAGTGCAGCGGGGGGTGGGTGGGCTGGAGTGGGGGCGTTCATCGGTGTTATGCCAGAGCCCTGGCCAGCAGCAGCATTCACTGTATCTGATCGGCTGAGCAACAACTGGCTGGGGTCAAGATCAGCAGCGGCAGCAGTGCACAGCTGGCCAGCTGGGCGGCTGTGGGTGTCCTGGGGCAGAGCTAAGATTGGTGCTGGCAGTGGTGCACAGTTGATCAGCTGGAAGGCACCCTGGCTGCAGGTGTCCCAGGGCAGTGGTGTTTGGCTGGTGACCAGATGTGGATGCCTGAAGGGAGGCACCTCGCCAGTGGCAGGGTGGGACCTCCCGGGATGACCGCCAGGCAGAGGGAATCTCCCAGAAATGAGGGCAGAAGAGGCAGCATGGGATAGAGGAGGGTAAAAGAAGGCAGTTTGGCAGGAAACGGGGGGGGGAGAACAAAGGAGGAGAGAGAAGGAGAAGGAGAGAGAGTGAAGGAAGCAGAGAAACAATGTGAGGAAAAAGGAGACAACGGAGACCAGCGTAGAAGGAGGCAAAGTAAGCAGGAGGAGGAGAGGAGAGGAGGAGGAGAGGAGAGGAGAGGAGAGGAGAGGAGAGGAGAGGAGAGGAGAGGAGAGGAGAGAGAGAGCAAATGGGCAAGCCAGTGACCAGAGGGGTGCTAGACACAGCAGCAGATGGCAGAGACAAGCTGATCCTGAGGCTCCACATACCCACAACCCTACTGCCTTACCAGGGTTCAGTTGAAGCCTGCTGTCCCCCATCCAGAGCCTCCAGACACTGTGAAAGAACAGCCACAGCAAGACCAAATACTATTTATAAGGATCTCCAATCAAATTTGATAATCATTTTGTGTAGTTATTGCTCAAATAGATACCACTTTATGAAGATGAAGTGACTGCCCACATGCAAAACCATGCATGTCCAGAACCATTATTTGTCTCTACAGACAATACCAAATTAAAAAGACGGACAAACTGACACGATCAGAACAAGACATAGAGGAAATGAGGCTGCCCATGGTGGAAATGCATAGCTGAATTCCAGCTTCTACTCTCCATTCCAACAATAGAAAATCTTCCATATTATCTATTAAAGCACAAACGCAGACATAAATCTCACCTGCTTCTTCAAGGCAGTCATGCCGTCTTACATTCATCCTTAGATTTTTCTTTTTTGCAATTCTTGCTGCTAAAGCATTCCGTCTTAGCATTGCATTTTTTCCCAAACAATAAAAAAGCACATATTTTTTTTCAAAAACAAACTTAAGTCAACAGAATAAATACTAAATAAATCTCGGGGTTCTTTTTTTTTTTAACTTTCTTTACATGGTTAGTATTAAGTCAGAATTACTTAATATTTAGGGCCAAATTAATTGCATTTTACATGTAACATGCCCATTTCTAAAAAATGCAAAATAGCATTTTCTGCGCATTTAGTGCTGTTTAATTTTGGCGAAGAAAAAAGCTATTCAGAGTTAATGCTGCATTTCCCTGTCTGTGGACTGAGAGTGGTATGGTTCATGAATGATCTCAAACTATTATTGCAGCTTCATTGCAGGGAGTATCTCTATCCTCACACCAATTGCCATAGAGACCAATATAATTATTGAGGTCTTTTCACATTATTATTGTGTTCAGAACTTCTAGATGTCACATTGGCATCAGACATCATGGGGCAGCACCTCCCTCACATGCATAAAATAAAATAAAAATATTCTACAATGTCTGAAGAGCAGACTATAAAAACTTGTCAAGATCTACAAAGTTGTGTAGCTGAACAACAGTTAACTATTTAAAAAGCTTGATGTCAGCAGTTTGTTCTCATAATAGAATTAATTAACAACTCAACTGAAGTGAGACTTACTTTTCTAATGATTTAGCTGTACATAACAAGATCTGCTTTGACGGAGTGTAAGATCTGCTTGTAGATTCATTTCCACATCCCATGCTACCTTGGTTAAAAATTTTGAAAAAAGATCACTGCAAAAAATGTTAAACATCAGAATAATGATTCTACTAAAATATAATTTTAAACAGTTGCTGTCACTTTTTATTTTTGCTTTGCTGTATTCCATCTTTTCAAGGTTAGGGTCAAAGGTTGATTTTGGCACAATGATAAGGCAAGCAGAAGACGGACATACTGTAAAATAATTGGTGAACTGTGGAGTAATTAATACATTTTCTAAAATAATAACCAACCTTATATCTCTACAGAGAATGAATATATTATTTCAATAATTCCATTAATGTAAGTTTGTCTCTTAAATTTAAATACCTTAGTTTACAGAGTGACCAATAAAGATATTATTGAGTCAAGTTCAACTCTTGATAACTGCACAAACATATCTACAGTTTTCTTGGAAACAGTACCGAAATGGTTTGCTACCCCACCTTTTTCTGGAATATTGTTAAATGTCCTATTTTATAGCCCTGGTATTCCAACATGAGTAAATATATTAACATCATATTCACTGTATAATACTTCCCCAATTTTAAACATAATCTTTCTAAAATAATTCTGTACTACAATTTAGTTATTATTCAATGTTTTCAGCTGTAAGTTTTCACTGTAGTAAGTTTCTACAATGTTTACATCATTTATTCATAATAGTTTATGGATAGTTTAGGACATATTTAAGTTAGAAATAATCTAGTACTATATAGAAAACATTTCTGGGATTATCTAAAGTAGTTCTCAGACTCTGAAACTCCCATCAAAGGAGTCCATTCTCATTTTAATACCCTTTCTCAGAAGATGAAGCTGTTCATACTCAGAGAAACCTTTGAATTTTAACATTTCAGTTTTAGTGAAATGAATTTTAACTGAGAGTATATCTACTTTTAGCTTCTTCATTTTACTGATGTGCTTTTGATTGATTTTAACATTTTAATCATAAACTTTTATTTTATCTTACACAGTGCATTGGAAAGTCAGAAATACACTGAATACATAATATACATATATTTGGGGGGGCGAATTAAAAATGATTCAATCATATTTTGATCTATTTAAAAGCTTCTTTTGTGTCTATGAAACATACACTCGGACATACAAACAGAGCATTCCATTTTCATTTTTTTTTCATACCAATAGCTGAAAATTATGATTTTTAAATTTAATTTAGTGGAGTTTTAAAAAACCCATACAATGAATTATATCTCATAGGTTCAAGGAACTGAATGATTGTAGCTGTTAGCTCTAATGGATACACCTGTGTGATGTAGAGCCTACTAAAACTTATTATTTCCAACACAAGCAGTATAGACCCACCCCCCCCCACATCAGCACACTCTCTCTTGTGTTATGTATCATGCAGAGGAAATGCTCAGGACCACATTTTCATGTGTTTAATTATCAAGAGTACCACCACCCTGTAATATATTTGCTTGAGGTCAAATGGGACTTACTTCTGCTGAACAAAACATATGAACTGCAAAACAAATATGCTGCTATAGACAGTTAATTATTCTCAGGGGGGAATTGTAGTTTTGAAAGCTAGAAAAAAAAATCACATTAGCATCAGAAAGCTAGGACGGGACCTGAAGTTATCCCACAGATCAACCTGCTCAAATTAGACGAGAATGCATTACAGGTAGTCCACGATTTACAACAACTGAACCCAACGTTCCTGAGAACATTGTTAAGTCAATTTTGCCCCATTTTATCACTTTCCTTGCCACAGTTATTAAGTGGATCGCTGCATTTATTAAGTTAATTTACCCAGGTTTGGGAAGCACTGCGATAACTCTACAAACGAGCCGTGACTACAATAGCATAAGCAACACGTTTACAGGAACGGGCATCCACAGGACCTTGCCGCTTTGCCAAATTGACAAAAGGGGCGTTGTCTTACCTGAACGCCTTTTCTCAGCATGACGATGGAGAATCCACCAATGGGTTTAGACTATCTTCCTGCCCAATAAGACTAAGTCTGTCAGAGTTAATACGCCTCCTGCTGGGCTGATGCTCCCCAGACACGACGAAGGCGAAGCTGCTGACGACAGTATGATGTGTTGACTCTCTTGTGCCCCTGACACAGGGCCTGGTAGGCCTAGATGGGGACGGGCGTGGATTCTCCATCGTCATGCTGAGAAAAGGCGTTCAGGTAAGACAACGCCCCTTCTCCAGCATGAGATGGAGAATCCACCAATGGGACATACCAAAGCAGTCCTGTCCCTATGGGAGGGAATCGGCCAGGACCTGTGTCCCACTGGATGACGCCACCTGCTGGAGCACCCTCCGGCCAAAGGATGCGTCTGCCGAGGCGAATTTGTCCAGCCTGTAATGCCTCACAAACGGGGTAGGCGAGGACCAGGTCGCCGCCCTGCAAATGTCCCCAATGGGTGCTTGCGTTGCCCACGCCGCCGATGTAGAGGCACTGCGGGTAGAATGAGCGGTGATGCGCCCTGGCAATGACAGAGACTGGGACTGATACGCTCTGGTAATGCAAGCCCTGATCCACCTGCCTATTGTAGAGGATGAGACCTTCCCTCCCATGGAAGAAGGCTGGAACGAGACAAAGAGCGCTTCTGATTTGCGGAAGGCTGAAGTCCTTTTGACATAGTGGCTCAACGCCCTTCTAACGTCCAACGTGTGCCACTGACGTTCTAGGCCGTGAGACGGCCGGGGACAAAAGTCTGGTAGGACCACCTCCTGTGACCTATGGAACAAGGAGTTCACCTTTGGAACAAAGGTCGGATCCAGTCGAAGGACCACCCTATCACTGTGAAAGACGCATAGGTCCTCTCTGACCGAGAGGGCCGCTAGTTCAGAGATGCGTCTGGCCGATGTGACCGCAACGAGAAAGGCCACCTTCATTGACAAGAACTGTAGAGAGCTGTTTTTAATGGGCTCGAACGGTGACGAAGTGAGGGATTGCAAGACCCGTGGGAGGTCCCAAGAGGGATACCGATGAACCACGGGCGGCCTGGTGTTAATTGCGCCCTTGATAAATGACCTCACCAGGGGGTGCTGAGCCAAGGGCGTCAGCGTGTCACACGTGAGCATTGTGGATAACGCCGCCAGTTGCCGGCGGATGGTATTGGGCGATAGGCCCTTGTTGAGTCCCTCGAGCAAATACTCCAGGATACTCGATATCGTGACAGCCGATAGGTCAAGGTGATTCCTTGAACACCAAGCACAGAAGTTTTTCCACGAGGAGTCGTAAATTCTGTTAGTGGAGGGGCGTCTGGAGGCCTGAATCATGGCAATTACGCCCGCAGAACACGACTCTCGGGCTAGGTACTGCCTTTCAAATGCCAGACGGCTAATTGGAGGCGCTGTGGGTCCGGGTGCCGTAGAGCCCCCTGGCTGAGAGCTACCTGTCCTGGAGGGATCTGCCACTGTGGGGAGATGGAAAGATCCACTAGGTCGGCAAACCACGGTCGCCGTGGCCAATGTGGCGCCACCACTATTACCTCCGCCCGCTCCAGTAGTACCTTCCTGATTAGGGCCGGGAGCAGGGGGAGAGGGGGAAAGGCATACAATAGCCCCTGGGGCCATGGGCTGCGGAGCGCGTCCGTCCGCTCCGCCCCTGGAGACTGGAACCTGGAGAAGAACCTCGGGAGCTGCGTATTCGCCGGTGAGGCGAACAAGTCCAACACCGGGAGTCCGAACCTCTCCGAGATTTCTCCAAATAGGTCGGGATGCAGGCGCCACTCTGAGTGGTCCACTGTCGACCGGCTCAGTGAGTCCGCCTGTTGGTTTGCTGCCCCCGATATGTGCTCCGCCCTGAGGGAGGAGAGATTGGTCTCTGCCCAAGTACCGAGTGACTGAGCCTCGGCCATAAGGCTCTTGGATCGGGTGCCCCCCTGTCTGTTGACATGGGCCTTTGCTGCCACATTGTCTGTGAGCACTAGGACATGTTGTCCCGCCACCTTGTCGCTGAAGCGTAACAGCGCCAGATGTATGGCCCTGAGCTCCAGCCAATTGATGTTGTGGCTGAGATCTGCCTGTGCCCATCGTCCCTGTGCTAGGTGAGAACCTAGGTGCGCTCCCCAACCGAACAGACTGGCATCGGTAGTTAGGATGAGCCTGTCCGGTTCCTTGAATAAGGATCCCCTGGTTATAGCTGGGGATATCCACCACCGGAAGGAGTCCAAAATTTGGGAAGTAACCCTGACCCTCAGATTGGATGCACTGGTGCCCTGCCTCTGGTAGGGTAGCAAGAACCATTGGAGGGTTCTGAAGTGTAGCCTGGACCAAGGTACTATCCCCATGCAAGAGACCATCTTGCCCAGTAGTTGGGAAAGTAAGGCCAATGTGACTGTCCGCCCCCTTCGTACCCGTCTGATCAGGGAACAAATACTGTCCCGGCGTTCCGGGGACAGGTAGACCATGCAGAGCTCGGTGTCTATAGTCGCTCCCAGGTGAAGGATGCGATGCGAGGGCTCGGTTAGGCTCTTCTGGAAGTTGACTGAAAAGCCGTGGGTCTGAAGGGTTCGGACAGTTAAGGTTATGTCTGATCGGGCCTGCTGAAGGGAGGAGGACAATATGAGAATATCGTCCAGGTAACATTGAACCCGGATTGGGATCAATCTCAAGTGGGCGACCAGTGCAGCCAGGATCTTTGTGAAGACCCTCGGGGCGGACGATAGTCCGAATGGTAGGGCCCTGAACTGGTAGTGGTGGGACCCGGAACAGAACCTGAGGAATCTCCGATGGTCGGGAAAGATGGGGACATGGAGATACGCCTCTGTGAGGTCGATGGAAGCGAGGTAATCGTGCCTTCTGATGCTGGCCAGAATGGACCTTAGAGTCTGCATCTTGAACCTTTTGTAGACAAGATGCGAGTTTAGTCCTTTCAGATCGAGGATTGCTCTCCATCCCCCCGAAGGCTTTGGGACCACGAAGAGGATGGAATAGAATCCCCGATGTGTCTGGCCAGCCGGCACCGGCTCGATGGCCCTGATTACCAGCAAATGGTGGATGGCCTCGGTCAGAAGCTCCAACTTGGCTGGCTTTCTTGGCATGGGACAAGAGATGAAGCGGTCCCGTGGCCGGGACTGGAACTCTAGGACAAGGCCCCGCCTGATGGTGTTGAGCACCCAGGTGTCCGTGATGGTGGCTTCCCATTCCTGCGCAAATGCGGAAAGTCTGCCCCCAATGGGGAGGTCCGCCCTCAAGTCATTTGTTTCTTCGAAAGGGACGGCCTCCCGCGCCTCGAAAGGGCCGCTTGTTGTGGAACTGCTGTCTAGGTCTGGGAGCTGGACGGTCCGGCTGTCGTCCAGGTCTGGGGAAAAAGGGGCGAGACGAAGGAGACCACTCTGTCCCCGAGCCCTGGCGGAAAGATGGCCTCCGCGGGTATGGAGCGGATCGTCTGTCCGGCTTTCTGCCGAGGTGGGACAACACCTTGCGCTTGTCCCTACCTTCGACGAGGTAAGGATCTAGTGCCTCTCCAAAGAGGTGTCCGTCCCTGTAGGGAGCGGATGCCAGGCGCCACTTGGATTTTAGATCCGCTCTCCATTGTCTCAGCCACAGAAGTCTGCGTGCCGCAATGTTAGCGGCTATGGATCTCGATGAGAACCTGGCGGCATGAAGTGAAGTGTCTGCCATGTACTCGGCCGCGGCTATCAACTTACCCAGATTCTGGTGTGCACGAACCTGGTCCGGGGGGGTCATGGCCTGGAGCTCCCTAAGCCAGAGGATGGATGTCCTGGCGAAAAAGGAGGTGGATGTGGACGCCTTCACTGACCATGCCGATGCTAGGTGAGACCTACGCAAGGAGAATTCAGATTTCTTATCCTCCGCCCTCAAGGCCTCAGCCATATCACCTGGCACGGTGGAGGAGGAAAGAATGGGAGTTAGAGATGCGTCCACCTTTGGGACCTCCAGGAGGTCCGACAGGACCGGGCAACAGTACACAGTTTCCGCTCTGCTCCCCCTGGTGCTGGGAGAGTGCCTGGATTCCCCCATTGTTTGCGGATGGTCTCTAGAAAAAATGGGGGGCAAGGGATGTGCCTCTCCGTAACCGTAGGTTCGGAGAAGAGCGGCTTTGGGTCTTGGCTCGTGGAGGGAGACGGCTGTGCATCCTGCTCTGGGCTAATGTTAGCCGATGTGGTGGCCTTGAGCAGGAGCGATTTAAACAGACTCAGGTCAAAAAGGCCAACGAAAGGAGAGGGGTCTGGTGCCGACTCCTCGTCGTCCGACAATTGGAAGCCCACCGACCCATATTCCTCGGGGCCTGAGTCCCGATCTTGGGGGGAGTAGTCGGAATAAACCGATTCCGGATACTCCGGCCTTGCCTCCTGTGATTGCAGTGGAACTGTGGCCCCCGGTCTAGGGTTCTGCAAGGAGGAGGCGGCCATGCCCTGGGCATATGCCTGGGCGAGTAACGCCTGGAGCTGTTCGGGCCCCACCCCTTGTGTCTCAGGGGGACGGAGGCCCGCCGCTGTGGGCGTGAATGTGGCCTCAGGAGCCGAGTGAACCCTTGCAGGGGGGGGCAATACCTGTGGGCTTAACCCACGGTCTGTAAACAGAGCCGTGCTCTGTATTGGTAGGCCCTGCGGAGACCAGGCCTGCTGAGCTGCTGGAGCAGGTGGGCCAAACAGCGGGATAGCAAGTGAGCTCTCCTGAGGGGCCAGGGGTACCTGTTCCCCCTCATTTAGCTGCTGAGCTCTGGAGAACTGCTTCTCAAGTGCAGTATGTCTCCTGCTAGCCTCCTTTTCAGCAGCCTTAGAGGTCCGCTTAGCAGAGATGGCCTTGGCCTTGGCCTTGGCCCTGATCTTTCCCGCTGCCTCCTGCTTGGAGGACCTGCGTTTGCTTGAAGCGGGAGTGCCGGGTGCGCCCTGCGCAGACTGAGGAACTGCGCTGTCAGCCATTATAGCCTGTGGCCAGTGGCCTTGGTGTATCAGGAGCAGGAGCCGAGCACCAGGCTAATGGTGCAACAGAGGTTGACGTGCCGTCAAGGCTCCGGGGCTGTGATCGCCTAAGCGCCCTTACGCCCCCGTTCAAGGCTCCAAACGGCTGACAATGCCCCCCAAGGTGCTGTGGCGCGCGGCTGGGCGTCTTGCAAGATATCTCTCAGTAGCGGTTGAACCGCAATCGGCGAGTGCCGGCACGCACTTTGGCCGATCAGTGGCGGCTATCACCTCAGTGATCTGTGCCTGCACACTCCTCTCCTTATGGTGGCGGCTGTCACCAGAGTGAACTGTGCCTGCACACGAAGCCTAGGTGGTGGCGGCGGTGCCAAGAGGCGTGCCAGCTCACGCTAATAGTGTCTGCCTGACTGAGGCTTGGGCTTGGATGCCCTGGGAAGGCGGATGCCGACCAGAATCTGGGTTAGCTGTGCCAGTGGAGGCCCTAAATAACTGGGCTGTAATGGCCGCCCTGTCCAGACACAAAATGGCTGCAGATTGACTGAGGCTGAGACAGTGTAATGGTTTGCCTGGCGTGAGGGCCTAATCAGATTTTTGGGCCCAAGTCCCAATAGCAGTCCCTTTATTCTTGCACGCTTTTGGCCTGTCTGTGGCCTTGAATCAAAGGCTGACAGTTACTGGGCCTTCCCTGTGAGGCCGATGCGTCTCAAAATGGCGGCCGCTATTTGCGCGCCAAACTCCAGTCCGTTAGAGCCCGTCAGATCTTGGCTCCGACTGTGTGCAGGAGAGGTCAAAAACAGCTGTCCTGGCCCGGCTGAGGCTCCCAGGGCCTGGTGCCTCTCCAAGGCTCGGGCTGAAGGTTTAATAGAGCGTGGCTCCAAGCCGACGCTCAGCTGTTTGGCGGCCGCGGCGAGTTCGCCCGCCGCCGGCTGCTCCCAGGCAGCGAGAAATTGCCTCCGAAGCTTCTTTGCTGTGCTAGCTGCTTCGCGGCAGCGCTGGGAACAGGGCAAAAACGAGCGGGCTGCGCGAGCCTAGGCTGTCCCTTCCTGCTCCCCCCTGCAGCCTCCGCTCAAGTTTAAATCTTCTCTCTTCGGCGGGCACGCCGATCGGCCCGCGAGCAGGCCCGGAGGCCGCCGCTCAGCTGTTCAGCGGGAGAGAGAAGGAAAGCCCGACGCTCAGCTGATTTATCGGCGATTTACGGGCTGTGAGTCTTTTTTCCCTGTTTTTGATCTGGGGGATGCTAGGAGGAGAATTCACCAATGGATAGATACAACCTGCCTTCAGAGTCAACACGCGTCCTGTTTGGGCTGAAGACTAAGTCGTGTCTGGGGAGCATCAGCCCAGCAGGAGGCGTATTAACTCTGACAGACTTAGTCTTATTGGGCAGGAAGATAGTCTAAACCCATTGGTGGATTCTCCATCTCATGCTGGAGAAACTGTACTGCACTGCAAGCCCCACCCTGGACATAGGCATAGGTGACATCACAACACGTGTACAAAAACAGGTCTTGCACTGAGACGGTGCAAGGATGTCTTGTTCATTCTGCTCTCCTCGCACCGCTTCTGTGGAAGGTGCCAGCTTATAGAAATATCGCAAGTAACTGATCTTGGCAAGCGAAAGGAAGTCTCAGACAATCTTCTGACAGAAGAGCCTTTTATTCTTTCTAGATAAAAGGGAAGCAAAGAGTGTGCGATGCTGGCCCTTGTTTGACTCCAGCAAGTTCAACTGTGTGATGCTCCTGTTCGGTTACCTTTGGCAGCTTAGTATGTCTTTCTGCTATTGTAAGTTTTTAGAAGAGGAAAAAAAAAAAATGAAGCGATACTGGGAATAATAGGCCACAAGAACTCAAATATTCCACCCCAGGAAAACTGAACTTCAGTGTCTTAGCCACAATCGTGGAAGGGAAAATGAGAAAAGCTCTGAATCATTTACTCTGAATGCTTAATTTTGCCCTTATAAATAAAAAGTACAAAGAAAATTTTAGCACAGGCTCTAAGAACAGTGGTGAGAGATCTAATCAAACCAAACCCAATCAAACCCAAACCCTAGAATGTTTAACTGCTCCGGGATTATAATCTAGGCATAGTGATAACAGACCATCATACACAGGTGAAATGTAGATATGATAGCACTTAGGGAAATTAATAGAATAGGGGTGGGCGGTCAGATTATGAATATTTTCATCAAAATCAAAGCCAGTGGATGTTTTGGTGGTAGTGGTGAGAACCAAATGGAGCTTGGATTCTTTACTTTAATCAGGAATAAACTAAATGCAATTGAATAGCCCATTCCTCATTTTTACACTCTATTTACATTTACAGTACATCTGCCCTGGACCCAAGATTGATGTGGAAAGTTATCCAGTCACTGGAACCAAATATATATTCTATGAATATTTGAAATCAGCACAGATACACGCTTTCGACAAACCTGTATTAAACTTATTAAGTTTTGAGCTAATAGGTGGAGCTTTGAAATTTTGGAAACATAACATATATATAGCAAAAGAAAATGGCTGCCATGGGGGCCTTTGTCCAATCACCAAGTGGTAGGCCCACTAGACTCCCCGGAGAGTACAGACTCCTAACCCCCAGTTTATCCTTAACGTTGTTGTTTTTTTTCTCAGCAGAGTGCTCATAATCTGTAAAGCTAGATCTAAAGGGCTTTTTATTGCCTAAGAACTTCTTTGGGATCTATATACACTCCGAATGTAGTCTTGTCAATGCAGATTATTCTAAGGGTACTTTGCTTTGCACCCTGCTTGCTTCCTTTTTGTTTAAAACTAAAACAATTTAAACATTTAAAAAGTAGAAGAGGATGGCAGCTTGGCAGGCAATAAGGGCAGCATCTGTAAGCACACTGGGATTCACAGGAATCTTGCCAGGAAATTCTAGTATGTATTTTACCTATATAATATACACCAACCGTGAATCAGTATTAGTTCTTCCAATTGTGATTTCAATCCTATTTGTATTTACTTGAAAGAATGAGATTTATTTCTAAACTCTACGCGTATGTATAAAAAAGTATGGCATTTGGTACCAATCTATCTATTAACAAGGTATGATTTTAAAAATACAAGAACTATACCAGCCATATAATGAGATTCCTTACCGTGGGATTGTTTGAACTGGTTCAATAACTACTTCCTCTAAAAACATAAATAGAAAACCGTAGTTCATTTGAGGCAGGGTCAATGTATTATTCATAATTTTTCACTTAAAATAGAAATCACAGAATGATAACAATGTCTGCAATAAATATAACATATATTTGCTAGACTTTCCTTAACTTGAGTGAGGGGTTTTTCTGTGGCCTCTAAAAGCAGCTGTCATGCGCCCCCTCTTCAAGAACTTTCATTTGATCTGACTATTTTGGATAACTTTACATCTGCTACCAACTGTTCCTTGCTAGGAAATGTTGCGGAGAGAGTGGGTGGCCATGCAATTCCAGCAATTAAAGGAAACAGCTTATTTGAAATCATTGCAATCAAGACCAAAATTATAGCAGAAAAACTCAAGTGGTCCATTTTGGATGACCCGCGGAAAGGCTTTGCAACAGCTTTTGGTATTATCAAATCAGGGTATCTTCTTAGACCATTTCCAAGGCGGGAAATGGGAAGCCCAGTTTTGCAAGGTCTCTCTTCCTTCCTGAAGGGGCAGGTCCAGTCAAGCAGAGGGGAGAAAGGACGATTCTGCTCAAAGACATCTAAATATGGAATCCCTCATGGTTGTCTCCTCTTCCTACTTCTCTTTAACATCTAACATCTTCCTATTTCTCTTTTAAAATTTCTCTTTAAGATGACCAGGGGACTGGAGGCTAAAACATATGAGGAACGGTTGCTGGAATTGGGTATGTCTAGTTTAATGAAGAGAAGGACGAGGGGGGACATGATAGCAGTGTTCCAATATCTCAGGGGCTGCCACAAAGAAGAGGGAGTCAAGCTATTCTCCAAATCGCCTGAAGGCAGGACAAGAAGCAACGGATGGAAACTAATCAAGGAGAGAAGCAACCTGGAACTGAGGAGAAACTTCCTGACAGTTAGAACAATTAACCAGTGGAACAACCTGCCTCTAGAAGCTGTGAATGCTTCAACACTGGAAGTCTTTAAGAAGAGATTGGACAGCCATTTGTCCGAAATGGTATAGGGTTTCCTGCCTGAGCGGGGGGGTTGGACTAGATGACCTCCAAGGTCCCTTCCAACTGTATTATTATTGTTGTTGTTGTTGTTGACTCTGACTCTGAAAAGGACTGTGCTGTCCCATTCAGAAGTGGCTTGCAATTTTCCCATCCTCCTATAATTACAGCTTTTGTTCAGTAAGGAAATGGCAGCTGTGGCCAGGAAGCAACCATTTCTGAATCCGAAGGCTTTGTTCACAGTCAAAGATCTACTCACCTCCTGGCTGGATTATTGTAACAGGCTGTATGTGGGCTGCCCTTGAAAAAGATTTGGAAGCTACAGCTGGTAGAGAATGTGCTGGCCTAGGCAATAATGGGTGTATCCTGGAAACCTAAGTCACCCTGCTCCTTTGAGAAATGCGCTGGTTGCCAGTTGGCATTTGGACACAATTCAAGGTGGTGGTTCCTATGATGGAATGTAGGAGGCTGGATCATCAGGAGGAAAGGGGTGCGTTCCAGAGGAATAAGAGGCAGGTCAATCCAGATATAATGTATGGGAGAAAGAGGGTGCAGACAGCCTTTCCCTAATAGTTTCTCAAAATGTAAATATATTTTGGTAAATGATAAATGGTAAATACGGATAGTAGAGTGCTTCAGTTTGGCAAGATTTTGTCTATAGTCGTGGAAGAACGACAAAGAACTCAGCTAGAAAGAATCACCACATCTCCTCCTTAGTTTTTTGAGCCTGACAGTTGCCACCTTTAATGTAGTGCGTGGCTCCAGATCTGGTTATCGAAGGGGCTGACCTCTCCAATATCCATCTGTCTATCCGGTTTCACTGAACAGGGTAAATTATTCAAGGCTTTAGAAATTAGCTTTTTTGATAGCTCTTTCTATACTCAGGAGCTCCTTCCCTGCAGAGAGATACACTGAGCTCCATTGTGTCTGGACTTTCTGAAAAGTATCAAGGCCTATTTCTTATATCTAGTACAGAAGAAGGGTATACTATGATGGAAGATGGTGTCTACGAACACAATTTTAGTATTATCTGATTCTTCATTTTTCATTTTGATGTTGAACGTATACATCAGAGTTCATTTTTCTTTCGTAGTATTATTTTATGATGAGATTATTGACTGCCTAAAGCCTTTGGGACTGGGCAGCATACAAACGAAATAAGGGTAGTTCTAGAGTAGACTTATGACCTGGTCTAGACTTATGATGCTAAGACAGTTATTAAGTGAGTTTTGCCCCCATTTTATGATCTTTTTTGCCATGGTTGTTAAGTAAATCACTGCAACTGTTAATAGCACAGTTGTTCAGCGAATCTGGCTTCCCCATTGACTTTGCTTGTCAGAAGGTTGCAAAAGGTGATTATATGACCCCAGGACACGGCAACTGTCATAAATGCATGACAGCTGTCAAGCGTCCAAATGTAAACCATGCGACTATGGGGATGCTGCAACAGTCATAGTGTGAAAAATGCTCGCAAGTCACTTTTTTGTCAGTGCTGTTGTAACTTCAAACAGTCACTAAACAAATGGTTGCAAAGCAAGCACTACCTGTAAATACATAAATCCGGCTTTACTGTATTTCTCAATCGCATATGAGATCAGATGTCCACAGAATTAAGGGCTTTTAAAAAAAAATTGTATTAAAAATCTTCCCATCTTTACATCAGAGCACAATAATATTGGCATAAAATGCACTGTCCCTATTCCCAATCCCTATCCTGCCTCTGTTGTTTCTGTTCCAAGTCTGTGCTCAATGGTATTGCCCTGACAGGTCAGCAGGACACCTATGCTAAGCCATTCAGTTGATTTTTCTCTCTAGTTCTTCCATTTTCAACCAATAGGAATTACATCCACCTGTCAGGGTTATGCAGTACTATTGGAAAGTTGATTTCAGAACTCCATCTGGACTTCTCTGGGCTGGTTTATTTGCTCTCTGCAGCTTCCATTTGGGCATCTCCCAATTTTTTCTGAATGTGAAATAAAGAAATCTACAGGGCAGAAGTAGCTCTAGGAAAGCAAAGACGTCAACATAGTGCAGTTAACTAGGCCCTATACAGAAGGATAATTTAAACAGAGCAATTTCTGAGCAATCCCCCTTTTTTACTTCATGGAAAAAGTGAAAAACTAATTGAAACTGACAAATATAGGGAAACTTGCACACACACAAACACGAACAAAAATCTATAAAAACCCAGGTCTGAAAGCTGCAATGAGGAAAAATGGGGGAAATGGGACTGTTGCATTTAAAGGTAAAAATACATTTTACAAACCTTTAAAGTAAAACAGCCCAAACATCCTTTTCTTTTTTTCTGAATAAAATAGCGGAGTTCTCCTCTCAAGTCTGGACAGTATTTGCTATCAATAATCAAGAGAGGGTGGGGAGGTGATAGGTATAAAACAAACTTAAGAAACAATGCCCTTATGGAGAGAGCAAACACCTGAACAGAAATGCCTGACTAGTGTTTTGAAGGGAGTGAGGAAGTGTGCACACTCCTTTTAACACTCCCTCTGTCCACACTGATAACAAGTCAGTTGACTGTCTACAAAGATGACTGTGACAAAGTATTACAGTCTTTTACACCTTGAAGCTATAATAGGATTAAGCAGAAGAAGCCTAATCCAGTATACTTAACAATGACTTAAACCCGATTCATTCAAGAGCTGGATACGTGATGAGGGCATGTCCAGAGGCCAAGGGGGAAAAATGGCGCATGATTTTTAAAATGTTACTGGGGACATGGCCCCATGGAATTCAGTTATGATATCATGAACTATTTACCTTCTGGACCAAACACATGCAATCTTCTATTATGTTTATTCCTTTGTCCCTGCAATACAGACAAGGTAAGAATTGCTATTTTACTTGGTCTTTAAATTCTTCACCATGAGTGCTCTTAGTAGAATAACTTAAAAAAAAAGATGACAACACAGTACAGAATGTGACTCTTGATTACAGTTATGTAGATTCAATGGATTAAAACTGATGTTTCTTATTAAAGCTGTTAAATACCAGCATACACATTCCTTTTAAAGATAAACGTATAGCAAAATCCAGATAAATATTTTTACCTTCATTGCATCTGTCCTTCCTAAAACATTATGCCTAATATAAGATAAAATAATTTATGTAATAAGTATATGCAAAATAGGATAGGAAAACGCAGGTAATGCTTCAAAATAAACTTGCACCCCACAACAGCTCTCTAGTTTTCTGGGGACCACTAAATCTTGAAGTGGTTCACATATCATGCTACAATACAGTTTTCTTATGCATTTTTTAAAAAAAAATCATAACTGACAGTTCATACAATTCATCTTCCAATAAACTATAGTTTATAAATCACAAAGGTTAGGTTCATAGAACACAGCATGCCAAAACATATTCCAAGCAATTATATTATGGCTTAGTGTATATTTACAAATCCAATTTTGGGGTAATGGTTAAGGCACCAGAGTAGAAACCCGGAGATTGTGAATTCTAGTCCTACTCTAGACACAAAGCCATATGGGTGCCTGTCACTATCAGGCAAAGAAAACTGCAGCAACTTGCTCAGGCAATCACCAGGAGTCAAGACTGACTCAAAGGCACAATACAATTCCTTACAATATTCCTGATACACAAAGAAACCATAACACAGTATGTAAGCACCAAAAAATATCTACCTACTACTTAATCACAGTTTCAATCACTGCTAAGTGACAGCATACACATTAGTAATCAGCCTGGAGCTCTGGTAAGATATCAGACTGCTCCTGCAAGAATAGGAATGCTCTCTGGTTTAATCTTCCTCTGAAAATTACCAGGTACAGTTTAGTTAGTAAAATAATTACAGGTTCCCAGCCCAAAATTATTTGGTGGCTCTCCTCTATTTTCACTAGAGTCTAGACCATCATCTCAGCACATCCTTTTTGTCCTTTCCACGAAAGCTCTACCTTAAGATTATTGTGTCACACTGCATCTCTCCATTCCATCTATTTATGGAAAGCAGTTCTAATGTCTGACCAGCCTCTTATGTCTGACCTTTGATGAATTCCCAACTTCCTGATTCCTTTCCCAAGATGAGTTGAAGCCACTTAGCACCACAAGTCTGGGGGTCTCCACCACTAACCCAGCAATGAGGTCAAACAGATTGGGCAGGGATGCTGCTCTATAGGAGCAAGGGGTGGTACGGCAACAACAGCAAAAGCAACAGCTGTCTCTTGCCCTTATAGCCCCACTTTAGAAACAAAGCCTAGTTTAACTCAGTTAATCCGCAGAATAGTGTCTCTGGTTGCTGCGAGAATCTCTCACATCTTAACTGCCATCCCCATTCCCACCAATTTACCGATGGGAACATTTCAAACCCTCTTCCTTGTTCATTCCGGACTCAGTTAATTCACGCCAGGTGAAAGGCCCTAACCTGTTTATGGCTTTAAAGATCATAATAACCAATACTTAAATTTTGACTCTAGGCTAGTAGAAACTAATACAGATAGCTTAATACCATCCTCTTGTGACCCCTAAATCTTGGACCTAGCCACAGCATTTTGCATCAATTTCAAAAGACCTTTTTCAAGAATAGCTCCACATAAAATACGCTATAGTAGGCAAGACAGAATGTAGTCAACGCTAAGCATGAAAAAAATCAGAAAGGAATGGATGGCATACTGGCTGCAATTATGCAAATACATTCCTTGCTGCAGTCACCACCTCTGAATCTAGCAACAGCAGAGATTCGTAAGAGATGCTCCCTTATCCGGGCCATTATTTAAATTAGGCATTAGTGTACTGATTGCTTCTTTGGAATTAGTTAAGAGGAATCAGTGGACCTGGGTGTTATCAGCATAAAGCTCCAAATGACTTGTGGTTTTAGGTACATTTTAAAGAGTTGGGGACCATCAGTCAGTAGCCGTAGTACTGCATAGTAATCTCCCAGAACTATCTTCTGGACATGTCCAAAGAATAGGACCAGAATCATTGCAAACACCGTATTCTGCAAAGAACTGTTCCTAGCTCTAGGCCCAAGCCCACCAGATCACCCAGAGGGATACAATGGTTAAACTACCAAAATATCCAATAAACTATCATCCATCAAGACCAAATGTTTCAGCTGACATATGACCAAATATCGTATGTCAGCTGAAACTCAGATTGTCTTGTCTAATCAATATAATTAAAATCATCTGATACCGAAAAGAAACTTTTTCAATCAGAAACATTTTCATTCAACCTTACTCAGAAATATAATATTTGAGACTGGCCTATATTACAGAGATCTCCTGGCTTAAGGGAGGACTTTTTTTAAAAAAAAGTTCTTATCACAACTTCTTTTAAACAGGCAGGAACACTTCCTACTTTCAGGAAAGCACTAAAAATCTTCCATAACTATCTGGGACATGAGAGATTTTATCAATCAAAATGGACGAGAGTTAGACAGAGCTTCTGATCAGAAAACCAAACCCCTATAGACTATGGATCTACCACCTCCTGTCTGTTTGTCTGTCTGTCTCTCCTGCTGCATCCAAAGCAGTCTGCCAGGCAGAGCTGGGAAAACTTAACTCCCTCTTTTTCTTTTGGCCAGATCTTTGTAATGACAAAGCAGTACTTTCCTCAGGATGAACTCCTAGAGAACAGATGTTTCCCCAATAATTGACTTGGCATGTGAACATTTAATTTGGAAGGCCCATCTTTCCAATCACATTGATTCCCTTAGTTACACTCCCGTCTAAAAAAAATAGGGAGGCCAAACAGCAGTCTGTTTTTTTTGTAATACCTACCGGTAGGTTGTAGCATTCAATCATTATCTACCCCTGCTGGCTATTGTTCCAACATTTACTTGCAGGGCATATCCATTCCCCGTTATATTTATATCATTATATTAGCAATGTAACAAGCCCCTATTCCCCCACATCCTCTCTTAAATACCCCAGGACCTATTTTTCACACATGAATGGAGAAAGATTATAGTAACTCCCAGAGTATATACTTTCAAAAATTATACATCATTCTAAGTGTCAAATGGATAATTTTATATGCATTCTAAAATTATTGTAGTGTCTACTCAGTTAAATTTGAATGTGTAGTACTGTACTGGTTTCATTTCCAATTTTACAGAGTGTCCATAAAATTGCCAGTAACTAATTTCAACCCGCTCCTCCTTTCTCCAGGATGAGAAGAAATTTCCAGAGAACTCAGAAACCTGCACGCTGTTTTACAATATTTTGAGTGGCCTTATAAGCCATTGGTTCTAACTGTAAACATTTCCTATACCTAAAACAGATACTTTTTGCTTCCTTAATTTTTAAGAAAAACAGCTTTGGGACAGAGTAATCAAATGAAAATAGAAAGTGGGAGGTGAGGAAGCACTTCCTCCAGTTTCTTTACCAAAGCTGCATTTTCTTTTGAAGAGTTTTGTGGAAGGAAGTGAGAAGAGGCTGTTGCATCATCTGTGTGCAAGGTACAGTTAGGTTCTTAGTCTGCAGCTATTCTTCCATTTAAGCCCCGTTTATTTGGTCAAATTTAATTCCAAATAAGGATTATTAGTTAAAAATTATTAGTATTTTATCAGGAAGAGAAACCTGAGGAGAGCAAAAGATCTTCCATTCTCAAAATGCTTAAACTCCCCCAGAGCAAAATTTTCTTTCTTCCTTACCTTGACAAAGGCAAACGAGTTTCTAAGATAAACCCATCTTAAAAAAAAGACAGAAAAATATTATGTATATTCAATCAATGCCTTCAAACCTCACCTGCTTTAGCGTATAAAGGTCAGTAACACACAATAAAAGACTGATAAAGTTTTCAAGACACATATAAAATAAAATTTGAACAAATAGTAATCATGTAAGTAATAAATATAAGTGGATAACGTGATTCATACACGTTACAAAATAAAGGTCATGACTTGTAAATATTTGGGGAGCAGGCAAGTGTGCTAGGTAGGGCTACCAGATCAGGAGTATAAAAATTAGGATGATCACAAGATAGCAACAAACAATTAGACTTTTCTTTTTCTCTGCACCAATCTAAAGGTTATTTGGATTTTTGCAGCTCAGATACAGTTTTAGCTATACTGAACTGATAAAGTTAAAGAAAAATTACAAATAAAAAGAAACACATCTGACAAAGAACCATGCTCAGTGTCTTTTAGCAACGTTGAGGAATAAGTGAAAAAACTGGAACAAGTAGTAGTGAGGACGATCAGTATGCCAGAAATGGTCTTTAGGTCAGGAGAATGCATATCATGAGTTCTCTTCTTTGCTATATTTTTCTTCAGGAGCTACTTTTATCTGCTTTATAGTAACCTCTAAGTGTAAACTCTTTAGCAATAAACAACAAACTGGAACACGTTCTGGAAGAGTGTGAAAGAAAAAACCCTTTTGTTTTTACTTCTCTTCCCTTGTAAATCAAAAGAGTCTAAATATTTATATATTTATATATATTTATATAAACTACATAAAATAGTTTCTTTATAAAATCATATTGTATATTTTATCAATTTCAATGTATATTAATATATACTGTATAAATATTTAGAGCCTAAATACACACACATACACATACATTCCTGATAAAGGTTGAGAATATATATTTTTTTAATACAAAAAGTTAACAAAATGGGCTTTTACCAACCAAGATAATGGTTTCTCGCTTGTACTGAATGCAACAGATATTCAGAAAATGCAGTTATCACCAATACCATCATTTTAATTAGAAAAAAAATGTCCTCTCAATATCCTAATGCAGGGACTTATGGGATCAAAAAAGTCCTCAATCACACTATTACTATCACCATCTTGACTTTTGTGCCATGGCCCTGATGGAGCACAACCTGCTCCGTATGCAGAAAGAAGATCTCAGTTCCAGTGCCTAGCATCTCTTGGATATGGTAAAGAAAAACTCTCACCTGAGTCCTTAAAGAGACTTTGTAAAAAGAAAAGAAAAATCAAGACATGCTATTAGGAAAAGCAATCCGTATTGAGGCAAAACCTTTTTTACAGTATGTAAGCTTTTGAGTTTTCAGTATCTCTTCCATCAGGCAACATGACTAAAAATCCAGAAAAAGGAGGGGGGGGGAAATGGGGTTGATGCTTGAGTCATATTCGTTACAATTATAGTCTTAAATAATACAATGGCATCTCCAAGCATGCTCCTTAAGTCTAATTGTGTATGGAAATTCTATTTAGTTGTACCAGGGATCTCCTAAAGCTGCCAATATAGTGATTTCTAAACTGTTGTTTATGGACCACAGTTTGGCCGATGGGGGCCCACCAGATACTCTGTCACAGCCTCCCAATGTTCACTGGCCAGAGTCTGTTTACACTTCTGCCAGCCACTGGGTTTGTGCCCCATCAGACCACAACCATTCTGTGCCTTAATCTCTGCCTCACTGCATTCATTGCTGGCTGACTGGTCAGACTAGAGCACGGGTGTCAAATTCGCCACATCATGTGACGTGTCGTGACGTATCACAACTCTTTTTGCATTGCTGGCAGTGGGGTGGGCACGGCTTCAGTATGATGAAACCGGCCCGCGGACCGGCAGTTTGACACCCCTGGAGAGTCTTTCTCTATAACAGCCCTGCTCTCTACCTTCCCTGCTAATCAGCTGGCCAGAGTCTGCTGCCCTCTGAGTGCCCACTTCCCCACATTACTGAAGGTCAGGTAGCCAGAGCCAAGCCAAGTCCTGCCTCAGCCCCAACTTCCCTGCATTCGATACCAGTCAACTGGTTCACAAAAGTCATGGCTGACAACTGAGATACTGAAGTATACAAGTAACAAATATATGATGTTGGTGAGAAATGTTTGTTTAGTGATCCATGAGGGCAGAAAGTTTGAGTCACACAGTGCTAGAAAGAAGAAACAAGCAAATAATTATGGTTGTCCTTCATTTTTGGAAATAAACATCTGTTATACAGTAGTCAAAAAGTCATTCCATCTTTTCTGAAATGTGGTACTGATATACAGTACTGTATAAGGCAGCTTGCATATGCCCAATATCCTAATCCCAATTTTTTTTCTTAATTTCTTGCCTGGTGGACTTTAAGCAATATATTCATATCAGTATCTACTTTAGAAACCAAAAAAAAGTATAATTCTTTCTCACAATTTCTATTATGAAACATCTAACATCATCCTGGTAGATAAAAGTTGGGAAATTGCATATAAAGTATTGGCTAAATTCCATTTTTAGATGGAGAAATTTAGGAGGTCTCTGTGATTTAAGCCACAACACAGGATGTGAGGCTCTTGTCTAAGAAAGGAGGAGGAAGAGAATTAAACATTTGCTTTCCATATGTTTGCTCTGAACAGCACTACTACACAGAGACAAAAATGTCAACTTTACAATTTACAGGTTAACAAAGTTGCACATCTGTCAATAATTTTTCTTATACTACAATCTTATGCAAGCTTACTCAGAAGTAAGAATGACTTAGTTCAACGTATATATTCTTCAGAATGGGATTGAATTTAAGCACTTATATTTTTGATATAAAAACTAAAATGTAAGCACATCCAAGAAAATATTACGATGCAAAATGTAATGTTTTAAATAAATACCTTCAGGAGCGATCACTTCCATCATTCCAGAAACCTGAATAAGTGTAAAAGAAAAATCCAAATATTTCTAAGAAGTCATTTCTGAAAACAAGTTTCATATGTGTATAATTTAGGAAACCTGGTCTGTACCAGTGGATTGTTGCTACAATGTCTGACAATATTTGAAAGAGGGGGATATAGAGTCCTTCTCCATTACTACTACCATTTCTTTCTTCCACGACTATCATCTCGTTCTACTACAACTTTTTTCTTGATGCTATATTGTTCCATTAGTACTGAATATATATACTTTTATTAAATATACTTTTCTTTTAATGCTTTATTAATAATAAAATACATATATGTAAAAACCGGTCATCTTACATACATTCAAAATATTACTTAATATTCCTATTCACAGTAATCATTATAAGCACCTGGCATTAAATATACACATACACATTTAAAAAGTATATTATAATAAGACCAACTTTTGCAAAAAACAAACAAACAAACAAAAAAACCTCTTTGCAAGCCTGTAAAGTCTCTCTGCTATCTACCTTCTTTTACACTATATGTCCGTGAAATATATGTTGTTTTTTCAATTTTCATAAACCACAAAGCACCTGCAGAGGCTAGATTTTTGGTAATTTAATTCAAATGAACTAAGTATAGTAAAATGATGGTGCATTATTGTTTGTATCCTAAACTGCAATGAGGCTAATGTAATCAAAGGGGAAGACTGGGATTGACGTTGTGTTATTGTGCTGTTGTAAACTTTAAGTAGGGCCAATAGAAAGTCCCTAAACAATAATTGCTTTTGCAAATATTGTAAAAAGCTTACCAAACTAGGCAACTAAGATGTAAGGAAGTATACTCAATTTACTCTAATTTATTTTTGGATACAGCATTGCTGATTTGTAGTTTGTAAATATAAATTATGCAGCTTTAATCTAGCCTTAATTATTATGACACAAAATGTGTCAACTAAACTGCTATAGAAATAGAAGCAGCAAAGAAATCATTTTAGTGAATACAGGATCTCCAGAATTAAAGGGTAAGAAAAGATCATTCTAGAATCAACCTACTATCACAATACTCCAATGTGTTGGATATTCTTCAGCAAGTCACCCTCCAATCTTGCATTCAAAGTTGAAACATTCCCATTAATAGTTATTATATGACCTTCTCTATATAATTGTTATATCAATTATCTATAGACTAGTTGTAACCTTCATCTCTTGGGACCAGATAATCAGATTTACATAAATATAATGTTGTGTATAATTATGTATTATACGTGCAACTGCTGCTATCTCTTGCAGAACACCAGAACTTCTGCAAATCACTGTATTCATAATCTGAAATTCATTTAAGCCAGTAAACTGCATTTAGCAGGTCTGGCTTGAGTTCAAATGAGAATAAAGTAATCTGAGTGCTTTGTAGATCTGACCAATGCTTGACAACACTCATGTGCCCCCTTCCCCAGCCGTTCTTGCATGTACTGGGAAGGAATAAGAACTATTCTACCATAAAATGATATAAATTATTCAAGAAACAAAACACCAGTGCATCAGTGCTTGGTATTGCTGCCTTGAGGACTGCAGGAGGACTGCTTTATATCTGTGATTTTAGATTAACAGAATATCTCCATGCTGTCTCTAAACATACCCTGAAAGGCAATTAAAACTTTTAATACTTCCAACATATTGATCGTAAATAATACACAGTGGTAAAAAGATAAAAAGTTTTAATTAATTCCTATTTCTGTTTCTCAGTCTCACATACTGAAACACACATGGCTTTGATACTATTGCTTGTTCTATCATCCTCACTTTTTTATTGATTTTATTAACAGCTCTATATGTAAGTTTTACAGACACTATAAAATATGGTTCCTAAACTTCCCTATGAAAAATGCAGCTCCTCAAACACCATCCCCCTTAATCTAACCCCATTAATAAACCAGGTTTATAAACCAATTTTCTCTAGGACACCAACTTGTGGGTTTGTTTAACAATTTGAGGATATTGTTTCTTTGGTTATTGGAAGACAGAGAGAAAATTAACAGATGAAGGCTTTCCCCAGTTGGTTTAGTTAGAGAGATTGTACTTGTGGGATTCTGAGTGTTTTGCAAACTTTAGACATACCTACATGCTTTTCGGAGTAAGGATCAATAGATGCTGTGTGGCCTTTTTCCATATTAAGCATTGTGGATGTCCAGAGCTTTTGTTGCGGGCCATAAGTTGAAAGGTCAAGTATGATCAAAGATGCTAAAGACAGAAAAAAAAAAAGATCGAGGTTCCTACCTTAGAAGCCCCTGGCCTAGGCATTCCTTGCCCCACAAGAACATTTAATCTGGATGAGAAAAGAAGGGAAGGAGGGTTAGGGCCTCATTCACACGTATTCCTTGACCTTCTTCGGAAAAGTATCTTAGAGCTACCTATTCATGGTGTGACTCGGCTGCCCGCGAGGCAAGACGCTGAACTCCGGAGTTGCTCCCTGCATAATGCCGAAAGCGTCTCTACGGGGACGGGCAGCCACCCAGTTGCCATAGCAACAACATGCTCTGGGCCATCTCCGAGCCTACCGCAAAAGAAGGCCGACGGGAAACTTTGAGCTGAGACGGAAACGTTCCCGCCTCCGTGCGTGCTGTGCGCGCCGCTGGTGAAGCCTCGCAGGGCGCGCACTCGGAAAAGACTCGGAAGGAGCCGGGAATGTAAAAAGTTTTCGTGAAGACGAGAAAATGTAGAGCCGAATTGCTATCTGGAAATTAACCCTTAGAGCGGTTTTTAAATAAATTAAATTTGGCTGGAAGCTATCAGCCCTGGTTCTGTATTAAAGTAACACGCAAAACAGTTTGATTGGGCTCCCAAAGGTACTTTCTCAGGAGGCAACTGGACTTTCTTGTTTTTCTTTGAAGACGTTTCGCTTCTCATCCAAGAAGCTTCTTCAGCTCTGATTGGATGGTGGGGAATGGAAGGATTTATATTTGAGATGCAGACAACACAGACTCATCCCCAACAGCCTGTGCCTGTCTTCAACAGTGAAGGCACACAGGGCAAAAAATATCCTGCAGCCACACATTTGCATTGCTCAGGTGACCCTGAAGACACAGGTAAACCTCCAAGTGGCCTCAACGACTCTCTAAAAGAATGCAGATGACCAGATGATCCTTCCATTCCCCACCATTCAGTCAGAGTATGTTATGATGCAAGCGATGAACTACAAATGACTGGGCTTGTTCAGTAGACTAAACTCCCCCCCCCCTTTTCTTTCCATTCAACCTTCTTTCCATTCAACCGTGACTGAATCTTGGAGACTGCCAGGACAAGTCCTGACAATTTTCTTGGGAGGTTTTTCCCAGGCTTTGCCTTGCCTGCTTACAAGGGCTAAAACAGAGTGACTGGCCAAGATCACCCAGCTGGCTTTGTGCCTAAGGTGGGACTAAACGTCATGGTCTCCTGGTTTCTAGCCTGATGCCTTAACCAGGCAAATCAGGTGTTGTAGTCCCCTGTGGGAATCCAGCAATTGTTTATTCAAGATACAGGTTGTCCTCAAGTTACAGTCATTCATTTAGTGAAAAAAGCAACCTATTCCCATTTTTCACACTTAGGACCATTGTAGCATCCCATAGTCATATGATCAGACACTTGGCAACTGCCATGTATTTGCAGTGTCATGTGGAGTCATGTGATCACCTTTTGCTACCTTCTGATAAGCAAAGTCAATGGGGAAACCAGATTTACTTAACAACCGGATTACTAACTTAACAACTACTATGATTCACTTAATAACTCTGGTAAGAAAATGGGGCAAAGCTCCATTAACAACTGTCTAGCTTACCAATGGAAATTTTAGGCTCAGTTGTGGTTGTAAGTCAAGGAGTACTTGTATATATTTTATTCTTAATAAAATGAAGATTGTGAATGCAGCCACTGAAAGCCAGACTATACCTCACAACATTGATCACATACTGTGCCTTGGAAGACTTTATTTCAGGCCTCCTTTTTGCTTCATAAGTGATTAGGCCAAAACAAGTTGGATACTTCTCCAAAGCCAGCTTCCTGATCTTGGATCGAATCCTGATTTTTTTCTTCTTTTCTATCTCCTTTTACTGAAGGATGCTTGCAATCTCATGTAATCTCCCAACTAATCCATGTTTATAGCATTCTATGTTTATATGATTTTGATGACCCTGAGAGCTATTTGGGGTTTCATTTATTCAAATTTAGGTACTAAATAGATGATAACATCTATTTGAATCAAATGTGAAAGAAAGAAACAACTTAAGCCTAATTCCTTAAAGGCAATTTTTTTCAGTGTTTTCAAAAATATCATTGGATTTGGGATGTTTTCATGGGAGAATTCAATAACAGTCAACAAAGCAATTTTGTCACTAGAGACCTACAGCATCTTACAACATTACTCAATAACAGATATAAAAACTGCTTGCATTACTATATCAGCATGTTGATGGTGAAATGATGTGCATGGAATGGCTACAGAATACTTCTCTACACTTTCTTGCTATCTGATTCCATGCAAGGAAATTATTACTGAGAGTCATTTCATACTATTACAAACTAGTACAATCAGGAAACACTGAGGCCATACTTCAAACAGGAACCTGGTATTCATCCAGTAGTATATCCGTTCCTTGAATAAACTCCAAATCATTCTGAAGCAGCTTGGATGATGGGTATAGGGCGGCATACTGGGAAGAAAAAAATGGAAAGTTTCTTGCTCCAAACAGAAGTATTTTTTTAAACCACATAACAAGTTAGTAATTCAGAAAAGAATATTCATTGAAGAAAACAGCCTAATTAATTCCTATTCAAATCAATAGAGCAAGTCAAAATATTTAAACCTATGTACAATTGATCGTGGCTGGATTATACCCACTGTATATGCATAATATTTAACCGCTTCTGTAACATCTTAGACTAATTTAATCTAGAGGGGTTTGCAACTGATGTATTAATTTGCTTACTCACAGGAAATATATATGCATCTATACATAGATATTGCTAACAATGCAACCCAGTATAGGAAATACAACATATGAAATCCATTTTTTGTTCTTAAGCAAAGAAATATTTTAAACCAAGATTTCCATCATTGATATAATAATCACTGATGGAAATCTGAAAGCAATTGCCTGCTTGCAGCAATTTTACTCAGAAGAACATGCTGGGTTGACTGTAAAAATACAAAATATGCAGCATAGAACATTTCAAGAGATGAATGGAAACAGAGCTTTGACAAAATGACAGATGAATTACAACTAAACCCTCAAGAGGGAGAATATAAACACACTAACATCACTCCATAAAATAACTTTTAAAAAAAGCTCAATTCCCCTATGATGTAATACATAAAAAATGAACTCCTAGCACACAGTGGAAATATGTTATCTTTATATCTTTAGATTATTTACATTACAGTGCCTCCCTCATCTTACATTACAAGCACCAAATCTGTCAAACATTTCAGAATATGACTTAGCTTCCTAGTGCAGTCTTCCCAAATAAAAGAAATTATAAAACAATGATCAAAGATTAAATATGCAGGAACCACCTCTTTCCCCTATAAATACTTTTTCTTGTGTACGTTTAGAAGAGAAGAAACTTCTAGGCCTGATTTCCCTAAAGAAATAAGGCGCCTTAATTCTGAGAAGGAGCATTGGATTGAGCAGGAAGTATTGCAACTGTTCCTCTGGAATCAGCAGTATTCCCAACTGGATGTACATTTTTGTTGGATCAGTTTGAAGTAAGAATATCCATAAGTTGGATATCAATGAATCAAAATCAACAGCAAATATACATGCGATTATTCTTATCTTAAAAATATGTGACAAGTTCAGTTTAGTAAAAACCAGTGGTTGGCGATATCCTAGCTATATTGTACTTTTGCAGACCAATACTTGTTGCTGAAATAAAAGTATTCACAACTATTGTGTGTTTGGCAAAAATAGGAATATCCTAAGAATGTGATGAAATCCTGAAAATGTGAGGTCTTCTTCACATCATCTCTGAAATGATTATTAGCTGCCTGTGTTAGTGCTTTCATAGTGTACAGTGTATTTCCCCAACTCAATGGCCTCCGGATGTGGCTTCCAGAATTTCCAATGATTGGCCATGTTGATTGGAAATTCTAGCAGCAGTCACTCAGATCCAGTGGGAGGACACCAAGCTAGGAAAAGCCATTGCCCATAAGCAAAGAGAGGGAAGATTAATGTGTGGACACTACAGACTGGATTCAGATTCTTCATAAGTTGCCCAGCTGACATATTTTATGTTAATTTTACCTAATTAATGCATCAAATTTGATGAGACTTAGTCACCATTAACTTGAGGAGGATATAGATCTGCAGCTTTAGAGAACGTATAACCAAGTTCTGGACTCTGGATCCATTATAACCATATCATGGCATGTGAAGGGGAAAATTAAATTAGTTGAGAATAGGATGGGTGATTTGCTATTATCATGTTGAAAAGTAGTTAAGATCATTTCCAACAGGACTTTGGAGTATAAATACAATACAATATAACTGAAACAAGCCAGTTTGCTATATTTAGTTCAAAGGCAACATGATGTGTTTTACTATTTGAACATATTTTAATGTACAATGCCAGATCTGTTTTTGTTTTACTGTGAGCTAACATCATAGGAGGAAGAGGCATATATGTACAATAAATAAACACATGAATTATAATCAATTTATCAAATAAATAATCTAAAATATTTCCGTATTATGAAAGCAAGCTGCTAGAGAATGCTATAACAAAATGCAAAATGAATCAACCCAGATCCAACTTAAGTCAATCTGAAAGATATAGACATGCTGTTTGACAATTACAATTGGCCCAGAATGGCTGACTTTCTGAGTACAGAGACTTTGTGAACGTTGGGGAATTTATATTATGTAATTTAAATCAGGGGTCTCCAACCCCAGGGCCATGGCCCACTACCGGGCCACAGTCCATTTGGAACTGCGTTGCACAAGAAGTCAGTGAGCCCGCATGAGCACACAGCTCCACTTGTGAGAGCAGCAGGCACTCGCACGTGCAGCCCCATTCATGCGAGCAAGTGGGTATTTGCGCTCTCAGCACAACTCGCATGAAACCATCCCCTCTTCCCCCCCCCTCCAGCGCCAGGCCAACCCGGATAGGTTGGAAACCGCTGATTTAAATATCCTATACAGATAGTTACATTCATTCATTCAAGTATAAAACTGAAGTGTTTGCTTTAAAGCAATCCCAATCTAATCAGTTTGACATAGTTGATTTTAATTGATTTGTATGTGTCACATGGTCTTACCCAGTTACATAGGATATAGTGCAAACCAGTGTCTTCTCAGAAGCAAATCCTATGTGCAAAGAGGCTTATTCTCAGTGACACTATCACTGCTTTGCAGAATATAATTTTCTCCACAAATGACCATTATCAAGTTGCATGAGCATGCTAGCTAATACTGACGGAAGACTTCAGTTTAGGAAAATATAGGATGCTTATTTAAACAATGAAGATGTATCTCATAAAGGATGAACCGAAACAAGTATCCTGTTCATAATATATTAAAAGAAGGATTATACTCTTTATATATTTAAAAAATATGTTCTTCATATAAAAATACAATCAACCTATCTTCTTATTAGATTGAAAAAGGATAACCATTATTGTATACTGTAAAAAATCAGAAATATTTAAAAAATAGCAGCTACTACTGTATGTTATCTCTTTAGGACTGCAATTCATAAGAATAAGCTTCACTGAAAATACAATAACAAAATTTACTTGTAAGCAAGCAGGTATAAAATTGAATTGCAAGATGTTCTAAAGAACTGCAACAATTATACACAGATCAGTTTTGGCAGTTTTCCTTTTTAAATTGCTTAACCCAATGCAGTACCTTGAAAACAAATTCATCTTGATGTTTATACGATTTGCCAAATGCTTACATTAAAAAATAATAAAATTGCAAATGCAACTAAACCATTCTATTTCAGATGGATATTTTCACTAGTACCACAGTCCTAAAACAGTTCACTGTGATGTTGGTATCTACAGTTTTTCAAATCTACAATATAGAGTACATAAACTTGAACTTTATTCAGTAAGCTCCAGCTGGATTTATTTTTGTACTTTAAATGAGAATACATGTTAGTTTATAACAAAATCTTTATTTTAAGATGTAGTTGACAAATTATTTTTCAAAGAATATGGAATTTTCCTTTTGTGTTATATTTATATTACAAATTTACAAGGCTGAGATCTGAAAGTTTGCAGGCTTTACAAGATGAACACTTAGGGGCTGTCACTGATTTGATAAATGTTTATATACTGTAATACAGAAATAAAAAGTTGGATATTTTCTATGTGCATTAGGAGCACTTAGTAGATCTCACTCCCAAGTTATGCGCATATGGTACAAAACTGCAGTCTTATTCTCACATCTGGAAATTAAAAAGAAACTTCAAACTTGATTTTCATCTTGTCCATTTAAAGATAGGGAAACAATTTCAATGTGAAACAATTTTAGCAGTGCAGAAGACTGAACAAAAATGGCAAAAGACTCTGCCAAACCATACTCCTACAGCATTATACTGCCATATAATATTTCTTCTAGTAACAAGTCATGCTGTATGCTGCTTTTTTGACCTTAAGCATGATCTTGCAAGTTAAGCACTCCTAAGCCCAATGAAGACAATGGAAGTTAAACAAAAAAGTACTTTAACTTTGGTGTGGTGGTTCTTATTACACAGAAATAAGTCTTGCTGATTTTAACACCGCTAAACATAAATTGTTCAATATAATTATACAGTAGTTGATTTATGTTTCCCTTTTTGGATCAAGCTCCTTGTACTTTGCAGTTTTCCGCTAGGGTGCAAACAGTATATATACATTATTGTTTCCTTATAATGTTTGAATGTTACAACTCTGATCAACAATTGTTTTAAAAAATAATAGATAAAGCAATAAAAACTCACACATTTTATACCATTATAATATATTCCACAAGGAAAATATAGGTGATCTTTACAATGCTGAGTTAATATGAGCTGCAGGTTGGACCTCATACTAAGGTGCTCTCCAACTAAACGGGGCATTTGTTGAAGTGAAACAAACACTTAAAATGGCTTAGTGGTATATGTTCAAAAAGTTTCAAAAGAAATAAAACAATCAGACGAAATAAGCTCAGTGTGATCTTCCCAATATGACCCCAGGGTTGATGCATTTATTTTAGCATGCTGACACACTGTGGGTCACTTCAAACTTCTCATGGTGTAGTCCCCATAAGGGAGTCAAGTATAAAAATGGGGGGGGGGAGGGAGAGGAATGGTTTTATCCAAAGCTTTAAATAAACTGTATACAAAGGGCTGATTTCTCCCCCTAAACACAAGGCAAAAAATTATACCGAGACACTCAATAACCAGGCTAATGTTGCTGTTTCTATTTCTTTTTTTTTAAAAAAGCATTCTGGTCCATTATGGCCAGATGTTTCCAAATGTGGTGGAAGGTGGGACCACAATTCTTTGGCCGCAAGCATCTGACAATGAAGCCATAATCCTTTGGGGGAGTTGGATGGAAGATGAGATCCTAGGATAGCTTTAATCTAAGTGTGTGTAGGGGCTTGCAGGAGATCCAAAGGAAAAACAAAACCTCTTCACAGAAGGCTAATCTCAGATCCACAGAGCAGTTCCAAATCCGCAGATGGGTTTCATGGTTGCACTTCAAAGCACACAAACAAGGACTATGGGGCACGTTAGTTCCAGAGGGTGAAGATCCGAATCCAAGGAAAACTATCAATCCCTTAGGTCTCCTGACCAAGAATTTCCCAATTGCTTCTCAAAGGAAATCGGTCTAACTAACGCAAGCCTCTAAGATGCCAAACTTTGGAAATTTGCCGCGTGCGTGTGTCCTCCTAGCTCCTCTTTAATGGTCTCCAAATAAAGAGCTCTCCCGGCTTTCCCCGAAATGTCCAGATTCTATATGGGGCTGAAGTGGAATTTTTCTCGGAAGGAGAAAGCGGCCCGCTCCGAAACCTGCAAGAGGGCGACCGAGGAAACAGAGCAGCGCAAAAGTGCCTCAGCGCAACCAACACCAAGCAACAGGTCACAAGTCCCGCGACTCCTCTCGCTTGATTGCGCAAGCGCGCCCGTCGCTCCCCGCCAGGCCGAGGCCAAGGCCGGCCTTGAGCCTCTTGTTCTGGTGCGTTTTGACGTGCTTGGCCAGGTGGTCGCTGCGCATGAAGCGTTTGCCGCACTCGGCACATCCGAAGCGCTTCTCGCCGGTGTGAGTCCGCAGGTGCCGCTGGAGTTCGTCAGAGCGCGTGAAGCTCTTGCCGCAGAAGAGCCAGTTGCACACGAAGGGCCGGTCGCCCGTGTGCCAGCGCAGGTGCGCCTTGAGGTGCGACGTCTTGCCGTAGACCTTCCCGCAGCCGGGGACGTGGCACACGTGCTGCTTCTTTTTCCCGGGCTCGGCGGTGGCGTCGGGCCCGGTGCCTGCTGCTATCTGGCAGTTGGGGCACCGGCAGCGGCGGCACCTCCTGGCCGTGGCCGCCAGGGGCGCTTTGGGGTGCAGCAGGGCGGCCAGCTGCGACTGGTACTGCGCCAGCTCCGAGGGCGCCAACACCAGCCCGCGCGCCAGGCCCCCGGCGGCCGCGAAGCGATGTGCGCAAGTGCCCGGGCCTGGCGCCGCCTGTTGGATGCTCCACCAAGGGATGTCCTCGGGCGCCGGCGAGAGCTGCCGGCAGGACTGGGGGGCGGGCGGCGGGGGCATCAGGTTGGAGTACCCCGGCGGGAGGGCCGCCTGGGCGGCGTAGGGCACGTAAGCCGGCGTAGGGCAGCTGGAGGAGAGGGCGCCCATGGAAGCCGGGAGCATCTTGACGGGCGAAAATTCGTAGGCGTACGATGGATCCGCGGGGGGCGTCAGCGGCAGCTCGTGGCCGCCCGCGAAAGCCGGCTGCGGGGTGAGCCCGAGGCTCGGCGGCGGGGGAGGCAGTCCTCCCGGGGAGTGGGCTGGCATCTCGCTGCTCCACGGGTGAAAGATCCTGGACGGGGAGCCCAAGCTTGACTCGTAGGAGACCTGCAGGAAGTCCGAGGGAGCGACCGGCGCGCTCGGCTGCCCGATTCGGCTACAGGTGGCGGCCAGGAGAGCCAGAGGTGAGTGCTTGGCCAAGTCGGGAGAGGCGCTGGGGGTCCGATCCTGTGGCAAAAGGTGGGGAAAGAGAGGCAGTTAATCTCTGTTCCTTGGGGCTTCTTCCTCTCCACCTAGCAGCAAACGCCCGTTGATGGATACCAGGCAGCATCTCAAAAAGTTTACTGCCAGGCACTAAGTACCAGTGGCTGAGCCCGGCACCTGGGCGGGGCGTTTCTCAGAAGACAATGAACCGCAACTGGGATGCCCGGAGTCAGCAGCCCGCGGTGCTGCCTCGATCTCATCCCGCCCACTTCAGTTCGGTGCCAACTTGGAAACCTCTCAGCGAACCCCGCTGGAAGAGAGCCTCACGCCCATCTACCTCCTCCCCTCACTCTGGACTACTTCCGACGACTTAGACCGTTGAGTTCAGGACAATAGCTTTGGAAGGGGAGGGCGGGGTTTAGATGCAGTTGCGGGCCCTTGATTGTAGGGAATCCTTCAAGGAGAGCAGAAAGGGGAAAACTTTTTTTCTCTCAAAAGTGGATTTAAAAAAAAAAAAAAGCCCAGGGATCAGGGGATTTACTCAAAAGTCTATTTTACATGCGCAATCAACCCCCGTAACTTTCCCGAGGGTCCCAAGTGAGCTGGCCCCTTCCCTAAACACCCACCAGCTCGCCACCTTCCCGCTTTGTGGTCTCCCGCCAATCTTGTCGCCTGAAATTCCAATATCGTCGCGGGGGCGGCGGGAATAGACTCCCCGGTACTCTACCCTCCATCTTCAACTAGAGACTAACCTGAAGAAACGCCTGCAGGGAGTCGCTTCGCAGGACGGCCACCGCGGCCATGGCTATCTCGTCCGGAGGGAGAAGAGGCCAGAGGGCCACTGCCGCGACATAAAGTCGCCCAGAGGCAGCCGAAAAGCTGCCCCGTTTCCTTGCCCTCCGCCCCTGATTTCTTCTCCCCCCCTCGCCGACTCTGCCAGTCTCGGCCGGCCAGCCAGCCAGCCCGCCAACCCAGGCTCAGCGCGATCTCCGCGGACTGTCTGACTGCGCCAGGATCACCTCCAAGAATTTGATAAGGACTTTGCTGGGCCGCCAGCCAGTCAGGAGGAAGATTTATGGCTTTGAAGTTTGCCGCTGCCCAATCATCAAAGAATAGCGGCTCTTTCAGAAGCGAAAGCAAATCCTTTGAATCCACAAAGCTCCTATGGTGTGTTTGTTGGTCTGGATAAAAGAACTGATTATTAGGGGGGGATGGGAAGGGAGGAGATAAAGGCGGGACAATTAATGAAGTAATCACTATGTGGGAAATGTATATACACAAATAATTGGATTTTCTTGATCAAAGGGACTCTCACCGCCTGGAGACTCACTCGACGTTCAAGACATTGTATCTTGCCCAAACCACTTGCTTTCTTCTTGCGTTCCCACTTCTCCTTAAGAAATACCTATATCGCGATTAAAAATTTGCCTCGGAGTCTTAGACAATACGTTTTTTGCTGTATCTCACGGATATTTGCCTCTAGACCGTCTGTTTGGATGGCACTCAGTTAACTCTATTTGCTCCATTTTTTAAAAATAAACTCGCCAAAAGTTCACCGGAGGGGACACCTGGTCTCAGTATTAAAGTTTGCATTGAGTGGCTATATACTTTTCTCTAGCCAGAGAATATATGTGATATGTCCCCTGTAAATAACAAAAGGAAAGGCGTATTTGATCTTGGTTCCATTAGTTGGTTTTTTGTTTTGCTTTTATTAAAAAATATATATATAACAGCGGTGCAATTTATTTAATACTTTGAACGTGACCCCTTTAGATAGTGATGTCCAACGTTTTCTGGCGATAAAGACCTCAAGTGCTCTGATTTTACAGAGCAAGAAAGCTGCCCAAGAAAGTATTAGAAATGCGATTCGTGAACTTTACACTCCGAAATGAAATCTATTCAAAGACGTCCTTTTAAGTAAAGCGGGCGACGCTCAAAGAGGCTGCCGCGGTGAGACCCTCGATTCCTTCAAGTCCCTCAGATGGCGAGTTGGGCTGCAAACACTCCCCCCCCCACCCCCGTCTCAAAACCATTTCCCTCTTCGGATGATCTAGTTAACTTCTCGATTGTTTGCTTCAGAAGCGGAGTTGCGTTCTCTTTATTGGCAAATAAAAGGCTGCTCTGTTCCAGCCTTGACGCGCTTCCCATTTTCCGCAGTCGTCTCCAGAGTGACCTGAGAGCGGCTGTTGAGTTGTCCCGATTCCAGGCGATTTGGCACTTCTTTGGTGGGTGCGCTTACTTGAAAACAGCGGCCAGGCTGCTTTCGCCTCAGAGCGCGCCGCTTGCCTGAGCGACTGCGCCCAAGAGAAGGGAGACTCTCTCTGCGCCCGGCCTGACGAACGAACCGCCGCTTCTTCGGCGATCGCGCTGAAGTTGAGACACGTGCCGAAGAGGAGCTTTGTACGGTAAGGGCATCTCGGGAAAGAGGAAGGGGCGGGGGCGGGCACAGGCGGGAGGCGGCCCTTTGCTCCTCCCCGCCGCTAGATGACATTTCTCTTACTTTCCCCAGGTAACCCGAGCCGCCCCGCAGTGGCGGCGCTCAATTGTTTTCGTGTTGCCACTGAAACCTTTTAATGGGCCGTCCGACCGCGAGAGAGAAAGGGAGAGGAGGGAGGAGGGAGATATCTTTATCTGGCCTTCCTATCCAAACAACCCTCGGCCCCGCGAAGGGTTTCCAAAGAGTTGTAAAGACTTGAATCGCGTCGGTGCCTTTGAAGGGATTAAAGGGCCGAGGCCTCTCCCACGGCTCCATACGGATTCCCAGGAAGAAGCAAAGCCCCTCGCCGGGCCTCTGGGTAGCCTTCCACTTCACGCGTTAACGGCGCCGCGAGGAGAGCAGGCATCTGAGGTTTTTCGACTTGTAGCTGCTTAATCGTATCGATCCCGTGGAAATGCAGGCTGGCGTGGGGAGAGGAACGACGCAGCAGATCGATGCCTTTGCCGCGTTGAGATATTTGACAAAAGCTTTTAAATCAAGAGGCCCCCAGGGGTCCGCTTGAGGAAGAGTTAAGGTTGTCCCCGTGCCCTGGTTTGTACAGCGTAGAGGCGCCCAAGTATAGATATGACACACGTCACATTTTTAACGTGCCCGTGCACACAGAAATGGACTTAGTAGCCTGGGTGATTATTTTGCCCCCTGTAAAGAAGACTTTGTGTCCCTGTCCAATCTCCAGCTGTTCAGATTTGGTTTGGCTCCATCTGTGAACAGTTAAGGCTTGTGAAGAAACCGGCCGCATTGTGGACCTCTCTCCTCCCCGCTCCCGTCCTCGCAGTTACTCTCTTTTTCTCCTCTTTCCAGAAGCGGCGGCTGTTTACACGGGATGGCAGAGACCAGAGCAAACGCAGGAGCTTTTTCCGGCCTGTGATAGCAGCAGGGAGATTCCCAAGACCGCCGGACAGCCAGAGGGCGGGGGTGGGGGCAGCCTAGCTCAGCGATCTCAATTCTCTTTAAGTTCATAGAGGAATGGGGAGGCTAATCCGGAAGGGTGAAGAATCGGGGGGGGGGGTTCGATCTCATAGCAGCATCCAGAGTAATAGTTGCAAATCCAGCCATAACAGGAGTTACAAGGGCACTGCTGGCGAGGGGCGGTGGTGGTGAGCACTCTTTCCCTACATTTACACCATTGCTTTGGTCCAGCACCCTGCCCTTCTGCCAGCTGAAGTCCCTATTTATGAAAGGAGACTCCAAAACAATCAGATGTAGCGGTAACCATTGTTACAAGCCAGGAAGAATTCCTTTGGGGCCATCAATAAAAGTACACTTTTTGAATTCTAGGAATCTATTAACTCACTCCTTCCTCAGGACTTCCCTGTTAAAAAGGTCGCATGAAGCTTTTTATTGTTGAAATGGTGGTTCAGTGTTAATATCCATTGTTGTATTTCCCAGTAGTGAACCACCCACATTAGCAAGATATTAACTGGACAGAGAATACAATCATGTTATGCCTATGTTGATTTATTTATTAAGAATGGCATCACACAGAGCTTTATTTGGATATCTCCAAGAGGGGTATAGGATTAGCCTAAATCTGGATGTGCAATGAAATTGGGGAAATCAATATTCCGATTTTTGGATCTAAGCAAAATGGACAGCAGAAACTTTTTTCAATTACTATGTTGTTGTTGTTAGTTGCGAAGTTGTGTCCGACCCATCGCGACCCCATGGACAACGTTCTTCCAGGCCTTCCTGTCCTCTACCATCTTCTGGAGTCCATTTAAGCTCACGCCTACTGCTTCAGTGACTCCATCCAACCACCTCATTCTCTGTTGTCCCCTCCTTCTATTGCCCTCAATCTTTCCCAGCATTAGGCTCTTCTCCAGTGAGTCCTTCCTTCTCATTAGGTAGCCAAAGTACTTGAGTCTCAACTTCAGGATCTGGCCTTCTAAAGAGCAGTCAGGGTTGATCTCCTCTAGGACTATATTACTATATATTTCATCAATACTGGAAAATTGGTGCTCTACTCTGTTCTGAAACCATACTTTTATTGCAATGATAATAGCTTCATTTAAAGACCTTAGAAGGTCAATGGACTACATTTATTTCATATCTGTATCACTTCTTGAAAAACCTATAATTACCATCAAGCCAAATATTATGTTACCTTGAACATTAGAGAAGAGCAGGAAAAGTGACGCAGCAAAGCTTAAGAGAACAAAATTAAATGAAGAAATGGAATCATGCAGGCTTTAAACAGAAGTAGAGTTCAGACGGCTAACACCCAGGAAAGATTTGGAACCATATTGAACCGTTATTCTCTGGTCCAGGATGCCACCAAATGGAAGCCATAGGATGAAGATTTAAGCTGCTTCCTTCTTATTTGGCCACTGGGAGTCCAGGAAACGTTCTCCAATAATCCTCCATCAAATGGCTTCAGCGAAGGTAAGGTGACAGCAGCAATCTGGAGGAACAGGCCTGTCTCCTGGTAGAGAAGAAGAGCAACAAGAATGGAGCCGCAGAGGTGGCAGAGGAAGTGGCAGCTACTTCAGGTTTGGGTTGGGTTTCCTTCTCCAAAGAGCCTCATAGACCCTTTTTCATACTCCAGACAATGGAAATCTGGAGAGAGAAGTGAGAATGAAGCGCATAGGTAATGTTCCGTTTGGGAGAGGGGCAGTACTCCAAAACAAAGGGAGAATTTGTACATAAAAAGTAGATACCCAAACAGGGATGCAAAAATTGGGAGGACCACTGGATGGCAGCAAGGAGTTGGAGTTGTATTGCTTTGCTGCCATCTAGCAGTTTCTGGATTTTTTGCATCCCATATTCTGGTAGTCTAAAAAATAGGTGCTGACCCTGATTTGATTAATACATGAATGCATATTAGCTATATGGAAAGAGCTAAAGAAGTATAAACATTCCTCCTTCCTTTCATAGGTAGAGCACTTCATACAAATCTAATGATTTTTGATAAAATAATGTCAAATTGTAGACCAAGAAGGAGAAGCTTGTTGGGGCAGCAGGGAATTGGAAAGCTTTGAACTAAAATTAAAGGAGAAGGAGGACATTTTATATAGGAAACTAGTTTTTCTGTATCAGGGAAACTCTTAATCATTCTGCTAGTGAGGCCCTAGATTTCTGCCCTGTAAGTACTACCGAGGACCAAACAAGAGACAGTAATAGCATGTACACTTTCAGATTAATTTACAGTTGCAGGGTAAAGAGCCCGTCCAGAATGAATCAAGATGAGCTATGGTGGGCATGAATAGAAGGACGCAGGTTACATCCAAGTATACTTTTGTGTTTGCAAGAGAAAACAAACTAGAAAGCTACTGTACCAAACCAGTTTATTGATCCAGTTAACTCAGGGTTGCTGAAACAATCCACCAAAAGTTAAATCAAAATTCAATAATGATTTTCAAATAGTCATAACTCATTACTTTCAAATTTTGCTGGATTATGTCCATTAAAAAATAATATGTATATTGGTTCTTCAGTACAGAAGATATATCAACTTTGCTGCAGTCTTAAAAAAATGCATTGGAAAGTTCAGTGACTGCACAATCTTCAGAAAAAATATTATATACCTGCAGGCAGGGACTTCCTTACTACTGATGTTTGTGAAGCTGCTCTGGTTGCCTTTTTTATTTTGGCTAAAGAACAAAGCATAAATCCTTGCTTTTTTCTTTTATTAAAGAAACAACATGAGAGAAATAAAAAATCCATTGTTAGAAAGAAAAAAATAACCTCAAACAAAAGAAAAGAAAGAAAAACAAGTGCTTGAAAGTACATATCTATTTATTTACTTGAATGACAATGGAATTTAAGATGAATATCCCTTAAAGAAAGTGGACATTTGTTTATTGGTGGACAGGTATGTTTGTGTAGAACAGAGATAAAAATCTGTGTCTGGCTTCCCACTTGGTCACCTTAAGGTTGGTGCATGTAACTTCAGTTGAAACCATCCTGGATATTTATTTGTGATATACATTATTTGTGAACGTATATCACAAATAAAACATATGGGATAAGTGGAATGGGTAATTATAACATTACAAAAAAAGGTTAAAATTAACCAGACAAGCAACCATTTCCAAAGGGTGATTAATTTTTAAATGTTTTACTTTTCAGTCGGGGTGTCCACAGATATTTTCAGTTTTGTATATTCCATTGTTTTTAACAGCATTTTCTCTTATCAGTATATCGTAACTTTGACTACCTCCCTGACCCAACTCACAGGTACAATGTTTGTGCCTCTAGTTGTGCTTTTCTAAATACCCTTATTTGTATTTCCATACAGATTAAAATGTGTATAGAGGACAAGGGAAATCAACTAGGAAAATATGGTTAAGGTAATAACTGTCCACTTGAATAAACTTATCTTTCTTGCATTTATGTTGTTGTATTAATTGTTCAGCCCCAGCAAATAACTCACACCTGTACTACTGCTCCAGTGAAAGACTGAGATCATTCCAGTGATTTGCAGTAAGAAAACTGACAACTAACAGCAAGAACTGATTTTTTTATATTCAGTCAATTTACATTCCCTAGGGCAGGGGTTTTCAAAGTTGGCCCTTTTATGACTTGTGGACTTCAACTCCCAGAATTCCTCAGCCAGCGTGCCTGGCTGAGGAATTCTGGGAGTTGAAGTCCACAAGTCATAAAAGGGCCACGTTTGAAGACCTGCCCTATACCATTTCAGATAAATGGCTGTCCAGTCTCTTCTTTAAAACGTCCAGTGTTGGAGCACTCCCAACTTCTGGAGGCAAGACGTTCCACTGATCAATTGTTCTAACTGTCGGGAAATCTCTCCTGGGTTCTAGCTTGCTTCTTTCATAGAAGATCATAGAATTGTACAGTGGAAGGATGGATGATAGATTTGTAGAGTTGGAAGGTACCATAAGGCAGGGGTCTGCAACCTTGACAACTTTAAGACTTGTGGACTTCAGCTCCCAGAATTCCTCAGCCAGCTATCATAAAAGGGCCATGTTTGAAGTTCCCTGTCCTAGGAAATATGGACAATAAATTAAAAGGAGGTTCATTTGAAAGATTGCTGATTGATCTTCCCCATTTCTTCAAAATTTTCAACAAAAGGACTAATGAGGAATTGTCACCAAAGATGATAATATGAATCAATTTGCTTTCAAATCTGCCAATGTAATCCATAAAGGTTACAATTTATACACTGTAACTAGACAACCCTTACTCATTGGGTTATCATTTTGGAGATATTTCCTTACTGGATTTCTCTGTCTTCAACAATAGCAGAGCTTCTAATATACTAATTTCAATGGAATTTTTTTTTAAATTCAGGAAACTATTCAAAGATGTATCTGCCTTGAAAGTAGCCCTTATTAAACTATTCAGCACCGCTAAACATCAGGAGTTAAACACAGGAAATATTTTATGGCATTTTATATTGTGTCATAAAATGATTTATGATAACTGTTATAAAATGTTTTATAAAATTTGCCAAATTTCAATTTGATAGGAGTAATTAATTGACCCCGGGATTTTGGACACATTCTGTAAGTTTACCTATCTGAAGTACCTTGGTTTTAAAAGTCTTGCCCTATGATGCACCGTTTTGCCCAGTTAAAAGGCAATTCTTGCTGAAATAGTGTGAAAAGGAATTATCTGCCCCAAAGAGTTTCCGTGAGATTCATCAAGTTGAAATTGCAAGCTATTCTTCCAGATGATGTTTTTAAGACCTAAAAAATTAGTTGTACTTAGTACACAACTTTATATAATATTGACAATATTTGCTTCTTATTAATGAAGTAGGTATACATCATCAGATACTGCTTATAGTCACTAACTGACAAAATTTGATGGTTTATGAAAAACGTATTGAACTTGATTCATTTGAATCCAAATTGGAACTTGTAACAAATCTTGTTGCACAATATATTCAGCAGTAGTTGTTTTCTGTAATAGTGACATCTCTAATTTTACAAAAGCCTTTATCTTCACATTATTTATATCAGGCTCATTTAACTTCATGCTTAGAAAGTGGATGACTAAGGAATGGGATAAGAGACAAAAGATCAGGGGTCAAAAGTAGTCTCTTGATTTTTCAAGTATCTAAAGATGTACAGGCAGTCCTCAACTTACAACCTAAGCAAGACAGACATTAAGTGAGTTTTGCTCCATTTTATGACCTTTCTTACCACAGTTGTTAAGTGAATCACTGTAGTTATTAAATTAGTAATATGGTTGTTAATTGAGTCTGGCTTCCCCATTGACTTTGCTTGTCAGAAGGTTGCAAAAGGTGATCACATGACCCCGGGATACTGCAACCGTCATAAATACATGCCAGTTGCCAAGCATCCAAATTTAGATCACATGACCATCAGGATGTTGCAATGGTCGTAAGTGTGAAAAACAGTCATAAGTCAGGGCCATTGTAACTTCAAACAGTCACTAAATGAATGGTTGTAAGTTGAGGACTACAGATATAACTTTCAAATAATACTTGCCAACTTAGAAATAGTTCACATTGGCTCAGCAGGTCATGTGAAAGTTAGCTAAATGTAGAATCACATTATTAGTTGGGCATCTGTCATCTGTCATAACTAAAAATAAATCAAAAGCAGAATCTAAACTTGGAGTGGGATGGTAATGTGTATACAGTTTCTGCCAACCACACTGTGATCGAGCTGATTCTGATTGAATCAAATTTCATCATGAATGTGCAGAAGAAAGAGGGAGAGGGACAACATCTTTGGATACGTGATGTATCTGTTGTGTGCCAAAACCAAAGATTGTAATGATTCATCAGATGTTTCCTTAGACCATGGCTGGCTCAGGAATTCTGGGAGTTGAAGTCCACGAGTCATAAAAGAGCCAAGGTTGCCTACCCCTGCCTTAGACTTAAACACAGAGGATCTACTGATGCCAGGACCTCATGCAGTTTCTAACAGCCTTGATTGTGGCTCCTAAGACCCACCAGACATTATATATTATAGGTATTCCTTGACTTATGACTACTACTGAGCCCCAAATTTCTGTGGCTAAGCAAGATGGTTGTTAAATAAGTTTGGCCCAATTTTACGACTTTTCTTGCCAGGGTTGTTAAGTGAATCTGGCTTCCCCATTGACTTTGCTTGACAGAAGGTCACAAAAGGTGATTCCATGGCTCTGGGACACAGCAACCGTCAATAATATATGACAGTGGCCAAGCACCCAAATTTTGATCGTGTGATCACAGGGGATGCTGCAAATGGTCGTAAGTGTGAAAAATGGTTATTAGTCACTTTTTCCCCAGTCTGTTGTAATTTTGAACAGTCGCCGATTGAATAATTGTAAGCCAAGGACTAGCTGTACCTTGAAATAATTATATAAATTATAATGAAAACATTTCATGTTAATTTAATTAAAATTAAATAAATCAAGTTTTGTTTTTTCATGGTTCATTGGCATAGCTGGCTTCACCTTACTTATTTTTGGAAATGTATTTCCTAGTAAACCGCCCCAAAGTTCAACGGAAGCCCTCAAACTTGTTTATCCTCACTTAAGAGAATGGAGACTCATCTTACATTTTTTTCCCCCATCTACCACTTGCCCTGCTCTCCCTGAAATACATGTAACAGAAATTTGTAGGTATAATGATTATTGTAATAGTAATAATAATAATAATACTTACAATTATTAATTATAATTAATAATTATCCTCAATTCTTAGGAAAAACATAGGATCTTCCATATCCCACATCAATCAGTATTTTCTACAGTATATTCTTGGAAGCTCCTGGTTTTTAAGGACACTACTGAATTTTTGATTTGTCTGAGTGCAAACAACTTTCCGATTGAAGTTCCCACTACCACATCAAACATTCACCTTATTTACCATGTCAAGAAATGGAGGATTTTCCACGGAATTTGCACATGGAACGTTTTGTGAGAAAAGTATAAATGTAATTCTTAGGAAAATAAAATAATTTGCTTGCATTCAATTGGATCTACCCCAGACATGTCAAACCCGCGACGTCACGTGATGTCGCGCAATGTATCGGGGCGGTTTTGCCATTGCCGGCAATGGGGTGGGCGCGGCTTCCGCGTGACACGTCCGCCCCGTGGGCCGGCAGTTTGACAGCCCTGATCTACCCCATAAGTGTTAAGTAGGCCTTCTTCCTGAGAGCCCCTATAGCGTAACCTACTTAAGAGCACCATTATATGACTGTAATATTATTAAGGAGCCTATTCTTGCTACCAGAAAGGATAGTAAGTCCCAATAGCAACATTGTTCCATTTATTGTTGTATCTAATACCTTTTGCATTTTCCCTTCACTTAGCCAGAATACTGAGGGCCGCTGGCAGAAAAATAAAAGATCATGAACATGCAACCATAGAGCAAATTGAAAAAGCAGAAACATTATTGCAAAACAGCAAGTATAAAAAAAAAATCAAGGCCTAACACAGTTTAGGAAACACCTTGGAAACCGTAGAGAAGCAAGCAGGGTTATTGTCTGTAATGAAAGCCATTACACTGAGTTCCAGGTATACCTTGATGAGGACAGCATCATTGGAAAGCGCTGGACTGTGACCAGCAATATTAATAAAACCACAGATGGTCACTGATTGGACAACCTTTATAATTTGTAACCAAATACTTTTATCAGAACCTTTCTTCTAAGGAGTTTAAGAGACATATATTATTCTCTCAGCTGCTACTCTCTCTCTCTCTCTCTTTTATGGTCACAATAACTCTGGAAGCTAACTTGGCAAAAACCTATTTAGCAAAGTTCATGATCATGTGGGACCAGATCCCCCACAAGCCTCTCCAGTTTTATTTATTGTGCCACATGGGCTGGTTTCCTGTTTTGCTTCATATTGTTAGGAGCATTCCTTGCATTTTGTAGGCATGCCTGTGCATTTAGATGGGGCATTGCAAAACCCAGCACAATAAAGGTGTAGGATCAGTGGTGGGATTCAGCCGGTTCGCACCACTTTGGCAGAACCGGTAGCTAATTTTTGGTTGCCCAGGCCCAGGATGGACTTCCGGAAGCGGCATCCACACAGAGAACCGGTTGTTCACATATTTGAATCCCACCACTGTGTAGAATGAAATTCAGACTGTCAGACATCTCTTCTGTAATGAAAACTTCCTTCAGGCAGACAGCTCCTGTATCAGGAAGAAAACTCTTGAGCTCAACATTCTGCGTTCTGTTCTGCTAGCTTTCTACCTATTCAAGTTTTAAAAAAAACAAAGGTAAGGAGGCATTTGCCAAATGGCAGATATAAGTGATACAGCCCATTTTTTTCAAATTTAGATTTCTTTTCCTATGAAGGTTCCATTTAAATTTCCACTAAGGCTCACTTCAAGGAGGATTGAACACTATAAATTTGCCTCAGCCACTGGACACCATTCTTTACTTAGTTCTTGGATGTAAAGTTACAGTTGTCATTTGTTAACTTAGTTGCCCGTTCAGAACCATTCATATCTGACACCGTTTGTGTAAGAGCAACATATCTTATATTGGGAAATCTCCAAAGCGGCTTCTTATTTCCAGCTGTTTCAGCATAAAAAAACTGGGCCCGTAGGAACTTGGGCCCCCGTTCAGGAAACCCTCTGGCACATGAGCAGAATGAACAAGTTTTACCACCATTTCTATAGCAATATCTTATCTCATAACTGACAGAGAGCAACAGACTTTCTACCTCAACATTTGCTGCCGGGTTCTCAAGAGGAGATATTCTTCCCTGTTAACTGCATAGCTATTCCGGGCAGGCCACTTTTAAAACTGCAGCTCTGTATTTTATAGCCCACACAGACTCTGATCATAATGATTGTAAAAATTAGCCATTTCTGATCTCTGCTGCCTTCCCTAACTCAGCTCTCAGGAGCTTCCCAGAAACTTCTTTCTGGGAATAAGTTCTTTTTCTGGCATACATTAAGGGTCCTTCTACATTCTTGTTTCCTCTAGGAAAAAGATTTTTCTTCTTCTCTCCCTTGTATATTTATATTATCTTTCCTCCTTCTCCAGTACCAGTCTAGACAAGTTTGCTGTACTTGAGATCACACAATTAACTCATCCCATTTGTTTCAAAAGGGGCTCGAGCATCTCTACTTAAAAGCCAGTGGGCTTAACAGTACTTCAAAGGAAGCAGGTATAAAATTGCAGATGATTAACCAGTTCTGGGGACAACAATGAAGCAAGAGTAAAACACTGTGCCCAAAACAGAATTCTGCCAGCATCATCAAGGACACTTGAAGCAGGTCATCAGGGGAATGAAAAGGGTACTTGTCCATAAAAATACTTTCTTGTTTCTCAGCTTGAATCTGAAGAGAAGATTCAGTGAACAGTGGGGGAAAATACAGGTAGTCCTCGTCTTACAATAGTTCGTTTAATGACCGAAGTTACAACGGCACTGAAAAAAGTGACTTACGACAGTTTTTCACATTTATAACATTGCAGCATCCCCACGGTCATGTGAAAAAAATTCAGTGCCTGGCCATTGGCACATATTTATGATCACTGCGGTGTCTCAGTCATGTGATCACCTTTTGTGACCTGACAAGCAAAGTCAGCGGTGGAAGTCAGATTTACTTAACAACCGTGTGACTAACTTAACAACTGCAGTGATTCACTTAACAACGGTGGCAAGAAAGGTAATAAAATGAGGCAAAATTCACTTAGCAACTGTTTCGCTTAGCAGCAGAAATTTTGGGCTCAACTGTGGTCGTAACTGGAGGACTACTTACAAATGGAAAATCCATGGAAAGCACCACTGAAAGAACTTGCAGGAAAGCATATTGTTTTAGCTTTTTACTTCTACATACAATTTATCATTATTTTGATTAAATAGTTTCGTGAAACTGAGAAACTTACAAGCTAAGGCACGAGTGCAGGAAGGTATGTGTGTTTATGTCATCTTCTGTCATCTTCCATGCCTTTTTCACTGGGAGTGATACTTTAACATAGGGCACATAAGTTGACAATGCTGAAATGCAACACCTCCTTTATGATTTTGTTGTTATCTGGACATCAGTTTCATGCACTGACCAACTTTTCCCACTTTGACACGTTCTTGACATTTTACCTCCACACATGAGAACTCTGAAATGAGGCCTCTGAAGTGCATCTGTGTGACTCAGAGCATGACCATTTGGGGGAGGGGGGAATCCATGCCCAGTTTGGAATCCTCACCACAAGCTCTGTGCATGAGTGTGTAAGGAAGACATAAAGAGGGACTTGGGATAATACTGTAATCCACCCAGAAATACCCTGTGGTAAGATGGGTGGTCAATCAGTTTTACAAACAAACAAACAAATAAAATAGGTTTCCAAGGTAGAAAAATCCTATTTTGTAAAGTGACCTGAGAAATGGAGAGAATCCATCTATCAGGTTGTGAATCCTTTAATATGCTTTAGGAAATGTTTAAAAACATTTACTTGAGAGAAAACCATTGTCTTCTCATCATACGATGGTATTCCTTGTGTAGGTAGTTCAGTTTATTCATTTGTTGGAAGAAATAGATCTCTCTCTATATCAAAGAGTGCGGGCATCAAAATCCCCAGCATGTACAAAAGAGGCTGTGGTGCAAGTTCTAAATAGTCTGCCTCAGCTTTTATCTCAGTGGCACATTGAGTTATACCACAATCGTTTTTTTTCACTAGTAGAAAGAATTATAAACACATTTTGGAGCAGTATGAGGGTGTCTCAATTTCAAGGTAATTTGTTATAAAACACAAACCATTTTATGCAATCTGGTAAAACCCACAGGAAGATAATTCAATCCATCTGAGAAATGTGGTTCACCACAAAGTACAAGGAACACCAATGGGGATTCCTTTTTTTTTTGACCCTCCGAACAAATGCCAACATTAGCTGCTAAAATTTGCTTCCTGTAAACATGCTGGACATGATAAATGACTATAACATAAATGCAGAAAAATAGACAGATAATTGACTGGGTAAGGGACATTAATAGTACCGAAAGAAAGGAGGACTGTAATTAGAGTGATTTTTTTTTAAAAAAAACAACAGCTGAATGCAACTACCATTAAAAAGAACTACAGATAGTCCTTGACTTATGACCACAACTGAGCCCAAAATTTCTGTTGCTAAGTGAGACATTTGTAAAGTGAATTCTGCCCCATTTAATGACTTTTCTTGCCACAGCTGTTAAGGAAGTCACTGCAGTTGTTAAGTTAGTAACCCAGCTGTTAAGTGAATCTAGCTTCCCCATTGACTTTGCTTGTCAAAAGGTCACAAAGAGTGATCACATGATCCCGGGAAATTGGCAACTATCATAAATGTGAAATAGTTGCCAAGCGTCTGAATTTTGATCACGTGACCCTGGGGATGCTGCAATGGCCATACGTGTGAAAAACAGTCGTAAGTCGCTTTTTCAGTGTAGTTGTAACTTCGAACGGTCACTAATGAATTGTTGTAACCTGAGGATTACCTGTATAACAATGTAATGTTAGATGTGCACTACAAAGTCTATATAGACACTTCTGTCACACACCAACACAAAACTTCTCTCTTTTTCAAACACACCACATTCTCTGTCTCTTTTTTTCTCCTCTTTGACCATATAGTCTCGCATTTGGGATTTTAGACTTTTCTACTAGGAAGTCATGGCAGCCTCCGCTATTCCAAAAATACACTTAAAACGTGCACTGACAATCCCCAAGAGAAAGAAGGGAGGCTTGGGAGACCACCTCTGAGCTTAGATATCCACTAGGCTCCACTTCCTCCCCAGTCAGATCTTTTGCCTCATCATTATGTGGGCTCCTTGGAGGCCAGCCAAATCACTCTTGCACTTATGTGCATAATTAACATCAAACTGCCTTCCAGGAGACATCAGGAAAGTGGGCTGTCACATGTAGGCTTCAAAAATCAGAATCAGTGTTGGATAGCAGCAAGGAGGTACAGAAAACACATTCTTTGTTGCTATCTAGTGATTGTTTAATTATTGCAATCCAAATATGACATTCCTAGTGGAGAGAAGACAAAACAGAGCAGACTAAAAAGACAGACAGAAGTTGGAATTGACCTAAAAGTGCATGTGGATAGAGAGTAAACCTCTGTTCACAGTGGCTAGCATGATTTTGGATGTCTGACCACCTTCAGATGATACATTTATAGACATGAGTAACTTGCCATGAGTTTATAAACATAATCTAGGGCAGGGGCAGGCAACCTTGGCTCTTTTATGACTCGTGGACTTCAGCTCCCAGAATTCCTGAGCCAGCATGGCTAGCTCAGGAATTCTGGGAGTTGAAGTCCACGAGTCATAAAAGGGCCAAGGTTGCCTACCCCTGATCTAGGGGAATCTTCATTTTTATATAATAGCTAATTCTCTAGATCAAGGATCAAAACCTAGAGACTCTGAAGCCAAAGCAAATTCAATGACTGCCATTCACTGGTCTCCAGCTGCCACTTTGTCATTCACTTGATAAAATTCCTTTGAATCCAATAATAGTGCAGGTAATTTTTTAAAATTAAATTTATATGCTCCTCAATGATTTGAAGCAACTCAGAGGTACATTACCAAAAACACACCCCAAAACCAAAACCAACAAAAAAAAAAAAACAACCAAAAAGAAACAAAAATGAAGAACAAAAGATGGCAAAGATGACCAAAGTGACAAAAATCAGTCAGGAATGGAAGAAAGGGTGAAACCTACAAATCCAAGGGAATTCTTAGTTGCCAAGTATCCATTCTTTCAGTTTAGCTGGGGTCATCCACACCCAGGAGGAGATATCAACCAGGAGGAGAAAGCCAAAGAGTGGCAAAGTAGAAAAGAGCTAAGAAAAAAAGTAGTCACAAAGTACCACAAATCTAGCACAAAAGGAATTAATGGTGGGCGGCTGACATGGAGTGGTGATTGAAAGTTGAAACAAAAAACCAGAAGGGGGAAGCAGGGGGAGACTGGAAAATAAATAGAGGCACTCTCCTTTTTTTTCCCCGTGTAGGCTTGGACCATTGCTAAAAACAGACAACTAAGGAGTCCAAGGAGGCACTTGTCAGGATGCTCCAATCATACTGCTTTGTGAAGAAGAATGAGGGGAAAAATACATGAAAGCTAGTTCCTTCCTGTCTCTGATTTTGAGTTTCCATGCTTGAAATATAGATAACTAATGTTTGAGTTCATTAACAACCAATGTGTTGAGATCAGACAATTGCTTTATGAAGGTATGTTTTTGCATTTTATATGTAAAATCCATTTTTATTTCTTATCTTGAATTGATAGGAAATACAGGTGTGAACAAAATACAGCTTTCGTGCAGGTGAATGAATACAGTCTAAGCAACTTTAATGATATTATTAATGTTACCATGATTGTCCAAATTTGGGGAGGTGGGGTGGGAAGAAACTGATATTCATATAACTATTGTATTGTATTCACAGTACTTGCTGGATAAATGTTTAGGCACAGAATTCTGCTGTACAAACTATATGATCCACTTATTTTCTGAAATTTAGTCAGTCAAAGCTATTACACCCAGGCAATGTAAGATGCCCATAGACTGATTGCCACCTCAGGAGAACTGCACCCTCTTCTTGGGAAACAGCACACATATAATTGATCTTACCCTCAGGATATATCTGCAAGAAACTATACTGATAAAACATTCCAGGGAAGGGATTCATGTCTTCCACCCTAAACATAATGTACTTTATATCCTGACACCAGATGTCAATCTTCACATAAATTATTGCTTCTGGTGACCTGCTGGTGGGGATGATTATTAGATATGAATATGGCTTCTCAATTATTCCAGTGATCTGAAAGTGGTGCAATGAGATGTAAAGTGTCAGTCTCGGCTATCACTCTTGGGTGTTAGTCTCCTAATAAATGAGGGCAGGGAATGGGGAGAGACATAACACTGCACTGCATTCCTAACTTCAAAAGAAGTTACCTGTTTTATTGTTGCCATGATTAAGAGTAAATCATCCAAGATTTGCAATAGCCCTATGGGCAGAACAAACTGATCATCAAATGAAATGGATGGCCACTCAGCTGGGGAGCATGTAAATGTGTAAGGAAAAGAGTTCCCCGCAAAGATGCCAGGCATGCTTTTTAATAAAACATCTCTCATGTAACTGAGGTTTGCTTCATAACTGCTACGCTGAGAATATTAATTAAAAGGAAAAAGAACTCCGATTGAAGAAAAGCAATAGAATAATAATATGATTTACTCCCCCCCCCAAAAAATATATATATATATCTGGTATTACCAGAAGCAGAGAGATCCTGAATTAGGAAGGTTTAATTCAAAATTATCAGGAGTGTTTGCAAACTCCTAGATGCTGGTACAAAAACGTTTTAGTTGATTGAGTTCATCACTAATCTTTTTATTTTAATTGATTATCTGAAACTTCAAGAGTATCTTTCCACAACGGGTAAAAATAGATCAGTTTATATTTGTCATCTTCCTCACCAAGTCGATTTATCACAGATTGCTAATTAAATACCTCCTTTGCAAGGGTTACCACTGAATTGATAAATAAAGGTATACGTACTTCCGTAGGATAAGGTACATGGTATTTGTCACTGGAAAACAGGCATTTGGAAAGAGAAAGTCCAGACTGACAGAGCAGTACCTTCAGTTCCAGTTTTTTGTTTGTTAAAAGTTTGACTTTATTTGGCAAAGACAATTCAGCAAATTTCTTGATTTTCTTTCTCTTCCCTCTAGCCTAAACACTCATTTCCCTGCTTCCCAAATCATGATCACTAAAGGCTATATTAAATGGCTGAGAAAGACAGATGGTTCTCCCATTTGATAAATTACCAGGGTCTAAATGAAATAAGTTATACCTTCACTTATGCCGAGGTTTTCCAATTCTTCTGCCTCTCTCCCTTTCCTGCTTTTGAGAGCCTGTGTGGCCTAATCTGAATGTCATGCTCTGGTTTTACACTTCCTAAAATTTGAGTTTGTTTGGCAAGCTGCTAGAGTTGCTGATATTACTTTTAAATAACAAAAGCATTCTCTTCATTCAGCTCAACTCCCCTGCAATCAATGGCATCCTGACGTTTGGAGTCTTCTTTTGCAATAGGAACTGTATCATAAAGGAAACTCATAGAGGACTAATATTTGACTTTTCAAGGAACACAGAGAAGGCCAAGCACAACACCAAAGGTTTCACCAAGGGCTTTTCTGTAAATGCTAATAGAGGCAATTCAGAGGCACCAACAAAGAGAACATAGGCAATAGCTGCAGGTGTGAGAAGCTTGAAACAAGAGGGATACTAACCCTTAATGGTATTTCATGTCATTAACTATTCTTTGATGTTCACACACTCAAGTCTCTCTTTTATCTGGTAGGGCGGGATTCTCTTTTTCTTCATGCCTCGTTCAGCTTTCTTTGTTAACACACAGCACAACTGCATCTTTACAATTCCTTCTAGCTTTCAAAAACCTCTGCAAAGTGCTTCTAAGTTAGTTTCCACAGCATCTTTGGATACTACGATCAAGTAACCGAGAGAAAGCTTATTGATTAAATTGAAAAACAGGTCAATAAAAACAAAACTGAATGTTATTTTTATGAGATTCCTGTACCAGGTCTTGATGATTAACTTAACTGATAACAATTATACTTGCAATTTTATTACAGTGGTTCTGGGGATACGAACTCTGTGTTTTCCTTTTTTTTTTAATTAACAGACACTTCAAATAAGCACTCTTGTATTAAATCTCTCAGAACAGAATCCATTAACAATAACTTTCTTTTAGAAAAGAGACCCTTTAAAACTAACGATTAATGGCCAACAGATTCTAGGTAGGAATTTTTTATTCCTTCAAATCTTGGCTGATCCTAATGAAGCAAGCAGGAATAGATCTGGTTAGTACTTGGATAGGAGACAGCAGAAAAGCCCAGGAGCATACGGTAGGCTAGGAAGAAAGAAAACAACAATAACCCTGGAAAATGACAATAATAAACTGGTTTCTTGGCACTTTTTAAAGAAATAAATCCAGTAAAGGAGTTGAGTGAGCAAATCTAAGAAAATGGAGAACTCCTTTCTTGACCACTGAAAGATTCTTTGCTCTTAAAAAGAGAGCAGCTAATGAATTTGCTTCCCTCAACTCAAAAATACAGCCATATCTCAGTCAAATTATTCACATTTAGAAAGCAGAAAATCTCTCAGCACCTATTTACTGGTGGTTGTTGTGGATAAAATAGGAGGAAGAAGGAGTATTATGTCTGTTCCTCACCTTGAGTCAAGATGGCTTCCCTGACACTGTGATCAAAGCTTCCCCTACTTTCTATGTGTGTCACACACACAGAGACCGCCATATACATCATCTTGACTTTCTTGACCCCACTCTGTGGATATAATTTGTAGCCTCTTCAGGATACCCCAAAACTGCTCCCTCTGAGGAAGTAGCTTCACTGTGCATAAAAGCGAGATAGGTGTCAGTCAGAGTGGACAAAATTATGCTCAACAGACCTATAAAGTAATTGCACTTTTTAAGGCAGATTGTGTTGCTTCTACCCATGTTGTTTGCAGAAACACTGATGCACTTTGCATGAGCATAAAGCTACCTTTGTGTATAACTAATCATCTTTGAACTCAAGAGCAACCCACCCCCCCTATTTTCAACTGAAAAGTGTTAGTCAAAAGAATATCCTCACTGAACATTATTTAAGTTATTTTGATGGTAAATTCAGCGTTGTTTTATAATAGCTTCAATCAATTTTTTTTTACTTATCTCTGCATTTTTTACTGGTCAGGTTTTTTTCCTCCCAGAAACTATGTTTTTATTCTGAAAAGGAGATTTGAACCAGGATTCAAGTGCACTGACTTAGCACATGTCATCCCAAGCTACACACAGCTTAGTTAGATTCTTGTAGTTTTTACTTGATCATTAAAAAAAGGAAAGAAAAACAAAACAGCAGAACTGAACCATCTCCTGCCATTGCTCTAAGTAAGGTCTGAAAAGGAGCATCAAAGATATCATGGTGGTGATTTTGCACAATTCAACGGGAAGAACCCTCCGGATGGCAGGGTCCATTCTACAGATGGCCTGCCTGGGAATTTCCACAAGGGATACTCTGCCAACCTTGGAGCATGCAGCAAGACTTTCTCTGATAACTGTAGCAATTTAACAAATTTGTGGCAGTAAATTTGTAAATTTGTCGCAGTAAAATTTCCTGATCCAAATTATGCCAAATGTATAATCAGTAGCTAATTGTAATAGAAGAGAATATTTGTAGCACGTAGGTAAACTGTGGAGCCCTTGGTGCTCTCTGAAGTTGGTTGTTTGCTTGCAGATATTTCATCCAACTAGGAAGCATCATGAAATGTTTGCAAGCAAACAACCAAACAACCTCAGAGAGCACCAAAGACTCCACATTAGCTAATTGGCAGCTGGAGAGATGCTTTCACAAATTAACATCTGCATGACCAATTGTTCTTTTTAGCAACCCACCACATTCTGCTCTATATGCAGGCTTCAGAGCAAACACAAGACTAATCCTACACAGAGTATATTGCAGTAATCTAACTATGAAGTTCTCAGAACATTAACAATGGTAACTTGGCTTCCGGTTTGCGATTGCGGTGCGGGCGGACGTTCAGGGCGATTGCTCTCTCCGCCATCCGGTTTTCTCCCACTGGGGACCCTGAAAAGGTCGAAAGTCGCCCTGGAGGGGCAACGAGCGTGAAGAGGACCCCCAAGTGATCGCGGAAGGGCGGCAGCCCTCTCATTTGATTCGGGGCAGCTTTTCGAACCGACGGGGAAAAGATCAGCCATCAACATGGCCCATCATTAAGCTGCTACCAGCCGAGGTCAAAATTACCACCAAGCACTTTGAAAGCACCGCGGAGGAATTGGGTGAGATCTTACCTTCTCTGTACCCCAAGTATTTTCCTGTAAAAGGCTTCTTGAAATTTCTTCCCCCTGTGAGGAGAGAGGGAAGGCAACTTCTTCCTCCTACCCTCTAAAATGGTGGCATCTGACTACCTAGGGGAAATAAAGCTTTGAAAAGAACAACTAAATAATTGGATTTGCATCTTCTTGATATTTGGGGACTCAAAAAAAGTTCCTACTCTCACGGGGACCTGCTATTTTATTTACTCGTAAAAAAGATGAAAAAAAAATTAAATTGGATAAAAACCTAGCCCGGGATTTGAAAAAGACTTTAAATGCTATCGGGGACATCTTGTGGCGAAGCTTGGTACAGCAAGTGAATATTCTTGACAGAGAGACTTGCTCACAGCCCAGATCTGTCCTTGGTATTATCTAAAAGAGATTAAAAGCTGAGAGAACAGCTGGGCAGTGAAATTGGCTTTTAGGAACTGTGGAGGTGAACACTTACTGACTCTTGTTTAATAAATAGCCTTCGCTAAAGGTCCATCTATAATCATGTCAGAAATGGAGGAGTATCAGCAACAAATTTCAGCTAATTATAAACTTATACTTGAAAAAATTCTTGAAGCCACCGAGATAATTAAATCTAGACTGAAAGACAAAGGCGCCAGCTTAAATCTATAAAGGGAAACCCTGATTGCAACTAAAAAACTTACAATCCAAAAAACAACAGAAGCGGAAGAAATTAATACCAAGACGGAGGACTTTAAAGATCAACAAGTACAACTTACTGAAAATTTAGACAATCAAATAACAACTATAAAACTGGACATGACTTTCTACACAAACCAGAAGAAACCTGAGGAAGAAGAAGACCAGATCGAATAGAAGACAATTATATTAGAACAAATATGGGGAGATGGACCACCAGGGGGACAACTCAATGATTATAAATGGGCCAGTTCTCTTAGAAAACTGACAACTAGATGGTCTCCTTTGATTTAAGTAACATGAAGGGAGATCTATCTGATGAGTTAAAAGCATTGGTATGGAAGTCTGGTTGGCATAAAAAGAAAGCTAGAGTTAGACTGAAAAAAGGGGGTCTTTTGGTCTACTACAGAGGATCCTAAATTGCTAACGTTTGGGCTAAAGGGAGATTCTGAGATAGTGGGAAATCTGATTATTAGATTAAAATAATTGGAAAATACTTAAAAATAAGGGATTAATATGTTTAATATCGAGAATTTAGAATATGGGAAATGAAAATTAACTATTAGGAAATAGGCTTGAATTATTGTTTAGCCCAGATAATATAGATAACAAAGGACATTCCACTATTAAGGTGATGATGTATTAGGGTGAGAAATAGAAAATGTTTATGAAATAAAATTAGAATATATCTAAGTAAGTAATATGTGCATTTTAGATGTTATAATTTTTATGTAGTGAGACAAAGGAAATTTGGGTTACCCGAAACTTAAATACTTTGGATATTAAAGGTTAAATTGGAGTACTGTAATTAAAAACTAAAAATTAGGTAAAACTTAAAAACAGGATATGGATATGTATAAGCAAAAATGTATTGATAAATGTGATAATGAAGTCTTAACTGAGTTTGATACAATTAGAAACTTACTAGCTTAAATATGATATAGCAAATGTTAAGGGAAACAGAAGAAATATTTGATGATGTAACCTGAGATATGTACTAAAGATTCTGTTATTGAACTTTTGACTAACCCAATCACCACGTTACTTTCCAAATATTCAAATATAAGACTGGAAAACCAATAAAACTTATATATATATAAAAAATGGTAACTTGACTGCAGTTCAGCAAGTGACAAAGTTGACAGTGGTGGCTGCTTGGACCGCCTGTGACAACAGGGGCAGTAAACCATCTATTCTTTCCAATGGAATGCAACCCTTGTATGCAATTCCTGAACCCAATTCTGGTACTCAACAATCACCATTTAAGAGGTGTTTGTCTTGTCCAGCTTCAATCTCAGTTTATCAGTCTTTACCCATCACTGTATCCAGACACTGGTTCAGAATAGGTACAGCTTCTCCTAATTTGGAAATGGCTGCACATGCATCAGAGTTGTTATAGAGAAGAAGAGCTAGTATTGATAATACTTAGGTTCCAAATAACTACTTCCTGTGCCTTCGTATTAACATTAACAATGTTGATTGTTCGTACATTTTTTAATTTCCTGTTTTTACTGGTACTTTTCACAGAATATCTAAAATAATAAATACTGCAGAAAGTCTGAAGCACAAATACTTTTCAAAAGCTGTATACTTTGTGGTTTAGTACATGTTGACTGGGAAATAAGTTAATGGAGTTATTTTTGAGAAAACATGAATGGGGTTGAATTGATAAAACATGATGAGCAATGTGAGCCTCAGAATCAAGACCCATTAAATTCAGTGATGGTTAACTCTAGTAAGTATGTTTACTATTCAGCAAGAAAGGAAGAGCTTGTTCACAAAGCATATAACTGAACTGCAGAGTTTGTGCGGCTGGGCAAACCCATGATGGAGAGGATAACTCTGGTGATTAGACATACTGATCACCAAGTCCTCTGATATCAGAGGCAGTATCAGGCACAAGAAATCAGGAAGCAAGATGTTCAAATGAATACAGGTTTATTGCATGCTAACAGGCAGCTTATTTATCAATGCTAATTGGGGAAATTTAGTATTGCCTCTCCCCTGTGCTGCCTGTCAGCTTCTGAAGTGGTAGCTGGTTGCTTATTATACAAGCAAAATGCTGGACTAGATAGGCCCTTGGCCTAATGCTCCCAGTTTTTTTTATGAGAAAAAGGGACAACAGAATTTGATTTTCTGTGGTCATATGAAGTAGTTGCTCTTGCGTTGGTTTTAAGATTTTCCTGCTTCAGTTCAAAACTACAACTACAAGGTGCTAATTTAAGTGCTTTCATCATATGTTATTAAGTCTTCTGCTACATAGGCTTTTGATATGCTTTTCCTTCTCTTCTGGGAAAAATAAGACCCCCATTTCTGTCATTGAATTCTCTTTTGCAAGATAATGTAAACACGACACATATATACAGACACACACACACAAACACTGCCCATACGTTGCATTTTAAATGGATGTTAATGGTCTCCCCCTTTGGTGGACGGATCTTCCTCGCATTACAAATTAAGTCAAACTTTCCCAGGTACCATGTCTGGGGTTGGGTAATTTGTGACATTGATTTCCCTCTTTGGAATGTAGTAGACTAATGGTTCTCAACCTTTTCTTTACTACAGACCCCCCCCCCCTTTAAATTCCTTTTGTAGCCACGGACCATGGCCACAGACCACCAACTTAATGCAAGGTTTAAATCATAACATTTCTTCAAGACTTTGCGGACCACAGGCTGAGAGCCACTGCAGTAGACTGATTGAATAGCATAGCATATACCACTATTTGGCAGATCTGCTCCTAACATATACATATGTGCACATTATACAACCAATGTACACATCCATACATCAGCTAGAAATGAGAACACATCTTGGGTTCCTTACCAACCTCACACTGATGAGTTAGGGAGCAAAAGTTCAGCTTTGAAAGGGAGGAAGGGGTTGAAATGTGTTGTCTTCTTCTGTGATAGAATCTACCACTGATAATGACTTGTAATACTCATCTTCCCAATCCAGCACTTTTATTTGACTAAGGAAAATAAAAACAAAATAAAGCATTACAAACAGCACATCAGATTTCTAGCTATTTTTGTTTAATTGGTCCAAGAAATGGTCTGAGTGGAGGAGCAAACGTTACTTTTGAGGTGAATATCTAACAGAGGCTGGTGAAGAATCTAGCTTTTCTAGAGGACCTGAGCTCATAGCATTTCTCACAGCAGCAAATCTGCATTCTTCTGGATGCTTACTCAGCACGATAGAAGGCTCTGGCTTTGATTTATAGTAGTTTCAGATTTTAATGAGGTGATTTGTATTCTCAGCTAGACATGAATCTTCACCGTACCATTTTCTTAGGAGGGAGAATCCTGGGAAAGCCCATTTTGATCTCTACTCTGATATATACTATAGATATAGATACCTAATCTCTGATTATTATATTGGTAAAGAGCATAAGAAGCATAAATCACAAGAATAGCTCAGATACTTCTTATTTCATGAAAGGTAAAGTTATCAGTGGCTTCTATTATCTCCTGAAGGAGGATGCCTCTTTAACACCAGTTGCTGGGAAACACATGTGGAAGAGAGCTACTGCTCCCAAGTTCAGTTTATGGACTTCTTAAAAGCAGCTGGTTGGCTTTATGATCTCAGCCACCAGATCTTTTCTTATATCCAGTTAGGTGTTCTATCATCCATCAAGAATCTGTTCATGATGTATTTTCAGTAACATCTTCAAGCATAATAAGACTTTATTCTAAGACTAAAGTTGTTCCTTTGACATCCATGACAAAACTTCCAAACAGTAACGTAAGGCCTAATGTGCATACGTGGATAACATAATTTAACATTTGTTTGTTTGGATAGTTTAAGTTTGATGGACAAGTTCTAGAGAACTATAAGTGGCCTCCATTCATGCTGACAAGATGCATCATACGTTTCACATAAGTTTTTCTGACAGTTTAGGAGACCTTCTTGGTTGGTCTGGCATTTGGAATAAAAGTGATTATATCAAGGAAGACAACTGGATAATTAGCTTTGGTGCACGGAGGTGGCTTCTACCTCCATTTGTTTAATACTCATGTACTTATATCACCAACTGTTCTTATATGACACTAATGATAGTATGGATGTGTAAAATAAGATTTATGTTTTCTAAACCTTGTAGGAGTAAAATGAAGCCATTTTTATTAAAAGCGTTTAAACACATCTATGCCTACAATAGATTCCTACAAAGGGAAATCACAGGATAAACTTAAAGCACAGTCTATATTTGATATGGCTATTTGGGACTCAAGCTAAATTATATTCATGTGTTTAGCATGCTTTACTGCCTACTTTGATTCTGGTATTGCCATAAATAATGCAGAGGCCATTGCATCATGATTTTCCCTACCAAGAAAAAAAAAAATCTCTTTATAATGTGGTCTTTCCCAAGCCTTCAGGTCTTCTGGGCTACACTGTTCAGTATTTCCAGCCAGCGTGTTCAGAGATGTAGCTCAACATACTTAGCGGCATAATGCTTGTCACCATAATAATAAAATGAATGCCACATTAAAAAAATCAGCCCTTGCACAAGAGCCAAGAAAGAATAGCCAAGAACTGCTCTTTGTGGAAACATATGACCTTCCTTCTTATCTTTTCCCCTCCAGCTAGTTTATGCTGTGGATCAGGAGGATTTCTGAATTGCTGTCCCTCCTGTCATGTCTGGGTTCACAGTTTGTAGCTCTTTACTTTGACAAGAGCCATCACTGGCTACTTTTAGCAAATTCATTGTGAAACGAACTGCCTGCATTTTGCTGAGAAGCATATTTTTCCCCAGGAAAGACCGTTTCCCCCCAATGTGTATACAGCGCACATTAAACGCACACTTTCCTTTTGCATCAGTAGCAAAATGCCCACAGCTGCTATAAAGAGAAAGAAGCTGGCTGTTGATTTTCAGAAATTGCTCTAGAAAGTTTGTGCCTTTCCTGTAATCTCACAAAGGATTTCTTCTGTTTACTGTTGCTTAGAACTAAGAAGATGGATATTTACCCAAGTTTTCTTGGCTTCCTTTTGCTCCCTTGATATCCTAGAGTTCCCTGTAGAGAGGGCCAAGAACACACAGTCAAAGCAGAGCAGCAAGTCGTTAATTTTTAATTCAAAGTGATTTTGTGTTGAATGCAAGCAGATGCTGATAATATCAGAAGTCACAGCATAATTTTTTTGATCAAAGGGCTCAAGCGAGCCTGATGAAGCATGCATCTTGCTCGTCTTTGATAAACCACATCAATTATTCACCGTGAAGGCAGACATCCTGACATGAAAGCAACAGATAAAGAGCATAAGCACATGTTCAAGACGAGAGCTGAAGAACTCTGGGGTGGGAGTGGGGAGAGGGCACTGGGGTGGGGTGGGGCTGGCAGGCTTAGAACAGGTATTAATACCAGAATTATTAATGGGAAACAAAGACAGTAAAACAGCTGTATGGCCACTTTGAACTTACATTTAACTGGTTATAATATATGTTATCCTCGGGGCTATTCAGCACTTTGGGCTGCTGACATCTTCGACGGGGTGGTTTCTGCTTCTGTTCAAGGCAGTTTTCTGAAGGCAAAAAGAGATAAGTGTAGTTTTAGATCTTGGCAGGGCCAAGGATTGCAAACAACTTTCTAGCTGGGAGTCAAAAGAATTCTTTCTTCTGTTATATACACATTTCTCATTTACTAACTTTGGTCATTTTCAGACGTCAGTAGAAAGGTAAGGATACTGGGCACATTGGAAATGTTAAAAAAATGCATTAATTTGCTATATTCCGTATTGAGATGTTTGGAGCAAAGCATACCCGTGCCTCTTTGAATGATACGGGATAAGAACTATAAATAACATTGCTACTTATTAAGCAGTAAGCTAGGATATCTGTCATCCCAGGCACAGAAGTGAAATTTAAGAAGATACGAAGAAGGCATGTGTTTATAGCTTTGTAAGAATGTCAGGAATAAATCTTCAGCTGGTACAAAATGCAGCCGTGTGGCCACCCTTAGGCACCCAAAGGATGTAATACCTCTGCTGCACAAGTTGCACTGGGTACTGGTCTGCTTCCAAGTCCAATTCAAAATGTGGGGTTACGACCTTTAAAAGTCCTACATGGCATATGGGGCCTGGTTACCTACGGAACCCTCTTCATCCCTTTACATCCGTTCGCCCTACCTGGTCAGACAGGGAAGGTATGTTGCGGATCCCATTAGCAAAATAATTCTGATTGGCCGGGTCCAGGAAGAGAGCCGCCTCTGCTGTTGCTCACGCCATATGGAAACACTGCCCCTGGAGGTGAGGTGCCCCCCCCACTCTCTTGGCCTTCCATAAAGGCATAAAATCATGGTTCTGTGCGCTTCTTAAATATGATAAATAATAAATAAATGCACGACAGGTTGTTTTTCAGTATTTTGGAATCATACCTCTGAAAAATTCATAGCTTTACTACTATATCACCGAAACAGTGGCACATTGGAAAATTAACACTATGTGCAATCTGAATTGGCAGTACAAGAATACATTTTGGTGATCTAAAGGTTGCTTTCTGTTCCTTTTTTAATAAAACATTTTAGAACTGTAAGTCTGCAGCAGTGTAACAATTAATTAAGAAAGTGGCATTTCATGACACGGCAACAAGAACTACAGACAAAAACTGTGTTGCTGGATCAAAGGAATGATTTTTGCAACAATCAAATTAGAACATGGCAGTGTTGCCCATTTATTGTTTGATTTTGCAGGTAAACTGTTTTTAAATGCAAAGGAAAAATGTAAAGTGAAGTAGCTAAGTTATAAATACCAACACAAAAGACACCTAACGGTTATTTCCTACTTTTGCGCACGCCTCAAAAAAGACACAACAGTTTAATCAATTCAATTCAACTGAGTCAATTCGTTAAAAAAATGTGCTGCACACATTTTGAAGCATTTCTGAAATATTTTCAAAGTATGCAAAGTCGTATTGTTTCGTTCCTTCCAAACCTCAATGTTATTTCATACAAACATCAACAAATGGAACTTCTGCAGTACAGTAAAATGTATACTCTTTTTAAAAAAGTACACATGAGCTGCAGTTCCTCTTCCACATCAGTGATTCCCAATCTTGTAACTTCCAAGTTCCAGAGCTCCCGTGTCTTCATGGCTATTGCTGAGAATTCTGGGACTTGAAGTTCTCCCATCATCTGGTCAGAACCCATCCTCCTCCCCCATCACAACTGGATAAAGTTTCTTGGATGAGAAACTAAATTTCTTCTTCTTCCTCAAGGAAAAAAACAGTCCAGTTGCCTTTTGAAAAAGCACTTTTGAGACAACTATGACCTGGATGACTCAGAATCTCCACAGACATACAAATCTTAACAGATTTTGTCTCCTAGTTCAATGTCAAATAGCAGCCTAACAGACTGCTGTCCATCCTCTGCTTGAACACCTCCAAAGAAAGGGGAGCTCAGCCCAGCCCACTACTGAGTGTGTATCAGTCTGAATAATGGTTCTGGTGTCAAGCTATGGCTATTCTTAGCAAAGCTTTGCACTGAATTTTATTACTGAACTCCAATCTTTTTTTAAACTTTACCGTAAACTGTTTCATGATGTGACTAAAGAGGAAGCATTGTATAAATTTATTGAATAAAAATAATAACTTGCGCTTTGTGTAAAAATGTCTCTTGTATTCCTAACTACGTGAATGACCACCCCATATTGCATCCTGTGAATATTCAGCAGGTGCTTTGCAACCACATTCCAAGCCGGGACCCTAAAAAGCCAAGAGTCAACTGCCAAATTGTTAGAAATAAAACTAGCATTTGTTGAAATCTTCTCTGCTCATTTATCTGTTTTGCAACTGTTGCTGCCATTTTGTGAGCAATGTTTTTTTTGGTATCAAAATGATAAACTGAGAGCAGAAAGCATTATTCTCATTCTGATAGAGTTTTGGACCTAATCACACATCTCAATGATTGTGGTGAGGAATTCAAATCCAAAGTAGATAATGCTTTCTGCAGTGGTAGTTTGTGAGTAAAGGTAGTATCACTCCAACAGCAGGAGCAGGATTGCCACTGCTAGTTAATTTTATCCTTATTTTGCCCTATTTGCAGCTTCTTAACAAAATTACAAAGATGTCACACACCCACTTCTCTGAATAGGAAATTTTGATTCAGCTATAAAAGCACTGCAGTTTTTTAAAATTCCTTTAAGGCTTATTGCTTTAAGATTATAGTGAAGAGATTTATGCTAAAGCTTTAAGCTGAAATTTTGCTTAGTAGACTGAGACATTTCTGTATGATAACATGTTAAAAATAAATAAATAAATATAACTTCGAGAAATATTCTGTCTCTTCTACCAACATGTAATAAAAGTTTGTAAGAATGACAACTTGGGGACAGCAAATAGGAGCAGGAGAAATGAAAAAGAATTAGCTTCCAACACTCAGTATGTCTTCCCTACAATATTGTTGATATTACTATATCTCTTGTTAATATTCAAGTTGCTACTCAAGTTAATATTCAAGTTGTAATATTCAATTACTTTATTCCTTATTTGGCCTGTTTATAGACCAAGAAGCTTCTACCCCCATTTTGGCAGTCTCTGAATAACAACTTGAATTCAGCCATAAAAGACCAGCATTTATTACCTTAAATTAGTCATTATCCAACTTAATTATTGGAAACCTCTTCCTAATAGTCTTATGTCAAGGAAAGGGATAATGTATCTTCTTTTTAAAACCCTCAGGTTTTGTTCTAGAATGCATTACAGGTAAACAATTGACAGGGGGGAAATTGTATTTCCTCAATAATAATAAAAGAACAATAACAGGACATGTCATATTTTTAAAACAGACATGCTTTTTCTGTATCTTGCATATTAAACTGACAACTTTATATTTATTGAATTGCACTGAATATTTTATTTGGGTAAGTGTGATTATATACGCAAGGAATTTGTCACCGGTGCAGTAGTCTCAGTGTACATGCGAAGTAACAGAATAATGATAATCACAATAATAATAACAATAAGAGGGGAAATGTAAGAAAGATAATAAAAAGGATAAATAATAATAATACTACAGCCCTACTACATGGGTAAATATCCTTAGACATAAGACAGTACTGTGGGAATTAGGTGTTTGGCAGTGTGATGACCCGAGGGAAAAAACTATCTCTGTGTCTAGTTGTTTGGCTTGCAATGCCCTTTAGGGGCATTCCAAAGTGAGGAGTTGAAACAGTTGATGTCCAGGATGTGAGGGGTCTGCAGATGTCTTCTCAGCCCTCCCTTTGACCTGCACAATATACAGGTCGTCTATGGCAGGTTGCAATTGTTCTTCCTGCAGTCTTAACTATCTGTTGGAGTCTGTACCTGTCCCGTTTGCTTGCTATATACCAAACCAGTTATAGAAGTGCAAATGACAGACTCAATAATTCCTCTGTAAAACTGCATCAACAGCTCTTGGGGCAGTCTGAACTTCCTGAGCTGACGCAGGAAGAACATTCTTTGTTGTGCCTTTTTAATGATGGTTCTAACATTAAGTGTCCATTTCAAGTTCTGGGAGAGTGTAGAATCCAAAAATTCGAAGGACTTTACTGCTGATACTCTGTTGAATATGGTAAGAGGTGGTATAATAGAAGGGCTCCTCCTAAAATCCACTCTCATCTCTATACTTTTAAGCGTATTCAGCTCCAGATTGTTACGGCTGAATCACAGGGCCTGTTATTCAACCTCCTGTCTATATGCAGCTCATCACCATCTCGAATGAGACCAATGGCTTGCTTTTTCTTTTCTTTTTTCTTTTCTCTTTCTTTCTTTCTCTTTTTTCTTTCTTTCTTTCTTTCTTTTTCTTTCTTTCTTTCTTTCTCTTTCTTCCTTCCTTCCTTTCTTTCTCTATAAATTGAGATGGTTTTATATCAGTGAATATGACCATGACATGTTATGATCCAGAAACTATCATGAGATTCTATTTTAAAGATATTTATTAAGTTTAGGAATGAATGATATTATTTGGTATGTTTTTATATCTAGGTAAAGTATAAAAACAGTAACATTACAATATTGTGTGTGTATGTAAAATCAACACAACAAACATTATGAACACTGTTATAATTTGAAATTAAAAAGCAACATATTAAGGACCTTTTTGAATCTTTAAAAAGGGGTTAATTCTGAAGAGTAGGAGCAAGATGGGAACATGCTCTGAAGATGTGAGGTCACCATTTTGATCCAAGGAAAAACTAAGTGGCCTGATTGAAAGGTGAATTATTGAGTATACAATATGAATCTTAGTCAATTTACTCAAATAACTGAGTGGTTCTCTACTCAGGGCTCAGAAGATCACCAGTGTCAGTTTGAACTGATAATGTTTCAGAAAGCCCAGCCAATGTAGAGAATTGGTGGAGGGAAAAAAAATAAAGGTGAGATTTAAAAAAATATATCTAAGAAATAAATCAGGAAATGTCCAGAGTCAACAAAGCCTGTTAATAAATTACTGCATATGTTGGTGGTCAGTATTTAAACTGGAACATCTGCTTGAATGATTCAGAATTTGTGTAGGCATCAGAGATATTGTTTATTTCGACCTCCTTTAAGTGTCCCAGACAGCAGATGACCAAACTGAGAGCAGTCCCTGGGGGTGATATTTTGGCTTTTCTCAGCAACACTGTTCTATAGGAAAGGAGAGGGAAAAGGAAGGAAATATAGCATTCCAAACTCCTGTGGCCTGCTGATGAAAGATTTCCCCTTCGGTTCCTTCTGCCCCCTTAGTTGCTTTATTCTTCTCCTGTTTCCCCCGCCAGTATCTCTTTCCTTTCCCCTCTCCCCTGTACTCTCTGTCTTCCATTTTCTACAAAATGGACTTTTCATGTCTGCTGTCCTATTTTGTTTTCTATTATCAGAAGCAGGCAAAGCCCATAATTAATCCTTTACCTCCACCCACCCTTTCTTCTCTTTGAATATCATTCTCCCAGCTTAAAAGAATGGAAATTGGGAAGAGAATAAAGTAGGGGAAGAATTTAACTCCCCCCCCCCCCATGAGAAGATCATCTATCTCTCAACTGAGCTTAAAGCTGAGTTTGGAAGAGAACCAACTGCTCTGCCTGCAGGGTAGCTTCTTTTTTTGTGGAGCTGTAGCTTTAAATGTGGACCTGACTATGGATTCTCACCTCAGGATGCAAAAACTGGTAAACACCTCTTAAGATGTACATTGAATGTACATTGGTAATGTATACTGAAACTCCAGAAATGGAAAGGTTGGATAACAGTCTAAGAAAGGAAGAAATAATAAAAAGTAACACATCTTGGAGGGGTATGTATCTGCAAAATAAAATTCTGGAAACTTCAAGCTGTGCAGATTGTTGATTCATACCTATTTGCTATATCATACAATACTAGCAAGTATTAATGCAGGGGTCCCCAACCCCTGGTCCAGAGACCAGTACCGGGCCACGGCATGCAAGCAACTGGTCCATACAAACAAGCAATCATTGGGAATTATTAATTTACTTACTTTATATTTATTATTATATTTATTACAGTGAGTTCTTTGGATTAGCATTGTCTCATCCCCATCTGTTTTTATCCTAAGAAGACATCCTAAAAACTCACATAGTTGGAGGGAAGATGTTACAAAGAAGGACCTGAACTTTGGGGAAAAGCCACTGATTTATTTACTAGGATGGTAGTGAGGGGAGGTTTATATATCTGTGCCCAAAGCTTCTGGATTTTTTTTTGACAATAAATATTCCACACGTCATAGGATGGGGAATTATTCAGAAGCTGCTTCTTGTTTTTTACACTTCCTGCACTGACCATTTGACTATATGATATTGCTTTGTTGCACGATTATTCCAAGAAATGCCGCTAAGAGGAAATAGTTTCTGACAGAAAAACCAAGCCAAAGAAAAGGAAAAGAACCCTGGCTTCCTTGCATATTTTGAAAAGTGAGCTGATTTTTTTAACCCCCTGTTGGTTTTTATCCTGCTTTGGGTTCTACTGGGAGCCAAAGGAACCAGATTGCCTCCTAGCAAAGTAAACTGCAAAATTATTTCATATACTGAATTATAAGATATGTTTTAATCCTTAAGATACTTCAGAGAATGATACTGGAAATATCCCCAAGAGCTGTATGCTTCAGGGTTTAAATTGCCATTCCTTCTGAATAATCTACACTAATTAAAAGCTGGGAGGGGAACAGGAGAGAGAAAAAATACTTGAAAATGTTACTTTTAAATATTCAAGCATTAGAAAATTAGCACCAAGAAATGGAGGGAAAAAAACAAATTAATAGGACCATTTAAGAGTTTTCATTAATAATTAAGAAAATAAATACACACAGACACATGCACACATGAACATATATAGAGAGGTAGCAAACATAAAATGAAAATGTAACTTTTAATTATTGGCAAATATTAGCACAGACTCCAGGGAGCTCATCACAACATTGCAAGGTCCAGGTTCATGAAAATTTAAGCAATGTTGAAAGTTATGTTAATTTGTCCTTTGTTTTTTCTCCTACAATCTAATTTATTTCAAAGTACTTAGGAACCAAAGTGAAATATATTGATCCTGCCTTATGTAATGCATTATATTGAAGCAAAGACTTTTGTGCAACAAAAATAAAATATATTCTTCTGTGATAAAGTCCTTTTCAACTGTATTTCTCCTTTCCAGGTCTCATTTTTCCACCTGAGGTCTCAGAAAAATGATTTGATAACTAATAAATGCTTTTCTGACTACTACACCAATTAATGGATACAATATCCCAATTCCAAAGAGGAAAATATATTGAGATGTTAGTGTACAATTGCTCGTAAAATGTGGACTTTGATAGCAAGATTTCATTTTTATGGAAATAAAATCAGAAGCTTTGTTTAGAATTAAGGTATGTTTGAAGTCATAATTAGAATCCTTAAATGTAATAATACTCTGATTTTCTTAAACAGTCATAGTTTGGAAGATGCTGGATAATCAGATGATATCTTTGCCTTAAAAAATTCCCAGGAAGAACAAATAGTTTGTATAAACATAATGTTATCCTGAACACTATTTGTAAGTTATACAGAAAACATAGCACATGTAGGTCCATGAAATCTAGATATAATTTTAATTCAAAACTCACAATCCTTACTCCTTTCCATGGACTCAACGAATATCAAAATAACTACTGTACAGTGTAAGCCGTTTGAGTCACCCACAGCTGAAGATGTTCAAACAACAACAACAAAACCCTACCTTTAATATATGGACTCTTTAAAGCAACTTCATCTTTTTGGACGTACACAGAAGCCTGAAAAAAGAGCTTTAATGAATAATGCTTGTGGGATGTCCAAACTTCTCGAGTCATTTTCAAAGTGTGCACAACCCATTCCCAAACAGCATATTGTGAGAGATGTGAAATTGTGAAGTGGAAGACTGTTAAAGAGCCTGAATTTCTGCTCCACTGAGGATCTTATCTACTACTTCTTTGAGGATTCATTGATCCAAATGAGCCACCTTCCTAGGTGTCTATACTGGAGAAGGCATAATTATTATACCGCACATGATCTGAGCTTTCAAGTATTTTCTGTGCAGAATTATCCAAGACTTTCTTGGCTGCAGAAGAGGCTGCCCCAGTGGTGGGATTCAAATATGTGAACAACCAGTTCTCTGTGTGGATGCCGCTTCTGGGCCTGGGCAACAAAAAATTAGCTACGGGTTCTGCCGAAGTGGTGTGAACCGGCTGAATCCCACCACTGGGCTGCCCTCTTCTGCGCATCTTAAGATGATTCATACTTCTGGGCTTATTGCCATCTGGCTCAGCAGATTCTAATGACTCATGGAAAATACAAAACATAGACTTGAAGTGGATCATCCTTGCTCCTTCCCTCACTTCAGGTTCACTATTTGGAATATGAAATAAACTTCAGAGTTTAATTCAATTTAATTCAGATAAAATTATGATTATTACCTCCATGTTTGAGGATTTAACATTAAAAATGACCTTTTCATTATAACTTCAAACATCATACCAGGACAGATAACGTTCAAGGATTTCCCCAATTTTTTTAAAAAAGGGCATCCTGACTTTTTAATCACTTTGATTCCTTGCAACAGCAGCCAATTATATCATTGTTTACTCAGATGGAATATGTTCCTAGAGTCAAAGAATGCTAAGAAATTCATTAGGGTCGCTGCTTTGATGTCATGTGGATTCCAGAACTTCTAGCACAATTTAAGTGGGAGAGCTGCCTTTTGTTTATAACTTCTAAAAAGAGCCTTCTCAATCTTCCTGCACACATGCTCTCTGAAAACAGAAGTCATGCATTTTCCTCTGCCTGGTTTCATGACTTATGGTTTTATTTTCAACACTGTAATTTTGGGTGGAACCACATGGTTTAAATTTACAAGGCACACTAAACAGATCACACACTTTTCAAGATGGTGTTTAAAGTTTTTTTGTTCTTTCTTTCCTAAGCCTCTGGGCTGTCTCATGCATTATATTTATTACCAGTAGTTAAGGTGCCACAGTAGGCTTTGTTTTTGTCCCTATTGTTTTAATACTATTTCCCCTCTTTAGCTAGGTGCATATTGTAGTCACCTTTACCACATGGAATAGTACAAGACAGAAATAATAGGAAACCACACTCTCTTTTTAAGCAGCTTTTAAGGTCTGTTGAGTGTCATGGTTCCGACAGATGAAACTCTTCAAAAGAACTTCGAGACATTGTTTACCTTAAAGGATCTTTTATTCGAGAAACAAAGTATCGGCACTACATAGTTGAAACCAAAAACTAAATTCCCCTCCCCTGGATACAAAGTAACAAAGCACAATTCCCTCCTCCAATAAACAATCATAAATCACATTCCCCAATTAGCTTGAAGCGCAGGCTTTCTCCCCAGCTCTCCAGCCCGCCAAACCTCTATCAACTCTGGGCCCAATGACCTTGGGTTCCCATGGCTGAGTTATTATTGTTATGACTAACTGGACTCTCATCCACATTCCCCCTCCCAGCATCAACTAACTCTAAAAGCAATAGAGGCAAATGGCTGCATTTCCATCTGTTGTCAAAGCAAGAACATCCGATGCATTGACATTGAGATCTTTTGAAATCAAAGATTGAGAGTATGGGGGAGGATCATGCCATTCTCTTTCTCATTCACATATATTCACACATATCTGTGCTAATACTTTCCCATGTATGATATATGCAGACACCCATTCTGACATCTATTCGTCATATGGTCTGCCACAAAGACTCACAAACATGGATAATTACACACCTAACCTCAATACATAAACGAAGACACTCATGCAAAGCAATCAGATGTCTTCTAAAGCAAATTGCAATGTAAAGGAAATTGGGGATATGTTAACTCTTCTTCCCAAAGTTGTGATCCATCACTTCCTATTCCAACATTTGTTTGATGTATTGCAAGTAGTGTAGGAAAATATCCTGTTTCTAGAGAAGGCAACCAAATCAGAAAGGGGACATTCTACCTTTCTTTTTCAGAAGTGACACCTTCCTCTACCCACTCCATTCACTCCCTTGCATGGGAATTAGACTTTGAAAAAGCCACTCACTGAAACTAATGCAAGTCTTCTCTTCTTCTCCAAGATTAATTCTGGCATGGGTCTTTAAGGAGGTGAAGCCATGGGTCAGGTGTGGAAGTATCCAGCCCACATATTTAGTGACTGACTCAGGATACCCCTATTTTGAATCCCACCCCTGCCATGTATTCTTTAGGGAAGCTCCCAGCTACACTTCTTCACAAGCTTCAATGGTAATTTCCTTATAAGATTGTTTTACGAATTCAGAAACCATGTGTGTGAAATGCTTTGAGTGCAATACAAATTCTACATATATTATTAATGTTGATATTTCGTAAGTTTGTACCAGAATAAGACTGTAATTTCTATACACTGACCAGGAAGTAATCCTCACCAAACAGAATATATGGTTGTCGTTTCTAGTTTGTAAAAATTTAGATACGGGGGTAGGGGGTGGTGGCAACCCAGGTTAGGATTGACTGTATCTCTGTGTATCATCTAATGGTTGCCCAGATTTCTATAGCCCAAGTTTGGCAATTTACTTCTGAATGAATCTGCAGAAGATTGGGTTTTAAATCTGAGCTTTTTAGGTTGCCACAGTATTATTGAAAAACAAAGCAAACTGTGATGAACATGAAAAGTAAATACATTTCTCTTAAGACATAATCTTCGTATATGATAAATACAAATGTAAGCACATATAATAGGTATGTTTAAATATATATATGTCATATGAATATACTTGTTAGGAAACCAAGATCAGCTATAATGGAAGGAAGAAGTACTATGTATGCTACTTTACGCTTCCAAACATAAGACAGGATATATTATTTTGGTATGTGATGACTTGCCTTTTATTACTTTTTACAATATATATTTCACATCTCTTGTAATTTGCCATGCTACTTGATTGTTGTATTGCATGTATTGACACCATCCATAGCAAACAATGTAAAATGTGAAACAGCCTTTATAACCCAAGATGACTTTCTCATTACTGGTAATTAAATTTCTGTTACTTGTTTTATTGCTGCTGAATTGTGTTAGCTTTCCGCAATTTTTGTTTCTAGATGTTCATTTAGTAACTACTTCATACTACAAAGAAGTAGGCTTACAATGCACTCTTGGTAAATGCTTTACAATTTCCCATTGCTTCCCTATTATAACTCCCTATACGTAGTTATATGTTCTGTTCTGTAATTTGATTTTGTTCAATAACTTATATTAAGTTTATTATATTACATAGTGTCAGATTCATGTTTAATCTTACAGGGCTGTTATCTCTGCTGTTGACAGACAGCTACCAATCTTGTTGGTATCAAATTTGTATGGGGGAATTATATAGCCTCAGCCTTCCACCTGAATATATATAGGCCAATTAATTCCTATAGGGCTCACTCAGTGGTAAAACAACCAATTAAATACATTGTTCATCAGGATGTTCTCACCAGTGTTCTTGAATTTTATCACCAAATGTTAGACTGCAGCAAAACGTCTATTGAGAGATATTTATGCACTCCAACCATGTGTAAACATAGATGGGCTTTTTCTAGAACCCATTTAATGTGCTTCCTTCCACACTAATATCACAGGGGGTTGATTTAATAAGATTCCTTATCCTCAGAGACTTTGCCCTTGTGACTATAGACAGGTTAAAACTCTTTCCTACATTTTCTTAACAGTGGCCTTTATATGATATCCAAACATGTGCTGCATTTCCAGATTTGCGGGTCACAGAAATAACTTTTATATTCATTATTTTTTAAGAATGTTAATTCTTCATTCACTTTCTGGGTTGCCAAATACTTTTACTAAGCCACATAACTGCATGTTGTTTATTGTTTTAGTATAATCTTTTGGTAATGCATTTGCTATAGCAATAGCTTTTTTCTTATTTGAAATTTGGGTTAATTCATCACAAAATAATCAATTATATTATATAGTTTATTATAAATACACGATACAGTATATACAGTAGTATATTTCTGTATAACAAAGTATACATTAACGTTTGGCAATTAAAAAAGAATATCTATTGGAATTTGGGGAGGAGTGACTGCCTAATAAAGTAGGAGAGGCTAGTCTACTGGGCATCTTCCATAACTAACCATTCAGCAGCTTTTCCCCCCCAAGCTAAATCTACCATTAAAACAAGCCTGTAGGACAGCTGATCCATGGAGTGAGGAGGTGTCTTGTAAAGTAGGAAAAATAAAAGGGGATGATAGGAAGAGATTTTTGGTTTTAAGCATACCCTGATCTGGAATGAAATACTGAATAGATTACTCTAAAAAGAATATGTCAGTGACATCAACCCTGGCAGGAAGGGCATGTTGCAGATCCCAATGGTTAAGGAATTGTGACTGGCAATACTTAGGAAGAGGCCCTTCTCTGCCTTTCCCCTATGGAACATCTTACCCCCCAAGAGGAGAGGTGGCTCCCCTTTTTTCTGGTCTTCCTAAAGAGCGTTAAAACTGGTTCTGCCAACTGACATGGAGGTCTAAAAGTGATATGCAATTCTGGAGATGGTTGGTGGCTTGAGGGAGCTCTGTCTTTTTAACTTTTGAACCTTTAATCTTAACTTTGTTTTTAATTTGGTTTTAACTCTGTTTTGAATTCTGTTTTTAAATACGTTTTTACATTGCTGTGTGTCTTTTATTTGTAAGCCACCCAGAGTCACTCAGGTGAGAAGAGGGGTATAGCAATTTGATACAAATAAAATAAAATAAATTAATAATAAAAAAATAACTCTCTACTGAAAAAAATGGAATTATCTAAAATATAATTATGATAAATCATTGTAGTCTTTGCACATTTAGTTACTAATAAGTCAACTATTCAGGACATTCTGAGAGAAAAGCTATCTCAGCCTCTATGAACTTTGGGGAATGAGGATATTAATATTCCATACAATATTTACTGTTACAGAAAGAGAAAGAAAAAGGAACATATCAGAGCAATTATGGGTTTATTTGCTGAAAACAGTAAGGAAGAGACATCTAGCTTTATTTCTAGTCAACGTTCACTCCTACTGGTGCAATTAATAAAAGTTATGCATAAATCACAGGAAGATCATTAAATCCGCTGGCTCATACTGTTAAATAACTGCCAAACTCACACTGCACATAAAACAAATAGACAGTATATGTGCTGACTTAAAGATTTAAGAATACTTGTGGATTCTGTGGGACTGTTATACACCCACTTGCCTCTACGTTCAGTTTCATATTGAGCCTATGAGGTCAGCAATTTAGAAACAGAACCAATTACAAAAATCGTCTGTCTGCCCCAGAAACAAGGGAAGTGTGGCACTTCATTTTTGAAAATCATTTCACAAGCTTAAGTGGAGCCCTTTAAAAGAATAAATCACAGAAGTAATTTAAATCTCCAGTGCCAGACTGAAAGATGACTTGGAAAGCAAGTGTTCCTAAAGGAATGGACAATGCTATTAAACAATAGGAACTCAGAAACAGATAGCCAGAAAGTGGAAATATGAAGAATATTAAATTCATGCAGCAGATTAAAGTAACTACTTTTGCCATTCAATTTTGAGAGCATTAATGACCCTGAACTGTGGTGCAGATATTGGCAATAATCCAGTTTTCAAGAGGAAAACCCCTGAATTTCGCTAGTTCAGAATGTTTGGAACTTGATGACAATGACTGTAACTCTAGGTTTGTATTTGATTTGCCCAAGATCTTCAACTCTATTAACTTGTTCATTCATTCATCTATTCCAAACATAATTCTACTCTCAAAGTAGATGGGGCGGTGAATACTTTTATGGTTAGAATTCAAAAGAATCAATCAGAGCAAAACTAGAACAATCTGATGAATTAATGTAGTTTAGTAGAATGTTTGCTGAATGTGAGAAAATAGATGGAGAAATTTTAAAACATGCAAAAGCTGCTAGGAAGAGAGAGAATAGTATGTGGTCTGTTGCAAGGAATGACCATTTGTTGAAAGAAACAAAAATGGCTGCATAAAAAGTCATACTTTTCCCCACTTTGGCATATGGAAGTAAAAGAATGTTACGGTAGGTTAACTTAGTAGTAAATTAAATGTGGTGGAAATGTGTTACTTAAGAAGTGTGTGTGTGGCAAGACAAGGAAATGGAATCAAGAATGAATGTGGACTGAGTACAAAAAGGACCAACTAGTGTGAAAGAAGTATGTTAAAGTAGTTTGATCATTTAGAGAGAATGAACGAGGATCAAACTGCACAAAAAATATATGAAAGAAGAATCAATGGGTCAAAAGGAAACTGAGAAAGCCATCATTGGATGAAGTTGATGAGATCCTTTAAAAGAGAGGGTTGAGAAGTTTTAAGAACAAAAGGCTATGCATGAAGGAGTGTTTGGGTATGATAGAAGCAAGGATGGTTTGCAAAGACAGAAGCATATGGAGGGATGTGTGGAATGGAGATATTGTAAACTAAGTTTAGTTATACTTTTTTTGTGAATTGCTTTGGCTTATTATTTCCCACTACTTTTTTGTGGTTTGCATAATATTGCTTATTCAAAAGAGGAATAGTGTGATGGATAAGTATGCATGTTTCAAACGGAATCTGATAGACCAGGATGGCATAGCGATTAGAGTAATCTTCTCTAGTATCGTCCAGAGACCTTGGACCATAATCAGATTTAAGTACTTACATATTTGCTACAAAGAATTAGACCCAAATCCCTATTCAATCAAAAAAAAAAAAATCCTTTGGTGAGATCAGCCCTGTTATGATCTTTTTGCCTAAATCTACCTCATGATGAAGCTGGGAGGGGCAAAAACAGTATATATATTCCCTGAGCTGAGATAAAAATTACAAAATTATCAACTATTAGAATTACATATATATGTATATGTATAGACACACACACACACAAACACACACACACACAAACACAAGCATATTAATATATATATATCAATGTAATGGAGATAGAATTTGTAAATTTACAAATCATTCCTCACTTGCAGTTTAAATTGGCACTCATCTATTCTGATAATCCTAGTATCATTTGCTTACATGATACTGGCCTTATCTAGTTCCCAGCCCAGAATTTGATAACTTTCATCATTTAGGATTAAAAGCAGCTTTTCCTGCTTAAATTAAAAAGAGCTTAGTATAGCAACAATCATAGGGTGATTTTTCCTCTTGTTGGGGCTAAATCCTACAAGTGACCAGCTCCTGAGTATTGCTATAATTGTGAGTTTATCTAAAGGAGTAACATGTCCAGTGGTGGGATTCAGCCAGTTTGCACCACTTCGGCAGAACCGGTAGCTAATTTTTTGTTGCCCAGGCCCAGAACGGACTTCCGGAAGCAGCATCCACACAGAGAACCGGTTGTTCACATATTTGAATCCCACCACTGAACATGTCTCTTTCCTTTGGCCCCAGGTGGCATCTACTACTACCATGTTTCTTTCTTTCAGCATTTCTTCATTCTCTCAGAATGAAGTCCAAGATCCTTCCCATAATTTTGCCCCACCCTGTCTTTTAAATTCAAATTTTAATGCCATGCTAATGCCTATCTATTTATACGTTTAATGTTCATTGTTTTAGCTGAAAGCCCTGAAGCAGCAGTTACAATATTAGTGAAGTATAAGCACCCTGCTTCTCCTCATCCAGTTCTATTTTCTTGCTTTCCAACCCATGTTACCTAATGGGAGGATGTAAAATAGAATTTGTTGCCCCTGTTTCACATTAAAGTTGACTGTAGTCATAGTAAACTTCTCAACAAGTGAAAACATTTATAGTAGTATAGGCACTACAAGAGACAAAACAGCAGGGACTGAGATCTGTTCAGCTCTTACTGGTTGCTTTGACCACTGGAGGCACAACCCTTTCTCCTTGGTGATTGTTGGGTTGCCTCCCTGGAATGACATGACACTGGGAAAACACTAGATCAAGATTTTGTGCTTCCTGTTTCTCAGTAAACAGTTGGCAAAGTACCATTCACTGGTGGTGGGAGTGAGGTAAAGACCAGCTATAAGCCACCCAGTTACCTGGAGGCAAGATGGGAGACCTATAAATTTTATAAACAAACAGATCAGCCAAGTCAACTTGCTTTGCCTCAGTCTGTAGCAAACTTTCTTAAACTGATTGTCTAGCTGTAACTTAGAACCGTCTAAAACTGGGGAAATAATTAAAGGTCTAACCAAGGACTTAGGAATTATTAAGGCAATGTCTAAGAATATAGGCAATTCCAAACAGGGTCATTGTTTGTAAAATTAAGATGTCCAGGTTTGATAAATTCAATATTTCCAGATATTGAAGAAGTCCTTTAGGTATTGCTCCAATGGCTCCAGTCACGATTGGTATAACAAATAATTTCTTTTTCCATAAGCATTCAACTTCAATCTTCAAGTACTGATAATTTGTAGTTTTCTCCCATTTTTTCCTAAATCCTATAGCCACCCAGAATACCAACATCATTGAAGCAGACTTTCTTCTTTTCAATAACTGTTATATCAGGTTATATAAACAAGGTGTCTGTTTGAATCTTAAAAAAGTCCTGTAAGAATTTGTTGTTGTTGTTCATTTTCCAATTAAGCCTTCCTAATGTGATGGTCCCAGTAATTTTTATTACATTCAAATCCAAACCTTAGCAAAGTTAGCAACTAAATCATGCTGCTGCTTATAGTCAGTTTCTGAAATTTTCTTGCAGCTGTTGATCAAATTGTCAATTGTTTCATCCTTTTTACTACAAAGGCAACATTTGCTGTTGTTTGTTACATGTTGAATTTTATTGATTGAGCTGCTAAAATAAAGCCTTCAGTTTCTTTCTTTAATACTCCTGATCTTAACCAATTCCATGCAGGCTTTTTTTATCAGCTTTCCCTTCTATAGCCTTCAACTATTGACCATGCATTGGCTTGTTCTTCCAGTTAATAAATTGGCTTTCAATTATTTCTTTTCTATATTCACTCCTCACTTTTGTTGTTTTCAAGAGCTTTCCTTGACTGACTTCTTTCAGCAAGAGTTCTTGGCTTTTCTTACTATAGTCATTCAGTCATTCATTTCTTCCTCCACTGTTCGTTTCACCTGCAAAGTCTTCTACCCCCTTCAGGTCTTGGCAAATATAGCTGATCAATATCACTTTTGGGATGCAAAGCATGGTGTATTGTCATTAGTTTTCTTCTCTTCTGATCCAAGTTATCAAGTTCCATCTGGGCCCTGTCAACTATTCCTGCTGTATATCAAAAAGCAGGAACTGCCCAGATATTAATTGCTTTAATGACATTTTTCACTATTTAGCTTTGATTATTATTATTAAATGGGCTCTGCCCACTTCACTATCACAGCTCACCCACTTGGCATTTAACTTGTGGAAAAAATTGTTTGATACTCAATTCATGAAAAGTTGCCTAGACACAGTTGCCTAGACACTGCTAGACACAGTATTCTGTGACAGCCAAGCTTTTCCACTGGCTGAACTTTATCATTTTATTTTGGATTAAATGCATAATACATTGTTCATATGAAATTTTCACCATAGCAGGAAAGATACATATTTTTAAAAAGAACTAAATAACCATAGACAATTGTTTTCTTTTTACAAAATAATTTTTAAAAGGTATTTTAATGCTTTATGTATCAATAATTTCTTATTAGCTTTATCTTAACATTTTTAAAATATGTAAACTAATTGATACAGTATTTGCTTACCACATCTTTTATCACCTGAGACTGCAGGGAAATATCTAACACTCCAAACTAGTATGCTAAGCAATCAAATGACTTGTCTCTACAAATAAGGATAGTATAAATGTGCATGCTCGTATTTAACGGTGCTTTAATGTTGATTTCAACTGGCCAATCCCAGATATCTGACGTACACAATAACCCCAGTTCCTAAAAAGTCTTGCTGTTATTTATCTCTTTAGATATTTGTAGGAGGACTTGAAATTGATTTGAAAATAAGAAACCATAGACCTGCTCTTTCCTCATCTGTTCTTGACCCAGGTACTAAGGACCGTGTCGCTTAAAGATGGAATTCCTGATTCCAATTGCTGTCGTAACCCAAGGACTACCTACAGTATAACTCCAATTTTCCTTGCAAGGAGCGGGGACTCTCAACTGTTGTTGTAGAAGACTGGGCAATGGGCAATATTTTTTTATGGCAAGGTATTGGCTGATATGTCCTGGTATTGTGCTGTGTTTTAAAGATAACAACTAATAATTAAAAATTGGTTTGGAAGTCATCTGGTAGCCAAAGCAGCAAAATTATAATAGGTGTTATTTCACATTGGTTGGGTTGCCTGGTCAATACTCTGGTTGCTACATTTTGTATCAATTGCAGTTTCCATGTCATTTTCAATGGCAGCTTCACATATAGTATACTATAGGACTCTACCTGAGCCTAATCAGAATATGAATTAGCATTACCAGAGCAACCCTAACACACCAGCCAAAGTGATCCTGGTCAAAAGTTTCACTTATTTCTTGAGCAGGAACTGAGAATTCAGGAGGACCCCAGGACTCCTTCAGAGGAAGTGTGGCCCAATATACAATAACTACCTAGTTTGTTGTTATTGGGGTATCCAGCTATATTGTAAATTGTGACGGTAGTTCTACTGGGTGGCTATCAAGGCAAACAAAAAAATAATTGAGAGTTACCTTTTGGCAAGTAACATTAAATACATCCTTGGCAGAAAGAGCCATTGTGCTAATATATATATAGATGTGCACCAAGTATCTTAAACTCAATTATATAGTACCGACAAATTCCTATATTCATTTACTCAGAATTAACCTCACATAATACAACAAAAGTTCCCAAGAAAGTTTACCTTAGATTATAAACTATGACTATTTCTATCCTGGATCTTCTTTTGAAGGAAGATATATATCATATACTTAAAAAGTTCACTATTTTAACCGCTCCATAGCATTAAAAATGATTTACGTCAGGTTATGATCATACACATTCTTTTTATTTATGGAATATCATTAGTAACTGTGGAACAGCTAATCCAAAATTGGATTTGTAGAATTTTTCCTGTATTATCATGATATAAAGATTAATTGCCTTTCATTACATATTGACTCTACCATCTGCACAGATGCTATCTTCCCACAGTACATAACTCTCAGCTGAGACTAACTCTCAGCTCTAACCCCTCCATCAAAGGAATATTATGTATCACCTACTGGTGGATGAAATTCTAGAGAATTAATTCAGGACAGCTAAGAATTGGATTAGCCAAGTAGCCAGTTGAGATCTATAATTAGGATCCACCATGTTTGTTTTGTATACCTGCAAAAACTTTGTCAAGAAAGAGGAGATGTGCTATAACAGAAATAGGTGAAATTTATTGGAGGAAAACATTTCTCCTACAAGTCAAACAAGTGAGACTTTCTGACACACTTATAAATACTATCACTGTTTGTTCTGTTCACCTCCTCCACATGATATGAAGGGATATGAGCAGTGGTGGGATTCAGCCAGTTCACACCAGTTCGGTAGAACTGGTAGCTAATTTTTTGTTGCCCAGACCCAGAATGGACTTTTGGTAACGGCATCCACACAGAGAACCGGTTGTTCACATATTTGAATCCCACCACTGGATATGAGGTAATCCACATGATCATAGTTTTGTTTGAGATAGGAGAAGCCAGCATGAGCAAGCTCTCTGGTACACCATCCACTGTGCTTTTCTTTTTCACTTTTCATCTTTTTCAAGCATGTGAACCTGACACACACAAAAAACTGTTATACAGAAAAATATCCTTTAGGAGATTGTTGAAAGCACAATTGCTCAAACATAGAGCAATCAGAGAGATTCTAACAGTTATTAATTCACCAGCCAGCCTGTGCAATATAACTTTTTAAATTTGTTTGATTTTTATTTTGCAGAGGTTTAAGCAGAAAATAAAAGTACACTAACATTTAACAAACTTTCGTAAGGATTAAGACATCAAGTTAGAAACTGGGAGACTATGAGTTCTTAGTTTCTTCATTCCTTAGGCACAAAGCCAGCTGGGTGGTCCTGAGCCAGCCACACTCTCTCACCCCTAGGAAGCGGGCAACAACAAACCACTTCTAAAATCTTGCCAAGAAAACTGCAAGAACTTGACCAGTCAGTCACTAGAAGTCAGAACTGATTCAAAACTGCACGCCCCCCCCAAAAAAAAACATGTAACAAATCCTCTTCTGTATAAGAGTATGTAATGTTATAAACCAAATATATTGAAAGCACCCAAATAAAGTTCCTGTCTGATGGTTTCCACAGAGAATATATATATAGAGGAAATATTGTATTACTACCAATCTATGAGTTTGAGCTAAGTTGGAATTAACAGTCCTTTAAAATACAAGAATGCTAAAGTAAGGCTATCAAATCTGTGTTACAAAACTCTAGACAACCACTAAATGTCAACAAAGAGATATAGAAAACTCTGACTCAATAACAAGGCAGCAAAGGACTAGAACTTTCTGTCTCCTTTTGCTATCATCTAGTATTGGTCCAGACTTTATGCAGTCCAGGTCTGGTAGCCTTAATTAAGGATGCTGATGAGCTTTTTTATTGTTCAGCATTTGTATTTATTTAACTTCAGAGCACTTGAAACAGCTGGGTTTTTTCCTGCCATCTGTTAGATAAGATTAAACTTATCTTTATACCAGATGAAATTTAAGATTATTTGTAAAAAAAAAAGAGCATACAATTTAATGATAACAGAATCAGTCCTGTTATTCTAACAGCCACTTAACACACAGTCCTATATATTGTGCATAGTCCTTATGTAATATGTTTAGTCTGGAAATTTAGAAGACAATTGCTTGAAATATGGTAATGTGTAGCTGAAAGTTCATTTTCCAACAGCTCAGATCTTACAAGTTCAATTAATCACATCCTCATTCTTTATAGATTGGCAAGTTGTGAAATTTCCCTTGGAAGTGTTTTGGGATGTAAAAAAAAGCCATCCACAAATTTTAGAATTACCTTCAAACCAGAACATAAAAGATTGGTGCTAAACCATTAATCCTGTTCAGCTCTGTATGAATCAGGTGCACAGTCTGCACTATCCTTTGCAGGATTGATCAGAGTTTGATTATCTCTTAACTGTCAGATCTGGTCACAGTCTGAACGAAGGAAATCTTAATTAGTGCACTGGTATTGTGGCAAATTGTTCAAGATCATAGGACTAAGTGCTATCCAGTCAACAATTGTTTCCTCCCAAATCTGATTAGCTATCTAATTACAAGTTTTTAAGCTAGCCTTCTCTGCAATTAGTGTATTATTGTAATGGGCTACCTTGAGGAACAGGAGGAAAAGCCATAACCAAGAAAATGGTTGGATAACAGAAATCTGAGTCTAAACAGAGATGTAATTTGAGAAAATGTCTTAGATTTAGACTCTCCCTAGTTCTTTTGTGGATAAAGGCAGTTGTTGTAACCCTATAATAAAGCTAGTTTTAGTATTCATAACTTTGGGTTCCATATCTGGTCTTCCTCGGTGGGCTGATAATTATCATGCATGTTGGTACTGAGTTCTGTGTTGTCAACACATTGCCCAAGCATTTCTTCCAATGTGTGCTTTGGAGACACAATCCTTGTTTTCTATATTAAGTTCTAGGCACACTACATTTGATCTTAACTCAAAGGCCAAGAAGCACTACAAGTACTTAATATGATTGGTTTGGGTACTGTCTTTTTAAGAGGCAGACCAGAAGGTTTAGCATGCACAATCCATATAAATGAACTGAAAGGAACCCAATGAGAATAATAAGAACTTCAGAAAAAATAAATTTGAGATCTTACGTATGTTTCTCCAATATAGGACTATACTGTGGGTGTGTTTTTTATTGTCCTGAAGGCTGGCCTAAAATCAGTGGTGGGATTCAGCTGGTTCGCACCACTTTGGCAGAACCGGTAGCTAATTTTTTGTTGCCCAGGCCCAGAATGGACTTCCAGAAGCGGCATCCACACAGAGAACCGGCTGTTCACATATTTGAATCCCACCACTGCCTAAAATTATGTTGCTTACCAAATCTGCTCTGCAATACAATGCAGTAGAGTACTTTGTCTTTCATGTTTGCCAATGGCTTGACTTTACCTTGAATTTGCTGCATCTTCCAAATGTATAAATATATAAATTGTAGAATAATCGAAACCAAGTAGCTGTGTTTCCTGGCTTTTAGCGGACTTGAAGAGAAAATGTTTTACAAATGAAAAATTGAGCAACAAATGCAAAAATGTAAGTCTCTTATGTCTAATCATAAAGGATCATGATTAAAGGAAACTCAGATCTAAGGTGACTTGACAGACAAAGAGCACTGAGAAAACTATACGGTAATTTTAATAATTCCAGCAGCAATACACAAGCTTAAACAAGATGGAAGGGAGGGAGAAGAATTAATTGGGAGTCTGCCATTAGAGACATACAGAGCAGTTTTGGAGCATGCATAGCAGTGGCTAAATAACATCACAAAAGCTGTCATACACAAAGGATTCTTAGGAAAAAACTGAGCGTTCATAATACCCCAGCATGATAAAAATCTTACCCATCAACAAAGATGTATGTATATGCACAGGTGTGTACATGTGTGTGTGTCTTTGAATCAGTCTTGATTCCTGGCAATTACCTGGACTAGTCTCAGCATTTTTGTTGGCAAGAGTTCAGAAGTAGTTTGCCCTTGTCTCCTTCCTAGGATTGAGGGTCATTGGCCCAAGGTCACCCAGCTGGCTTTGTGCCTAAGGTGGGACTCTTAGTCTCCCAGTTTCTAGCCTGGCACCTTAACCGCTACATTAAAGTGGCTATGGCATGGCATGGCATGGTATGGTACAGATGAGATGAGATTAGTATAATAATATATTAGCTTTGTCCAAGTTCCAGCCAGCTCAGGCCCTGACTATAGATCCCCAAAAGGAAGGAAGGGTAAAACATTCTTGCCCTAAACTTCTCATCTTGTCTTTTGATTCTTATGTTTGATAAAGGGTTTGCCTTGAAGTGATAACTGATTTACTATCCTATAAAGACAAATAGTTGTGCATTAAATAGAGAATTAGCCTTTGCAGTAAAAATAGAATAGAATAGAATAGAATAGAATAGAATAGAATAGAATAGAATAGAATAGAATAGAATAGAATAGAATAGAATAGAATAGAATAGAATAGCTTTATTTGGCCAAGTGTGATTAGACCCACAAGTAATTTGTCTCTGGTGCAAAAGCTCTCAATGTACATGCAAAGCAACAGAGTAATAATGATCATAATAATGATACCAATAAGAGGGAGGAGTAAAGGAGATGAGAAGGATAATAATAATAATAATAATGCTATAGCCATACAACATGGGTGAATATACTTAGCCTAGAACAAACAGATTTTTTTACACAAAGATTTGCTATTATGTTATAATGCTATTTGCTATTAATTATAACTTTAGTGTACCCATGTAAGCCAAAAATGTAAATTGTTTACAAGAAAAGTAAGTACAGTGTTTTTAATATTAGAATGGGAATTGTCATCCAGTCAGATGGGAGATGCTGTGTAGCTGCATATTGTCTTTGACTGGCAGAGCTATATGAATTGTTCAGCCTGATGGATCCCGAGAACCCTGAAAATCTCTTAAGTAATGCAATGAAAGAAAAACTCAGATGGCTCTGTATTAAAAGAAGCCAGCAATGTGAAATAAGGAGTAAAAAGCCTGCACCATCATACAAAGACAATAACCCTTATCTTGAAGCAAGTGCATCATGTATGTATTGCAAGGACAAATGAAGAGAAAAAGTAGATACCTGAGGAATGCAGAAGCTGACTAAATAAAGAAACCAACAAGTGGCTGCTCATTAATTAGCATTGTGCAGGGTGAAAGTTTGCATAGCAGCAGGAATTATAAAACTCTAAAAAGAGCAGAGTGCAAGCCAAATGCTTCTTATCGGGATAAGAGCTTCCTGTTCTCTCAGACTGGTGCTCGGCCAGTTCTAGTAGCAAGAAGGAGGAGTGGGTGTGTGAGTGTGTGCGTATGTAATAAAACTTTATTGTTACTAGACTCAGTGTTTTTGTTATTGTTGCAAGATCCTTCTAACTAGGTAAAAGTCTCTCTAAAACCTCTCCCTAAAATATGTCTCACTTTAGCGGGGTGCATTGATTTTCCCTGAATAAATTCCCTCCATTGATTAAGGTTAGGTACCTAACAGTCTCAAGACACCTGATCTCAGCTGCTTGCAAATTGCAGGTCAAAGTAAGGGGGGAGAATTGGAAGGGCGTAACTCAACAGGAAGCCTAAGGTAGCATGACTGACTAAGTGCAATCTATAAAAAATTAAAGCTTAGTGAGATTTTGAAATTTTTTGTTAACAGCTATGGATGGAGAATGATAGGCAATAAGTCTTCCAGAAAAATTGGGGATTTGTTTGGGGAGTCATGGGATGGTTTTGGAAATCTGCTGCCCGGCCAGTAACAGAGGCCATGGGTTCATCCCAGTCCTTTGGACCATTAGTTGGAAATGGATCTGTCGAATCCAAATCTTGGTTTGAAAGGTGAAATACCACTTTAGTGAATTCGAATTGGATTCTGTCAATGCCACTGAGTCTAGGTGACATACTGGAAGATTTAAACAAGAGTTTAAAAGAACTTTCCAGCAAGCAGAATTTAGATAAAGGTTCTATTCAATTGTTTTTAAGGGACTGCAATATTACTGAAGATATTAATTTTTATGAACTATGATAACATTTGGGGGTTATAAACAAAAAAAATTAAATAGTAGCTTTTTTGACAGTTTTTAAAACATTTTGTTTAGGACAATTAAATACATTATATGTAAATTAAATTTACAATCAAAATTTAAAACAGAATACCCTGAGTAGGATTCCAAATGTTGCTGGGGTAATGCAGGAAGCTAAGTCTGGATAACTAGAATCCTGATTAAGTTCATCTGTAATTGAGTAGGTCTTCAACTGGTTGCACTGATAACCTGACCGGAGATGGAGCTGAGATTATTTTCAAGTAGGCAAATAAAGTTTTGAAGGAACTACAGCTGGAAAAAACACCTCCTAACTCCTGGAGATCCCAATTAGTTATTAGAGGATATTTGGGGAGATGGTAAATCCCACTTTTTTCCAGCCAGGATTCAACAAGTTTTCCTACTCTTTATTTTTAAAAGAATTCAAATGTTCCCATTCCCAGCAGAGAAAGGGACAGGATAAGCTGTAATGGAATGCATGGGTGACTTTGAAGAAAAGGAAGAAGAGATACTCCTAGGAAACAACCAAATAAGAGTGGTAGGAGCCCACAGTTGTTTAATGGTCAGGAAAAGAAACTAGGGAAGGACCAGTCTTAATGGAGCAAGCAGTTAAAAGTGGAGGAAGGGAAGTTTGTCCTTTCAGATTTTCAGGATTCCGCTAATGTAGCCTTATAATAAAATAGATTTAGCTCATCTACTTGTGTTTCCTGTCTGGTTTACCCAGGAGGGCTGACATAATCTGACTCAGTTCACGATCAAAAGCCATCTCTCACTCATGAATGTGGATTGATCTTTTGGCATGAGGCTGATTGTCTCTGACTGCAAATGTCAGAGTTTATGGTTTGCATGTTCACCACAGGTTATCTGCTAATCACTTTTAATTATACTAATAGGTGAACACAGGAAGGGGAAGCATCCAGACACCAAGGAATTGGAATAATGATGATAAAAAGAAGCCTCCCAGAGTTAGATATGAGGCTTTAGGTTGAATTGGGTGACTAAGAGGAAATTGCCAAAAGGCTTTTCAGAGTTGGGCGATTCAGTTATACAGAAGTTTCACAAAGGCAACTCAAAGTACTTCTTATCTTAGTGAGATTGGGCCAAAGTTTCCATTAAACATTATGAAGAGATCCAATAAAAAACAAGAGTAAGAGATTCTCAGCTGCAATATGAGCCATACTACCAGACAATGGAAAAGTGCATGGGAAGAGGTGCAAAAGAAATGGTAGGTTCCCTACCTAATAATGAATGAAGCTTGCCAAATTCCAAACAACTACAACACAACTGCACAAGCATCACAAATATTGCTTTTTGAACATACAATTCCTAGACACAAGAGACGGTGTGAAATCAATCAAAACATTTGGGGCTTTGTGTTAACCATATCTGATAGACTCAAGATTCAGAAGGATCTTGATAGAACTGAGCATTGGGTCCTACCCAAAAAGATGCAGTTCATGGGTGAGAAAAGTAAGGTTCTGTACTCAAGCAAAAAACAAAACAAAACAAAACAGCTGCACATGTGCAAGCTAGGTGGTACCTGATTCAATAGTAGTACCTAGGAAAGGGATCTAGGTCTCCTGAGGGGATCATCGTCAGCAATATACTGCAGTTGCCCAAAAAATCAATGCAGTTCTAGGCTGCATAAAGATCAAGGCAAGTGATGATACCTCTTTATATTGCACTGGTGAGCCTACATTTAGAATATTGCATCCAGTTCTGGTCATCACGATACATAAAGGCTGCTAAGGCTCTAGAAAAAATGCAGAGAAGAGCAACAAAGTCGATAAGGGGTCTGGAGGCTAAATTCCATGAAGAGCAGCTTAAGAAACTAGGTAAGTTTAACTTAAAGGGAAGACTGAGGGGCGACATGACAGTCTTCCCATACTTGATGGGCTGTCACAGGGAAGAGGGTGTTGATTTATTCTCCACAGCACCTGAATGTAAGACAAGAAGCAATGGATGAAGCTAATCAAAGGGAGATCCAATATGGCAATAAGGAGGAATTTCCTGACAGTGAGAGCTATTAAGCCTTACTTGCCTCCTGACTGCTCCATTGCTGGAGGTTTTCAAGAAAAGAGTGGACAACCATTCATCTGAAATTGTGTGGGAATTTCTGCCTTGGGCAAGGGGTTGGACTAAAAGACCTCCAAGTCCTTTCCATCCCAATGATTCTATGATAAGGCCTCACTTGCTTATTCAAGAAGAAAGCAAAACTTCTAAGATTGCAACTGAAAAAAAAGGGAAAGGAAAGGTATGAGTTCTCTTACACCAAGAACAAAAACTTTGCTTTGATGCATACTGACCATTGGCATTTTAAAATGGAGCAAGCTGTTCTGATTTAGTTGATAATCATTATTTAAAGAGGTAAAGACCCTTTGAGTTGAACTCCTATTGACAAGATATACTCCATGTTATTTTCTCAAAAACATTATGGAAGGGGTTCTCAGTTGCCTATTTCTTTTTTGTTTTTTTTTCTTTGGGGTGGATGGTTGCTTCTCAAGCTTTATCTCAAGTCTAGTTTACAAGTCCTTCAAAGGTGTCCCATCTAAGTATTAAATAGGTTTAATCCTGCTGAGCTTTCAAAACCAGTCAAGGCCAGTGAAGTGCTGCCCTTACCTGCTGAGACAATCCTTACTTAAGAGAACTAGGGGACATACTGATACTACTTTCTCCAACCCGGTACCCTCTAGGGCAGGGGTCTTCAAACTTGGCCCTTTCATGACTTGTGGACTTCAACTCCCAGAATTCCTCAGCCAGCATGCCTGGCTCTAGGGCAGGGGTGTCAAACTGCTGGCCCGCGGGCTGGTTTCATCATACCGAAGCCACGCCCACCCCATTGCAGGCAATGCAAAAAGAGTTGCGATACGTCGCGACACATCACATGACGTGGCAAGTTTGACACCCATGCTCTAGGGTATGTTGGAACTACAACACTCAGAATCGTCAACCAGCAGAGCCAAAGGTGGTCAATTCTAGGAATGGTAGAACACATTTAGAGGGAACGAAATTGAGGAATGATCACATAAAGCTACTATGATCCTGTATGCAGAATAAATAAGTAATACCTGAGAAAAAGGTTCAGTTCCATTAACCCTCTAGTCAATTTTGCTTTATTAACAACCAATCTGATCATTGTTCCCTATGAAAAAAGATATATCTCAAGATATCGTTTATCACCTTGCCCATGTGCATATTTCTCTAAGCACCATAAACTTATTTACAGGGAAACCTGCATAGGATTGGGCTGCAAAGTCTCTTGAAAGGCTGGTCTTTTCCTTATTTATTTATTTATTTTTGCTATATTTCTTAGAATAAGGGGCTATTTGCCATTTTATTTTGGCTCAAGTGCCATATGCTTAAGCCATCCCATCAGACATAGAGAGCAATTCAGGCTTACTGGTGTGTGAAAGAATTTGAATTTCCACGCTTTCTGAAAGTGCTGGAAGAGACTATTAGTCTTCAACAGGTTTATTTCTTTAATGCTTACTCATTTAAGAGTGATTGATAATCATTGCTTCTTTAAGTGCCTTAAATGCATTACTAGGAAATTCTGTAGTTACATGCTTGCTTTTTCCACCTACTTTTTTTGTGTGCATCCAATCAACGGTGCCACTTGTTTTCTTCAAGATCAAATGATAGCTGGGGCTCTTTTGACACAATATTTGTTAAAAGTGAGTTTGAATTTACATGCAATTGCTTCGATTAGCCCATCTAGAGAAAGCTGGATCCCACCATTTTTTTTCCCTGAGAGAAGCAATCTTGAATTTTTATTTTCCTTTGTTGGAACTTCCCAAAGAGTATGGAGGTAACGGTTTCATTTGGGAGATTTATTTTTTTTAATATGGAATCCTTATAAAAGTTCCAGCATAATGCACACACCTTCAAGAGGCTATGTAAAGTGAAAATCATAATAAGGAAATGCATTTCCTCTTGTATTTAGAGAAGATTGAGATTTTGCAGTGGAAACTGCTCAATATGTGACAGACTGTGACCATATGCCCACTAAATGAGAGAAAGCTCCATAAGCTGCATACCTTGAATGTGAGTAATATTCCAGATTTCCTGCTCCTTAATATTAATTAACTGAATACTTAATTAGAACACTATCAATATTTTTATAATAGGCACAGGACAGAATACATTTATAGATATTTGGGACTTATTCTATTGCCATACTGTCGGTTGATTGTTTAATTTGAATTGTTTTCAAATTACTATAATAATATGAATTGTCCTAGGATCTATTTTTTTAAAAAAAGGCTAAATCTAAACATTGTAAATATAATTCCCCTATCAGCCAGCAGAACTCAGAGCAAAGAGACATCTCCTCAGACTACAAACATTCCTCATCCATATTTCTTTGCCTGATAGACAGCCTTTGATCACATGCAGAAGCCAACCTTTCTCTTTGCTAGAAAGACAGTTCCTTTTTAAAACCAGGAGCAGAACTCCTAGAATCCAGTGGAACAGCTTGCCTTCAGAAATCGTGGGCGCTCCATCACTGCAGATTTTTAAGAAGAGACTAGATAGTCACCTGTCTGAGATGGTATAGGTTCACCTGCTTGAGCAGGGGGCTGGATTAGAAGACCTCCAAGGTCCCTTCCTATTCTATTCTATTCTATTCTATTCTATTCTATTCTATTCTATTCTATTCTATTCTATTCTATTCTATTCTATTCTATTCTATTCTATTCTATTCTATTCTATTCTATTCTCAACCAATTTGATCTGTTACACATCTGTCTACTCTCTCTCTCTCTCTCTCTACACACACACACACAACAAATCACCGGAGTCTGGTCCATTCAGGATCAAGTGTCTTTGTTTGATTCTTAATAATAAAACTTTTCCTTAAGATTTTAATTGAGAGAACTTTCCCAACAATTGCATCTCACTTCCCAGAATCATAAACCTCTGTTGTAAATATCTCTGCAGCACCCATTGTTCAGAATGTCTCTCTGTAAGCAAAAACACAGCATCTCTTGTTAGTGGTTGTCTGGTTAAATATAATGAATCCATTTTACAAAGTTGATCCATCTTGGCAACAAAGTCCAGTCCGTTACTCATCAATTTCATCATCTCTCAGTTTCTTGTACTCAAGCCCCTTTCAACCTTTTCCACCAAGCCTGCAGTTCTCAGACCAGGCTCTTTTTTCTTTACATCTGGCAGTGCCAAACCAGATTCCAGTCCGTCAGACTGTAAATCAAGTCTAGCTGTTATTCTCTGCCTTTGATTGTGCCCTATGATTTATTCAATACCATTGCTGACCTATCAAATTATTTATTAAAGTTTTCGGACAAAACTTTTAAGTTAAGGAGCATTTATTTTCAAAAGCTTACCAGAGAGTTTTATCTCTTTTTGTAGACATTGTGAAGACAAAAGTTCCTTTCAAGGGCAGGAAGTCATCAGTGTTGCAATATATTTATCAATAGCCAGCTAGGGGGACAACATATGTATATGCATGTTTTGTTTTTGTCTTTTTAATCCACTTGTTAAAAATATTTTTGTCTAGTTTTGTTTTTGTAATTTTTTTCTTTTTCTTTTTGGACTTTGTATTTTAACTTTCTGAATAATAATAAAAAAATATTGCTAAATAAAACCAGGGGCAGAGCTCCAACTGTGAAATGAGGCCAGGAAAAAAAAAAGAGAACTAAAATCATTCTCAGATTAAAGTTGGGGAATTTCCAAGACGCTGAAAGAATCCAGGTAAATGAAGCACAATGAGTATCTATTTCAAAAGTGTACTAATTCTGTAGAATTAAGTAAAATTTTTAGCCAGGAAATAGTGCTAATTGTTTATTTATGCTTCTATAATGTTAAAGCTCAACATTTTTATTTATTTGTAAAAATTATGAATTTAGCATATAATCCTACCCTTTTATCTCATTGTATAGGAAATATTTTGTTTTTTATTTAGAAAGTTATTCTAATCTATAACGTTAATTTGAATTATTTAACCAGCCGGGAGATTTGACTGTTAAAATTGGCTTGCTTTGTTTTGCGTTCTTGCTTTTCAAAACTGTCAGTAAGGCAGTACAGGTTGTAAGAGCCCTATGTCTCTTAAGGGTCGAGCAGACTTCTCCGGCACTGCACAGGAAGGAGTATATGCACCTTTAGTTCATAGACAGTTGCATAACTGTTTCATTCATATGTCTGTGAATTTTAACAGTTTGGCTAGGGGGCACTCAAACAGCAAAGCACAGAAGAGGAAGTTGGATCAACCAATCAACATGCAGGATGCACATCTTTGCTGGGAATGTTTGTATTGGCCTATCTGCAGCTGTTTGCAATCTACGCTTTCCCATCCACTCCCTTTGCAGGGTAGTATGCAGCGATGGCTACAGGCAATTGCGGGCAACTCTAAATGTAGTTCACAAGCTAGAGATAGGATTCCAGGTGAGTACCATCTGAAAGACAGGTGACCAATGAGAACTGCCAAGCTGCTATCCCAAAACAGGAGGCAGGGTCAGAGAGCTTTTGAGAGAGAAGCACTTTCCATCCTACAGACTCAATTGGTCTACTGGACTATATATTTCAAATATACAAATACACGTAATAATCCTCAAGGCCTTACTTGGGTGGATAAAACATTCATACTTTGCAGTAAAGTGTCAGCATATAAATGTTAATTTTGGATAGATTGCTTTCACCTATTGTTCCCTTCCTGGTACAGATTTGATATTTCAGACATATTAAAATATTGTCATTGTGGACAGGACAAAAGAAATGATCTGGATTTATTACTGAGCCCCTGGGCCATCTGCACTAGAGCAAGGATTTCTGACTCCCATTATTTACCAATAACAAGAAACGACTTTCTCACATGTACGTCTTAAATTAACTACTATGCCTCCTCTGCTGGCATGGGTGGGGCAGGGCAGTCCCATTGGGATGAGACGGTTCCTCGTGTAGGGCTTTAAAAGGTGATAACCAACACCTCGAATTGCATGTAGAAGCAAACGGCAGCCAGTGCAGCTCGTGGAACAGCAGTGTAACATGGGCCACTCTAGAGGCCCCAAAGACTGCCTGCGTTGCCACACTCTGTACCAATTCTAGCTTCCAAATAGCAATAGCAATAGCACTTAGACTTATATACCACTTCATAGTGCTTTTACAGCCCTCTCTAAGTGGTTTACTGAATCAGCATATTGCATCCAATCTGGGTTCTCCTTTTACCGACCTCGGAAGGATGGAAGGCTGAGTCAAACTTGAGCCGGTGAGAATCGAATTGCTGGCAGTCAGCAGAATTAGCCTGCAATACTGCATTCTAACCACTGCGCCATCACGGCTCATTCAATCCTTTTCAAGGGTATCCCCATGTAAACCACATTGTAAATAGTCCAAATGTGGGATGACTAGGGCTTGAATGACTGAGCACAGCAATGTCTGATCCAGGAAAGGCTGCAACTGGTGCACAACCTGGGAAGGCTCTCCTAGCTGCAACTGCCACCCGCTCTTTGAGCAAGAATTGCAAATCCAGGAACAACCACAGGTGTCAAAGTCTCAGATCTTGAAGCTCCATACACTCGAAGCCATTCGTCTTTTCAAGGTTCAATTGAAGTCTGTTGTCCCCCATCCAGGCTCTCATAGCCTTTAGGCACGGTGAGAGGGCAGCAACAGCATCACTTGTGTCACCAGGGGTGGAGATAAAAAGCTGAATATCATCAGCATACTGGTGATACTTCAACCCATGGTGAAGGATGATCTCACTGAGCAGCTTCATATAGATATTAAAAAGGAGTGGAGAGAGTACTGAGCCCTGTGGCACACCATAAAACAATGTGAGCTGGGTCTTTTACTCCCTATTAACACCAATTGGGACCGGACTTGGAGAAAGGAGCCCAACCAACACAAAACTGCCCATGGCTAACCTTACTTATCCTCTCTGCTCTTCAGTAGAAAGCCCATATAGTCCTTCATATTATTCTTCCTTCTTTTTTCACAAACCATTGGACTAATTCTTTTAAATACAGACCTTGCTTCACTCCCTAATATTTTTCTTTTGGCTTGCAGACATAGTTTATCTACCTTGTTTGATTCAACCTCATTTTATCTTAGCTGCCAACCATCCTCATATAATTGTTTCCAGATTTCCCTTACATAGGCTTATAGAATCTGAATCTGATTCTGCAAATGTTATGTAGGCAAAAGTGAGAATGAACAGGTATAGATAGTCCAAAAGGTATATCTAAAATATAAATTCTTGAGATTTACTGTGTTGTTTAAAATAATAACAACTACATCATCAGCAGACAATGCCCCTGCACGCAATAGGGAAAGATGGAGTAGATTGCTTTTGTAATTAATTTGTATTATTTAAAATTAAGGTGAAAAAGATTGACAGGATTACTCGACTTCTGCTGAATCTGTTGTCTATGTGTTTTTCGTCCTTTTAGGGAATGGTAAAGGGTTGTTTTTTTAACATAAGAATAGGTATATGTTAACAAGTATACCTTTCCATAGATTTCCTACCTTGAGTTTCCAATGGTCTTTGTGGACAAGGGAGCTGATGATCTGCAGCTAAACGGGGATGGCAGAAAGGTTGCAAATCTTTCACTTGGTCTGAATGCCTCAGAATGGCCAGGGATGCTGAAGTTTCAGCTAAAATCTTAAAAGAAAAGAAAAGGGAAGAAAAGAAATGAGTTGTTTTTCAATCAAGCTTGGTAGTCATCAAGACATGCACACACTATTTTACAACAACTGTATTATATTTAATATTCTGGATGGTCCCTGGCAAGTTTCAGTGCTAGATTGGAGACAGTCTTCCCTAAACTGATGCCTCCAGATGTATTCAACCACAACTCTCAACCCACATGATAGTTTATTATCACATTTGGAGGGATTCAACTAACCTCAGGGGAGGTTAGTTAATAGTACCTTATTATTCTGTCCAGTCAATCCAGTTCTGTTGAGCCCATATATGAGTGGGCCAAGCCCTGTGAATTTCCTCGGCAGCTGTGTTTTGTGACTATATCACAAGCCTTTTATTTTTTTTCCCCTTCTTACTACCTGTTTCCCTCCCTGGCACATAAAAACTGCGAATAATGGCATATGATATATGCTGATTTTTGCTCAAAGTTAATTTGTATCTTTAGAAGTTAAAAAAGCTATAGGAAGGTATTAATCTGCTTAACATTTCTAAGTACATCATCCAAGGGATTTTGTTTTTTTAATCTTACATATGCTCAGCAGAGCTACTGGCAAAAACTGTACATTTTCTTCATTTCATCCTTGCAACATCAAATGGTAAGCAGCAAAAATTGGATCAGACTTCAAAGACGGCTGTGCTCCCAGTCACGGAGCGACTCCTCCATTTCACATATTGAATTCAAACAGGATATCAAAGTGCTACCAAAAAACCTCAGGTCCTTGTGAGGAAAAAAAAAAAAGAGAGGATCTCACATCTGTAGAAAGTGAAGTGCACAGACAAATCACCTCAGGGACCAGCTAACGTTTATTCACAGCAGCAGATTTCCAGCCTTTTGATTCCGCTGTTCACTGTACCTCCCTGTCTTTCTACAGAACAAAAGTTCTTAGCAAGCAGAGCTTTGTCTCCAAGACTTGAAATATTCCCTAATGGTTTCATATTCTGATAGTTGTGCCAAGTAACTGGGAACATGCCTCTGAACTAGATTTAGGGATCTTGTATCATTATAGAGTCTGAATGTCACAGTACCTTGCTTGTTTGTTTTCCAAGAAAGCACTCTTTCGCAGGAGGACTGCTATTTCTCTGTCTGAAACAAGAAAAAAATGTTATTTTTTTTTCTTAAGCCAGCATTAACTACTATGTCATTTCCCTTCTGATTACTGTATTCCCTCTAACTTTAATCCCCTGGTAATAATTTCTCACAACATAGCTGTTATATTTCTAAAGATTTTACTTAAAGAGGGTGCATTTATTTCTTTTCTTTGAGGGATATTTTCAAAAACAACAACTATTTATGGAATGTTCTGCTATCAATTTAAACAAAACACAAAAGAAAAATGTTCCCTTATTTTAAAAACATTGGCCAAAAATCAAAAGGGGAAGTTAGGTCTGCTTCAGATTTGCTCATTTACATATTTCTATTCTCACTGGCTATCAAAGACACAAGTCACTTTTGAAAGTAATTGTTGTTTCTAGCTGGCCTCTTCAGCAGACACCTGCTGGTTCCCCCCACCCCAAATCACAAAGGTTGAGGAATTCAAGCTGTTGGGTCCTTTGCTCTCAAATCATTCACTACATGAAATCTCACAGTAATATATTATCTGCTAACTAATTCTAGAGGACACAAAAGAATCCTCTCCTACACACACACATACCCATACTCATATATACAGAGAGAGAGAGGGAGAGAGAGAGAGAGAGATTCTTTGGCTGATAAACTATCTGGAACTTATTATAAACACCATTATATATTTTTATTTACAGATACAGTTAACATTGAAAAACCTGTAATTTGCCATTGCTAAAAAGCACATTAAAACTTTAGCTTTACATAATTCAGACTATGTTAGACCCTTTTTGCTGGTAATGTAGGCTGTAACTCATGGATTCTTGTCCATTCAGAACTGTACACATCGTGCTCTCTTTCTCACTCATGCTACAAACTTAACAACAGAGTAGATTCACATTCAAGTTTATCAAGGAAGCCAATAATGACTTGCTTCACATAGAAACTTAAACCATATATCAAGATTTTCAATGCTCTAAAGACTGTATAAATCCATCAAGCATAAGCCACAACCACACCAGAAGTATAACTTAGTTTTGGGGTGCAGACAACTTAGCTAATCGAAGACCAGACTATTGACCATTGTCAATATATTGGAAACTGCAATCTAAAAGTTCAGGGGGGCTGGAACCAATTGGGGTAAGATTTTAAGGGGTGAGTAAAATGCCTTTTGTCCCCTAATCCTGCCTCTAACATGCTTCCAAATGGCCAAGATATTTAGGTTGTTTGGTGAATGACAAAATACTACTTGTAGGCCACCCTCAGTCCATGGGAGTACAGCTTTTACATTCTTGGTTTAGCTTAATGTACAGCCCCAGCAATGAGAAAGGGAGATTATAGGACCAGTTGAAAAACTATTTTCCACTACAATTCAGATGTAGGAATCAATTCCTAATTTAAAAAAAATAAAACCACCCCTCAATCATCTCTTTGATTTCAGATCCTTCACCGTTTGGGTTGCCCTTTTCTGAATTCTATGCTCCTGTTCACAAACCTCAAAATAGCATTTGTTTTTAGCAGTGCATCACACTGTTGACTTGCGTTCAATGTGTGGTCAGCTAGGATTCGGAGCCTTTCACCTATACTAGTGCCAAAACAGATCTTCCCCATCCTATATGTAGCCCTTTCATTTGTCCTACTGACATGCGCAAGATTTATTTTCTCTCCTCTCATTTAATAGTCATCCCTCCCAACTGTATGTCATCTGCACACTTGATAAGCACATATTCCTACAATAAACTGGAAAATGGCTCTGATACAATATTAGTAAATAAGCTGTTGTAATGGGGTGGCCTCCCCTTCCTTGCCCCAGGGCCTGCCCACCTAGTAGTTCAAAAGCATGCAAATCCTTATTAGAGAAATGACATATATCTGGACAAGATGGGCGGCACACAAATTTAATAAATAAATAGATACACATCCTCTACTAAGTGTAAAACATTCCGTATTTATGCAAACATTTGAATCGAGGTCATGGGTCATTCTAACTAGACTACATCTTCCATTCATGCCTGGAGACTGTGAATTCTAGTCTACCTTAGGCACAAAGCCAGTTGGGTGACCTTGGGCCAGTCACTTCCTCTCAACCTGGGAAGCAGGCAATTGCTGAAAAACCTTGTCAAAGAAACTGCAGGGACTTGACCAGGAAACACCAACAGAAAAAAACTGATTCAAAGGCATGCGTGTTCATGCGCGCGCACACACCTATATACACAGGCAAGTCCTATTAAGAAGTAGTTTTCATGGGACTGATATCAACCACATTTCTTGGCAGATATTATTAGTGGCAGACCAAGCCTCTATTTCTACTTATGCAAGCAATGATAAACATATTTCTTATATTCACTTTTACTACACCAAGCCTTACATATTTTCATCATACTGTAATAAACCAATCCCTTTTAACTGCCTTTTTTCAAATCTTTTTAGTCTCTTTCTTTGTAAGGAAAGTGCTTCATAATCCATATTTAATCTGCAGGCCTTTTCTTCATCTTTTTACTTTGATCTCCTTAGCTTTTTTTTTTTTTTTTAAACTTAGAACAATAGTTACTCTTCACAGATAAGTTTCCTTTGTTGGGAGTCACAATCTACTCTGTTGCCCCAGACTCCTAAGTTTCAACAGTTCAACCAATGATCACAACTACTTCATTTGGGCTGTAAAAATATAGAACACCACCAAATGGGAGCAAAGAGTTAAAAGTTTTATTTTTTGCTTCCATCTCAGGAGTGTCCAGAGTTTTGCAGCCCTTATTTGGTATTAAGCCATATACAAATAGCAAGTTTTTAAGCATTTTTCATTGTTGGCCTTTAGCTTGTCAGGGAAGTGGCAAGGAGGGGGGGGGGATCATGGGATCAAAGTACTTGGCTTGAGAAAACCCATCACCTTTTCAGGTCTGCCATATCACCCAAAGACAGTCCTTTACAGCGTTAGCTCACTTGGTGCTTTTCAGAGCTGAGATTATTATGAAGTTTAAAAACATAGTGGACGGATAAAGTAAATATTGTCAGATGCAGTATTTTATATTTTCACCACTTCTTTCAGAACTCTGTATCTATAGGGCTTTTTGTATTATTTTGTCTCCTAGTTTATAAAAGCCATGGCCTAAGATGTGGAAACTCTCAGCCTGCAACCCAGCCTAAAGCTGAAATAAAGCTGAAACAACCACATACTGATTCCCTCAAAACGTAAGAATGCTCCAGTTCAGTCAGGTCAAAGCTCATTTTAATTCTACATTTTATTTCTCCCAATAGCCAACCAGATGCTATTGTGGTGCTTGAAAGTAAGAGATGGAAACATTCTCCTCTCTTGTTTCATTGGCTTTTAGTAGCATGTTGCCCCAAACCAGAATTAACACTGACACAAGACTTGAAGCCTTTGACAGACTTGTCCCTTCATTCATCTAATCCACTTTTAAAGCCATCCACGTTAGTGGCCATTATCACATTTTCTGGTAATATATCTACAAGTTCGACTTATACTATACTTCCATGGTGAAAGGATTTGCCAATGACATCACTGTTGCCCGGGGGACACCCAGTTGGGGGCTCCTTTTGCATCCCCGTGAAGTTGTCAACCAAAGTGGTACCCATTTATCTATTTGTGGTTGCCCACTTTAGAACTGTTGAGTTGGCAGGAGCTGGAGTGTGTGACGGGAGCTCACCCTTCTCCACAGCAGCCGTGGGTCTCGAACACAAGCCTGCCGATTGTCAGCCCAGCATTCTAACCTTGTGAGCCACCATGCTCCCTTAAGTCCTCGACTTACAACCATAATTGAGCCTGGAATTATGGTGTTAAGTTATTGCGGTCATTAATTGGGTCACCACAGGGTGTGTGGCTGTCATAACTTTAAAATCGGGTTGTAATTTTTATGGGGGGGGGGTTTCCGTTGTAATAGAACAGTCACTAAGTGACTGGTGATAATGAAGGACTACTTCTAATTATGTACTGTGTGAAGAAGTACTTTTAAAAAGTCTTTTAAATTTCCTACTAGTCAGGTTAGTTAGATGGCCCTTGTTTTCTGTTTCTTCTGTTTCCCCTACATACTAATTTTCTCCGGTATTGAAAACCAGACTATAGGATCATCATTTTAGGGGCTATCCTCTTATATTTTGTAAAGGATGGATGAGTAACATATCGCTATGTTACATATCAGTAGGCTTGGTCAGTGAAGAGAGTTAATAGGAATTGTGAAGTCAAAATATTTGAGGGGCTGAATGTTGCTCAGCTCTGCTAAAATGCCACGAGTGCTAGTGGTAATATATATCTAAATAAAGGTAATCTCTTTTTCTCTTCTCTTTTGTTTGTTTTACTGATTATAATTTATTCCACTCTATCTACATATGTCCAAAATCTGTCCTGGAGGATCAGGGCATCTTCTGAAAAAGTGTAAGATAATGTAGGAAGAAGGATCAATTCATAACAATTATCCAAGTAACAGATGTTTAAACATAACAATAATTACAATACGTACTTATCTTTCTGGAAGGCAACATCTGCATTTAAATAATAATAACAATCTACAATTTTGATATGTGACTTGTTTAAATTTCTACCATCAGTGTAAAGTACAGTAAAAGTCAAATCTCAAACTTTTCCTTTGAAAAAAGGCTCATTGAACTCAGTGGAAATTTATTTCTGTATAAATATGTTTAGGATTGCGAGGATTGTGATGAATGAGTCCTTCCCCAAATATTTACGATATGAATCAAATAATCTACATCAGAATTTTACTTCTGTGGGTATATCACAAAAGTAGATCAATGATTAACTATGAATCATTTTATTGGGTATTACTGTGCTGTTAGTCTTGTTACTAGCAAAATTATGAAATCTACAGAATCTGATTTTCTTTCTTTAAAAAGAGCAATCCATCAATCTTTTCAACTGTACGGGAGGGGGAGGGAGATGTAAGAGGGAGGGGAAGAAACCTCCAAGTTCCATTATTTCCTTTGATCTGATATGGGAAAAGATTCTGCATATTATGAATGTATCATGTTCATTGAGGCTTCTACTAGAGCTTGACAGGTACAGTGAGCTGTATTGTAACACTTTATTTAGAGATACCATAGAATAAATTGAAATGATAAATGGTGCCATCAGTGAATGTAAATCATCCGCTTTGCTTTTGAAACACAACATGGGCAAAAAATGAACCATAGCAAAAGTCTCCTCTTGTGACTACAAACTACATGTATATTATCAGCTGCAGAAAACCAAGCAGCTATTCAAGAGTATGACTGAAGGGAGTGAGATTCAAGAACTGCTACAGAAGGAAACAGGAAGTTTACAACAGAGGCACAAAATATGAAGTTCAAGGACTAATATGATCTCCAGGCAGCATCTTTCAAGGTTGTCACCAAATTGTGGCAGAAAAATATTAAAAACATTGGGAGAGATCATGCTCTCTGTTTTAGTTGAAATCATGTTAGTTTAACGAAAATGAAAGAAGAAATGATATAAACTTTATACTGATCCCGGCTTACAGACCACTAAAGGGGCCTTTCTTTAATCATTTATTTCAATTAATGGGAACTCTCAAACGATGCTGCCTAAAGGCAGTATCAACAACTATTACCACTAGAAAAATTATAATTGTATAAACACTTTTAAAGCATATTATAAGAACATGCTACATATTATTTATAAGAAATGAATTTAAATAATTACCTTAATAACTGATTTATTGTGCATGATTTGGGATAGAAACCCCAAAGTGTTGTCTGATTAGTTGTAAGAGATGTAAGTTTTATCAGACTGTATGCGTACACTGACCATATTGTTAACAAATATAATACAAATTGAAAAGCCAGAACAAGAAGTACTACTAATATAGTAATAAAATGGAAAATGAAGCTTTATTTATTGATCTTCCCTCACATAACAAGGTAGGAGATGACTAAAAAAGCTGTAATTCTTTCATTGGTGGTGCCTCCTCTTGGAGAATATCATACCCAAAGAAGGATGCCAGATCCCTCTTTTATACTTTTTTCAGTGCCAAGGGAAAGAACTTTTTATTTCCTGGCATTTTAGTTCTTTCAGAAACTTTACACTATTTAATTTTGCTGCTGGTTTTACGTGAAGTATATGCGCTGTGCTGTGGTCTTTCTTGCTTCTTGTTTTAGTTCTAGTGCACCAATAATAATTCATGATTTCACTATTTTAACTTTTCTTCTACACCATTCAGAAAATTTCTGAATAGGTAATCTAAAGGTGTAATCTAAAGGTGTAATCATTAACAAAAAGGGCCCCTAGTGGCACAGTGGTTAGAATGCAGTATTGCAGGCAAACTCTGCACATAGCCGAGAGTTCGATCCTGACGGGGCTCAAAGTTGACTCAGCTTTCCATCCTTCCGAGGTCGGTAAAATGAGGATTGTTGGGGGCAATATGCCGACCCTGTAAACTGCTCAGAGAGTATTGTGAAGCACTATGAAGTAGTATATAGGTCTAAGACCTACTGCTATTGCTAAATGACAATATTTAGGGTTTCCGAGTTAGAAAAATTGGCAAGGGGGGAGAGGAGAAATATAGAAGGGTGCAAAATTATGCCTGGTACAGAGAGAGTAAATAGAAAAATTATTTTCTCTTTAATTAAACTTGAATCTGAAGTTAAGTCATGAAGCTCGGTTGTGGGAGATATAAAAGGAATGACTTGTTCATAGTTCTTGGGTCTCCAAGATGCTCAGTAATAATAATATGATTGCCAAAATATGTCTGCTTCTCACTTATTTTTATTTTTAAAATAATAAACAGGAAACTAACGTGCTGCCAAGCGAAGCCCTAGGCCTCGCATATATCCCAGAGACAATTTTATGATGAGCATATTCATGATTATAAAAAGATTAGAGATCCCTCAATAAATAGCTATTGGATGAAGTTGCTTACACATAGAAGAACAACCTGGACAAGTTTTAAAGGGATTAGGCAAATTAATGGAGAATAAAGTACCAATATCATGGTAACATCTGTATGAGATATTTCTCATACTAATAAAAGGAATAGCAGATACCAAAACAATGGATAAATACAAATTGCCTTGCCTTCATGCAAAATGCAAGAACCTCCTTACCACTGCACAGAAATACAACAACACACAAACACACACACATACAAGGAAATGGAAGAGAGTTCTGGCAACTACTTATACATTTCTCATCTGAAAGTACAGTCTTTGCTAGAATTTGCTAGAATTCTTGTGTGGCAACCCTATCTTTCTTCCAATCCTGCTATTCACCAGGATTCTTCCCATTTTGTTCCTTGGCTTAAATCAATTTAGACTGTAAAGAGGGAAGTCTGACAGTCAGTTCTCCAAAAATGAATGAATAATGCCAGGAGTTTTGACTGGATTTACCATTATTTTCAGTAAAGTTACTGGATTATTTTCCAGTCATGTTTTTAATAAATTACCCCATTTTGGCTCAGGAAAATTACAATTTGGCTACAACTTTTGGAGGTTTTCAGGGACCACACCAAGGTCCTAAAATAAAGCTCAAATAGCTGCCAATCCGTATCACTAACTCTTACAAATTTCCTGTTTCAAAACATTCTGAGTCCCAGTGAACTGACGGCTTCATGCTGTTCCTTTCAGACGGTTTAGTTTTCTACCCAGGGGGGGCTTCATCTGCACATGCCCCTTTGATGCTCAATTTAATCAAATTTCCTCCTGTGACTGAAACTGCAATCCTTTTGCAGACACTCAAGGGCAAAGGTAAGGTGACACTGTTAAACTGAATTTGCTAATTATGTCCTACTACAATTTAGGGCAGATGATTCCCTTTGCACCTAGAAGCTCAGACGTTTATTATTTGCCTGAAAGATGGCTAGGAGAGAGATTTGTGCATAAGCCTAGCTCTCTTTGGTAAATGTCAGAGGCATGCCACACAATGTAATATTTTGTTAACATAGTGTACCTCGCTGGGCAAAAGTGGGAGAAGATGGAGGTGAAGCAATGTTTGTTGTCTTTCAGATGCTGACAAAAAGTTGCAAACATAATCTGTATTTTCCGCTTCTGCTCATATTATTTAATTATGCTTAGAAAGGCTATAGTCCTACTTCCCTCTTGTCAGTGAATAAGCCTAAATCAATTTAGATTCATATTTAATATTGCCATGTATGGGATGGCAATGGGCAAATACAAATTTTTCAAACCTTTTTACAGGAAAAAGTGTTTCTGTAGATGGGTTTCATATTGACCAGGAAAAAAAAAAAAGGGGGGGGGGTTTTGAGGAAAATGGGAGAACCTACTGTTGTGTTATTTGTCTGACAAGAGATTTGTGCCATATCTTTTTCAGGCATTGGAACTTTACTGTTCCTCATTGCACATGCTCAAGATCCACTCTCTGGAATAAATTTTGAAGGTACCCTGGGAAAAGGGGGGCAGGGAGAATTAACTGCCTCCTGTTCATTGAGCAGAAATTGCTTCTACTTATGGAAACACCTCACTGCATTCTGTCCAGGGTTAGAGGCAAATGCATAATATGAAATTTGCTACCGTTCTATGTGGTTTAAAAAGCAGCAGAGAAAAAAATATATGATTTAGGCAGACATTCGGTGTATTGAAAATGAGAAAAGAGAGAATAAAAACCAAGTTTTGGGGGGACCATTTAAAAGCTGCATTCTCTAATGGAAAGATTAATTTCCATGGTACAGTAGCAGCTCTAGGCAGAGGTCATAATTTATATCCTGCTTGTCATGTGTCTTGGCCCAACTGTGCGCTATAGAGTATCATTAGAATATACAGTCTGGCCCAGAGAATGGTGAGATTGGACTGATTCACATGAGAAGCAGCTTGGAAACAGCTTGCCTGAAGATAACATTGGGTAAAAGTGTTTTTTTTTCCTTTCCATCTTTTAAGACATGTAACTGTAAATTAAGGGAAAATTTCAAGCTCTGGCTTTGGAGGAAACATTTGATAGAGTGCTAAAGAAGAATTTTTACATTCTCCAATTTTCATGGAATAAAAGGCTGATAACAAGCTACTTACCACATAACTTTTCTCAAGGAGAAAGGATTATACCATCTAATGAGAAGCTAGAGCACATTGCCTTAATGTTTTGCCTCTGGCAGTCTTGAAGGATAACCTTTATAACATTCCTATGGGAGACCAGAGCTACTCTTTGGCTCTAGTGAGGTGGAGACTCTGGGTCATATTCTACATATGGCTGTTTTCAATGAAGGTCTTTCTGCTTCTCATATTCCATTTTTAACTAACAGACCAGGAAGATTGGATATAT